>RDPX01000009.1:541215-604641 GCA_003991215.1 Morbakka virulenta | reverse complement strand
AAAAAAACAACAAGGAGAGAGAGAGAGAGAGAGAGAGAGAGAGAGAGAGAGAGAGAGAGAGAGAGAGAGAGAAAGACAGAGAGAGGTAGAGAGAGGCAGAGAGAGAGAGACAGAGACAGTGAGACAAAGTGACAGAGATGGGAGGGGAACAGAGGAGATCATAGTGGAGAATGAGAGAGTGAGAGGTGAGAGAGTGAGAGGTGAGAGAGTGAGAGGTGAGAGAGTGAGAGGTGAGAGGGTGAGAGGTGAGAGGAGGAGGAGAAGGTGGTAGCAAGAAAGCGAGAAAATGATAGAAGAAGACAACGAACAACAGAAAAATAGATAAACCAATGGGTTTCAGGGATCTTTAGTTTCAAGGACGTTCAAAAAAATTTACAGTAAGTTGTAACAAAATTTACCGTAAGTGTTAACAGGGATGGAAGAACATTGTTTACAAGCTTCTCTCCATTTGCTTCAGCAAAGCTGAAAAAAGAAAGTATCAAATTGCCCTAAAAGATAATCGAATAACTGAGCGGCACAAGTAGGTACTACAAGTGAGCTGGCTATCTTAAAACATATATAAGGTAGGTATAGGTGCAAGGGTGGAAAAACATAGGTATTGGAAAATTCACAGAAGAAATGCATGAAAGAAACAGAGTTGTAAAATAATCTGATTATTTTACTGCTGACCAATATGCTAAAAATAAAAAACCAGAAGGCAAAGCGAGGAACAGACACACACATACGCACACACACCAATTTGACGAACTCAAAAGAAAATTTTATTAGAAACGAATAAATCTTTATATTCATCTACACTTGGTGTCGACTTTTTGGTGGTCTTTGTCCATGCCTACATCTTGGAATAACAGGTTTGCAATCACTTCATACGCTACTTTCTATACTGAAAATAAAACCAAACCAATGCACTTAGTCAATATACTCTTGGCTTGTTATTGATGGAATTATGACTGAATTTTATAAAAATTAAATTTTTATTAATTGGGTAGCAGTAATTAGCAAGTAAGAAAGACAACCTTAGTGTAGAAATACATTTAGATGAAACTTCAGATGGCATTAATAACCACAAATGCCTAAGTAAAGTGAATGAAAATGTACTGGGGCATACTGTCAACCCAAAATATATAATTAATCAACTGTCAGTCAGTTTTGATACAAGAAACAAAGTGTGCCATGATCTGATTGCCTATTTTATGGCTTAAGAGGGTAACGCAGGACTGAAATAATAAACAGTAACAGCTAAAGAGGTTAAGTCTAATAAACTTTAGACTGTATTCCAGTATAGTACGGATCAGAAGCAACTACTTGTAGTGCTAATAATATGGCCTTTTCTCCAGGGAACAGTACGTGTGACCCTGCAGTTCTCACGAAACCCATGACCATTACATTTCATTACAAAAAGTTTATACAATGCTATAAAATATATAATACTTCTCTTTTTTTATGCAAAAAATTTTGTAATTCATAATTTAAAACATATTTTTTAACAATTAAAAAAAATTATTGTTACCCATTATCATGCAGTGTTATCTAATTGCTTCATTTTTTAGCCTATATTTAGTTGATCCGTTACAAATAGACTAATATGTTAATAACCAATGACGCAATTCAATAGATCTTAAGCAAATACGCCAATTATAAATACTGCCCTGGGAGCCACTATTTTTATAATTACTTTGTTTTTGCTCATGTTATTTTGTGATTTATCGACTCAGCCGCATTCTGGAAGTCATATCAGTTATAAATCGGCTACCCCTGTATTCTGATTAAACTCACTGGTTAAAAATCAGGTCTGTTTAATAGCACGTCCTGGCCATTTACGTTCTTGGATTAAACTAGTTCTTAACCTGATCACTGTCGACATCAAGTATGCCAAACAAATCTGTGTCATGAGGAGATTACCAGCAAACAAAAGCACCAGTGGTTGCACATTTAAAGAACACGGTATTAAAAAAAGCATGAATTTTCATTTTATATCCTCATTTCCGAATAGATTTGTTCTGTTCTCACATAGTGAATGTTGTACTAAGACTTTACCAGGATGAAAAGGAAGGGCGATGGGGGTTTTGTGGTGACATATAAAATAACTTACATGTTGACAAATAAGTAGACAAAACCTCACATTCCATAATCTTCACATCTACCCCCTCCACCCACTTCATTTAGTAGACAAATACGCGAAATTCAAAATCCAAACTAGATTTCATCAACATTCCACCTATTTCAAAGCAAAGCTAGGTACAAGCTTTGCCTTTTGACGGCGGGCTGAGTCTTTAGGATAACAACTTTCGCTTGCTTTCGCTTACACGGGTAAATTTTGTTGATGCCCTAAACGTATTCCTTTGTTTTTCATAATTTTGTCTTACAAACAGTAAAGTCGTCCAAAAGATTCAAATTTCATTTCAACCAACCAATCCTTTTTTTGTTCTGAAACCCTTCATTACCTGTCATCAAGTGCTAAATTATTCATTATTGCCAGACAAACTCTGGTAGCTTCTTCGTCTTGACTCATCACTGGAAGCAACAGGTCAACAACACTGGAAAACAAACAATCAATTAAATAGGTAATTATAAAAACATGAGCACTAAAAACTATATAATAGACAAATAAAAGTCTCTGTTCGTTATATATGCTTGAAATCAGGTTAGTGGAATGGGGTTAGGACGTAGGATTAACATGTGGACAATATATAGGCTACTAAAACCAGTTCTTATCATGAACCTTCAAACAAAGTAATTAAAACTGCATCAGCACTACAATATTAGTCAAAAGTACGCTGTTTTATCCTATCCAGCAAATAACTTTCAAAGAGTGTTGTCATTCATAAAAACTAGTGCTTATTTAAGGGAAACATTGGCTTTATAACAAAAAAAAAGCTGCGATTGAAAAAAACCACATTTTCATTCAAGTGAAAAATGCTGTAAATTCCAGTTTCAAGGTCTAGGACATCATTCTCCCTTTTATCACCAATTACGTGCATTACGCTCATCGCATTTTTAACATCGGATTAACTGATGCCATCTTATGGCTCGATTTGTGGGTTGTAAAGGTCATAAGCCTTGCTGAAGACAAGCACATTATTCAAGAAGGTGTGTATTGAATTTTTAGCTCATAAGGGTAAGGGTTTATTCAAGAGAATACGGTAAGCCAAGATGTTGATGTAAAAACTCGTATTAATAATGGTTTTGGTACCTTTCAGAATTTGGAGAACGTATTATTGCCAACCTTCCTTCTTTTGTTTGTGTTAATTGAAACAACAACTGTGTAACATGTTTCTTTAGCTCCATTTTATTCTTTTCTTTTAGAAGATTAATCAGTGGGGTAACTGATAACACTGCACACATTTCTACAGCATTAGTATCTAAAATGGAAAGAAACGAAGAAAACTGCCTGTTACTAAAATTTTTGAACGGAGAAAGGAAACATCACAGGATTTAAATATTAATAGATGATCCATTACCATTGGAACTTTTATAAACCACATCAAAACCAAAACAGTATCAGGTGAAAACATTGCTGTTTATCCTCTGCAAAATCCAACCTCCCATCAAAGATGTGAGGTAACAGTAATGATCCAAGTTTAATAGGGTGTGTATGCAGTGAATCGAAAGAAAATCTTTTCACCATATCTAACTCTGTGAGTAAGCATATACTTTTTTCGTCCAGTGGTCCGGCACCAATAGGGGGGAGAATGTTTTCAAATTTGTTTTTTGGAAACGAACAGTAGTAATTACATTTGTTATTGTGGGTGAGCAATGCAAAGGCAGTGGCATTTGAAACTGGCTACCAATTTCTGGGTAACGAGCGATGTAAAATTAAGTACGGAAGCTGAAATCGGACGATGTAAAGAGTGTACATTTTTAATTTTGGTTTCACTTCAATGCCATTTCTTTGACCTTAATACCACCCTACAGCACTACTAGCCACTGTTTTAGGTATTTGCTCCTCAAATAAAATTTTTGCTAGGTCGTATAAGGGAGGACCATGGACCTTTGTGAACTGTTATGACAAAGAAACAGCACAAACAGTAAACAAACTCTACATATACCGAGCCCAATAGCGCTTTATTTTCCTTTTTTCTACTGGGAAAGGTCGCTGGATTAAAATGGATCAATTCTGCTTCTTGCAGTAGAGTATCCAGCATTATTGGAATTCATAGAAGAATGAAAGGCAGATGTATATATTTGTTGCTACGGTAAAACTTCATCGGTTATATATGATCCAGCTTGGACCCTTTATATCGGATTTCATGGCTCTCGTTTGTGAATAAACTCAACACAGGTTCAACTAAACTTTTACATACATGCTGTCTAACAGCAAACCGACTTAAATTTCAAATCTGGTTAACAATTTCTCAATTCAACAGAGGTCAAAGCTGTTTATGCAAAAGCGAAAAATATTTCAACCAAATATGCAACTCAACCAGAGTTGCAACTCGTTCCGCATTCACTAAAAACAAAGTTAAGTCGTACAACTTACGAAGCTCTTTTTTTCTCTTGTTGCCTTTTTGAAGATTTGTTTGTATATCAATATACATGAGTGTTCACAACAAGTTTGGATTGGGTGGCAAAGGTGTCCCATTTAAAGTTTTATGTCCATAAGATTATGAAAAAAAATTTTGTTATGGGTTCCTCAAATCGCAATTAAACTATTCCTAGAACAAAATTATTTTTGTTACCAGAACTGTTATAAATCATGCCTCCTACCAATGGAAAACTGACTCCGATTTGAAAATTTGCACGGCAAATGAAAAAGTTTTGCTAATACCATCAGAACAAAAATTACATATCTAAGATCTTGACTGATGAAGTCTAAAACATTTTAAGACAAGGTGCTTCAAAAGTATCGTTGCTAGTTACTAGACTACCTGATCTCTCAAATTTATTGACAACAATTGAAAATAACGTATTACTCCTTAGAATTTCAATCAAAATATTTACATTGCTGTTACAACCCCCGTGCAGATTTATAGGGGCGATGCTATAACTGCGAAGTAGAAAGTTTCACCTAAACCTTTCCGGTCACCTTTGTCTCTTTTGCTAGCACCATTATTTGTTCGTCTTCTAAGAGTGTTCCAGTACGGAGTATTCAAATTCACAGTAAAGAGAAATTTAACTCGTACACATTTTTTGTTAATAAGCAACCAGTTAATAAGTAACCTGGGCCTGGGCCAGATAATTTTATACAACTTGAGGAAATGAAGAAGAAACTGTAGGCAGCAACACAAAAATTAGTCAAAAAGAAAATCTGAATCTTGCTTTTGTCCAGATCATTGAGTTAGTTCCCCAGGACTTACGAAAAGACGAGTTTAAAAATTGAGTGTGAAAGAGACAATGTTTGGTCCTAATTTACTTTTTGACCTATCAGTTTCATTAAAAAATTGAAGATTTTTTACTAGTGAGTGCTAATACCTGTCTTTACGCTTCCTAAGAGTTCCTAAGCACCTTTACGGAGTAAAATCTCAGATATTTTAAGCAATTCTGAGGGCTGATTTAAAGCCAAGTTGCTTAATAAAATTGTGTGTAGTGACAAGTTAAATCTGTAAGTTTTTTTTACTCTAGTATATCAGACCATTGATTCACAAAATAGCCTAACAACTGCAGATCAGTCAGGATTTTTACCACCTTGATATATTTGTTTTTGTTTTTTTATTGATAGGTATTTTAAAGCCACACGACTGGTCGGGTTTGGAATTTTATACGTTATTTTCGAGTCATAGTTTACTGCTCTTTTGAAAAGTACAAAGCCTCCATTTTTTACCTGCGGCGAGTCGCAGATCAAGACGTTTGGAGGGACAGTCATTTCCCTCATCGTCATCACCGTCGACATTTATCTTGCAAGTCATTCCCTTAATAAATAATAACAATAACAATTGTTAAGCTTCTGATCAGATGAATATTTCACTGGGTAGGGCATGAGATCAAACCTCAAGGTTTTGGGAATACAGCCGCCTGTTGGGCGTTCTTTTCTCCCCTGTTTCTGTAATGACAATCCATAAAGACCATTAAACCTTCCAAGCAACAGATCCATGAGGCAATTCTCGGCTTGTTTATTCGGTACACTGAATTTACAGCCCAGGTCCCTTTTCCTGGCGAATCAGCGGTGATTACTTACGTCAACGTAACACAAATAAAATTTCTGTGTTTGCCAATGCGCAGTTACAGCTTATCCCGGCATAAATAAAAAGAATAAAGACACAAAGAAATGGCAAAATCTGTTCAGTTGCATACTACCATACCAATGTCATACGTTGCTCGAGTAAGCAGTTGTATTGCTTGATCTATCAAGTCATCTTCTTTTTGAACTGGACCATTTTTCCAAATTCTGCGTAGAGTAAAAGAAATTAAAGATATTGTACTAAAGTCTCTAAACGGATACACGATGTAATTTTTCTATCAGAAATAATCGAAGTACTGAAAAGTCACTAATACAAATTTTAGCTACCAAACAAAAAAAGTTTCGTTTAGAAAATTTCATTCTGCATTTAGGATGTTCTACGAAAATATTGTTATTTCTTGTCTTTATTGTAATGTTATCTTACTTACGTATTCATAATAGTTTTCACATACTCTTTTCTAAGTACACTTGCGTGCCACCGTGCCTGCATACTTTTCAATCTCTTACTTAAAGGCAGTGGGCGAGGATTCAGATACATGTCATTCGTCTGCTGATTGATTGTAATTTTGTGATTTGACTGCCGCTTAACTTCAAGTTCGTTACGCAATTAAAAATAACAGTTAGCAAGATAAGCGAAACAATAGCTGTTCTGTTGAATCTGCCTCAGGTGGCTATGTATTTTAGATAAAAGATGTCATGGCTTTCTTGTCAGTTTTATTAAACTGTGTTCCAAGGTAGAATTGTTTATCCAAAGTAGTTCCCATATACCTGTACGAATCTGTGTTGTTGATTGGCAACTTTTCGAAGTGAAAATTTAATAGTTCAGCTGTTAATTTATTTATGGTACAAAAATAAAGCCCCTGTATTAGATTTGTTGAGATTAACCACCAGTACATTGTTTGCAAAATAATCGCATACTTGCCCAAAATATTTGTTTACTTGGTTTTGAATGGTCATTTTGTCATTACGCGAGATGAAAAGTTGACAACCCCTAAATGGTTTCTAACGTTGGCAAAATAAAGAATACTAAGAACAATATGGGATCTAGTATGGATCTCTGAGGTACTCCACAGTTTATGGAAAGCGTTTACAGTATCTTACTATCATAAGGGTCAAAGTGGAACTTGGAGAAAAAACGTGGCCAGGAAACCAATTATATTCATTTCCCTTAACATCATAATCTGCACGTTTTTTAAGGAGTGTACTACGTCTGATCATGTCGAAGGCCTCTGGCAATTTGATGGAAACTGCACATTTTAGACACCTTTTTTCAACTGCTCTACTGATGCAGTAAGGCATGAAAAAGTTGGAAGTTCTGTAGACCTTTGCCTGCTGTACGCAAACAAGAGTGTTAAAAAGTATTTTATTTTGCCTTAGATGATCCATCAATTGCTTATGTACAGTTTTCTTTATAATTTTAGAAACAGCTGGTGGGAGATAGGACTTTAATTGAATTGCGAGCTATTTTCTATACTATTGATAACACGTGTATTATGAATGATAACGACTTTGAATTACAGCAGAATTGTCCTTCAAAAGGCTTGTAGGAGTATCGTCTACTCCAGTAGCTTTGTTTCCCTTTGGCCATTTTAGTTCTCGCTCAACGTAAATCTTACCTATCCAATCCAAAATTAACGTACAGCTCGTTAATATCCTTGATTTTACTAGTATTTTCCAAAGAAAGTATCGTAAAGGTACAAAGGCCTTTTTTCAAACGTAATGCAACATTTGAAAAGAGTAAACAAAAGGTCTCTGCATTAGATTCTAATACTGAACCATCAGCTTCCTTAATTATATTATTGACGCTGTAGGTGATGAGGTGTTAGTGTTTTATCTTGATGGAAAGATCTTCTTGATATTTTTCAAAAAGGACGCGGGGAATTTTTAGATTCCGAAAATGGATTTTGATCCTCATGGTGTTTTGCTTTCTGGATATGGTTATTAGTTTTGTTTCACCATCTTCTGATTCGAACTTGGTCCTCCTTTGCCTGAATTCGATTAGCTTTACGTAAAAGTTGTTGTTTTTCATTTATGTAATGTTTCAATTCCGTAGATAGCCAAGGGCAAAACCTCCCTTCCACTGTTTTTGTTACAATGGGAGCACGTTTGTTGTAAACTTTAAGTACTTCGTTTTTGAATCAAGTACAACAGTGGTTGACGTCATCGTATTTGTAAAGTTTGTTCAGTTTTTGGGAAGTGAGGTCTTAATTCATTTTGTAAATACCAAAGAACGGCAATGTAATTGTCATTACTGACTTAAAATACATTTCGGGATTTTATCTACAAACAAGGTGAAACTCTAAAGTAAAACAAAACGTCTTATTCGTTATGATCAGGCTATAATTTTTAAAGATTCNAGCCAAGGGCAAAACCTCCCTTCCACTGTTTTTGTGACAATGGGAGTACGTTTGTGTAAACTTTAAGTACTTCGTTTTTGAATCAAGTACAACAGTGGTTGACGTCATCGTATTTGTAAAGTTTGTTCAGTTTTTGGGAAGTGAGGTCTTAATTCATTTTGTAAATACCAAAGAACGGCAATGTAATTGTCATTACTGACTTAAAATACATTTCGGGATTTTATCTACAAACAAGGTGAAACTCTAAAGTAAAACAAAACGTCTTATTCGTTATGATCAGGCTATAATTTTTAAAGATTCTACAAGTTACTTTTCGTGGTGGATGTTTGGGGCTGTTTGATTTTTTGATGTATTCTATCATACCATGATTACTTATTCTCATTTCAAAAACATCTGATATACATGTCTTCCTTTTATCTCGTAAGTACAACGTCGATAAGTGTTTCAGATTCCTTTGTAGCACGGAATGGTTTGTGAATCAGTTGAGCATATCCATGTGTAGCAAATACCTGTTTCAGGTCTTTGTTGTTACACGCATCTAAGTAGCCGGTATTTAAATCATCAAAGAGAATTGTCTCCAGTGAATAGTTGTGAATATCAATTAAAAGTTTCTTCAACAAATCATTAAAGTTTATTAAAAGAAATCGAGGGATTTCAGGGGGCGGAAGAAACTATAAAAAAGAAAGCTATTTGTACCTTTGTTGCTGATTTCGATGAAAATAGATTCGACATTAATTTTTTTCCAAATCCTGTCTCTTTTTTCAGCTTAGTCGCTCTGAAATGTATGCTGCTACTTTCCTAGATGGTGATTTTTCTAGCGTTGTTTTGATAAACGAGTACCCCAGAATATTTTAGAGCTTCGAGTTGTTATTGTAACTACAAGGCGATTATTTTGTGTTTCTGATAACATAAAAATGTCGATGCTTTTATGTTGTGCAACTATAATTTCCATGCCAGGAAAATTGTTAAAGAAACCTCTGACATGAAGATGTAAAATCAAAATGCAACGAAGTGAACGAAACCATATGAATGAAAATACAAAGCTCTTTCTGACATTTCAAGAATATCCTTGAAAAATGAAGTACTTGAAAAATGAAATACAAGAGTGGCCGCGANTGATAAACGTGTACCCCAGAATATTTTAGAGCTTCGAGTTGTTATTGTAACTACAAGGCGATTATTTTGTGTTTCTGATAACATAAAAATGTCGATGCTTTTATGTTGTGCAACTATAATTTCCATGCCAGGAAAATTGTTAAAGAAACCTCTGATATGAAGATGTAAAATCAAAATGCAAAGAAGTGAACGAAACCATATGGATGAAAATACAAAGCTCTTTCTGACATTTCAAGAACATCCTTGAAAAATGAAGTACTTGAAAAATGAAATACAAGAGTGGCCGCGAGGGAAAAAAGTCTGTCGTGGACCCCACTTTTTTATTGGTTTAGAAAAACTGTTTGTAACCAATCAAACAAACAAGTAGAGTCATGAGGGTCACACTGTTGGGTAGGAAGAAGAATATGGGCATTCGTAGAAACATAAAGTTGACGATTTTGTACTGGAGATACAATAAGGTAGACTCTGATTATTTCGGTCTGCATTGCATCAGTAACCAAATCCTAGTTAGATAGGGCTAGATGGTGAGCACTGAGTGTAATCGTGGAAGCTGACTAATGACGAGGTCCATAAACGTCGGAGGGAAAATTTGAGGGAGAAAATAACTCAGTACAATCAGGATGAGAAAAACAAGTCACTCTGAAGAGTGAGAAGATACAAAATCCCCGACCTGAAAATGGAACTGAACAAGGAGGGAAAAGGTTATGAAAATTCCAGTGCGATTTTGTAATACAAAATTAATGGAGCTTAACCAGTTCTGCCAAGCGTTCTTGGTCTTATGTTGTCACCTATCAAACCAGGTCAGCTCATTTTCTACTGTTGACTTTTGTATCACAGCCCAAGGTATGGACTTGTGTATAATTAAAAAGGTTCTCTGCATTTAATCATTGAGAATATAAGCATTGTCTATTTACTTCTTCCATGAAAAAATTATTTTAACCTGCAGCTTATGAGCATTAATCTCTGCCTTTAAGCTAACACTCTTTTTATGATGCGTTATATAACACTCATAATATCTAGAAAACTAAGAAATCCTGACTAGGGTGATTGGGGCAGTGGAAAGAGAGGATATAAAATATCTTGGTAGGAAAAAGGTAGGGATGCGACTATCAAGGTTTGTAAGGGTAGCGGGGCTAAGGAGAAGGCGGCTTGTCATATTCTGGAACGATATAGTAAAGAAAATTAACAGGATAGGTCACTACAAATAAGAAAAATTAGTTTTGGTAATTCCTCACATTATAAAGAAGCAAAAAAAAGAAAGCGCAAAAGAAAAGCTACAGGTTTTTTTTCCATTAAATGGGACTATGTTTAGCAAACATTTTAAGAACCGAAAGCAAGCTAGGCTACAGAACTGTCGGTAAAAATGTTCACCTTAAAGGAAAAACGGAACCGAGAACAAAGAATACTAACCGTGCTGTTCCTTACCTCGAAATCGTGGCATTTTCGAGAAAAATTTTGAATCCGTTATTTTTTCTGAATGATATTCTCTTGTTTTCTGTGGGAGAAAACAACAATATTTTATCAAAAGTCAGTTTTAAGAGGCAATGCCCTTAGTTTACTATCTATACAAAGCGCTTACCACTCTAAACACGTATCTTACCTAACAGCATCTACATTTATAACTACCAATACATTCAATGTATATATCTTTATAATTAATAGATCTAATCACCCGGTGTTTTACATCCTTTTGCATAACCGCAACACGGGAGTAAACTAAGTCAGCAATATCAAAAAATCAATGAGTCAATCAGTTAGGCAGTCTTGTCTGGCAAAATGATTTTTAGTATCTTTCTATATCTAACATAAAATTTATGTTTAAATAATTATCCACTTCTAACGTACCTCGTAGTCAACAGAAGATTAGATGTCGTGGGCGCTTTAATCCTGTGGCCATATCAAATATCCACCAGAGAGAAAATCATAGCTTTCACTATGACATTCTATGGTTTTTCAAAAGTCTGTTTATCATTTCCCTTTTTCTTTATATCCCACCCCACAAAATGAGGAAATCCATAAAGCATACACCTGTTGATATTTCAAAAAACCATGAGTAAAAGATAATTCAAATTCTTGTGTTTTTATAAACATACGTACTTTCGTCCAAAAGAAGCTTAACATCTGCAAGAAGACGCGTGCACTCTTCTAAGTCAGTTGCTGACTTCCGAAGCTTTACTATCTTTTTTTGTAGTATACTATGATTTAAGTCCACTTTTGCAGCCAAAGATGCCTTTAAAGATTGGAAAAAGTAATACTGAACAGCCACTGATAAAAAAATGTATACCAGAAACACAACAGAAATAAATTTAGTTTAGTGTCTTCTGTTAATTGGAGTAGTTTTTTCAATAGCCAGTCAAATACTTTAATATTCAATGAAGTACATAATACCTACTGAGTAAAAGTTAGGGGTTCTGGAAAAACTTATTTGGCATGCGTAGAGGATCTTTCAACCAGCAGAACTACAACTTACCTCCGATGGCCACCGTTTCACATACTCAAAATATACTAACACCATTCAAGATGTCAATATTTTCATTTAACGAATATCGATTCTCCACAAGGGGGTTAAGGAATTGTTTTTCATCGAAATTCTACCACCATCACTAGAAGTAATGGAAAGCAGTTGTGAGAAAGATGTCAGTTTTACAGCCAAAATTATCGAAACATTGCATATTAGCTCTTTGTCTGAATTGAAATATTTAAATAACACAGGCAACGAGGCTGGAAAGATCCATTTTAAGGATTAAAAAATAAGATACAATTTATCAACACTTTGTCCATTTTACTTTTAGCATCTAGATCACTGTAAACGGTGCGAAAGTCGAAAGGTGGGAATTTATGGTAATTTCTCTAATAAAGAT
The DNA here is from genome assembly GCA_003991215.1 of Morbakka virulenta. Taxonomy (NCBI): domain Eukaryota; kingdom Metazoa; phylum Cnidaria; class Cubozoa; order Carybdeida; family Carukiidae; genus Morbakka; species Morbakka virulenta. The sequence continues at coordinate 592,189 of RDPX01000009.1, read as the reverse complement.
AATACCATTGGGAGTACGGTTTTCACTTTGTTTGTATGTGATTGGCAAGATGAGGGCAGGAATCAGTACCGTACAGCCAAGGACTAGTGTTTCATTTGAAGTATTTATCTGGATCGAAGCTTAGTCTGTGCAATAGTTCTGGAACGTACAGGTAATTGAAAGATTTGCCATAAGAAGTGCTGCTCTTTAAGAAAAGTAATCTTCTCAGGCTTCTGTACAAAGAGGAATGCAAATGCAGTTTGTTGTAGTAATTAATAAACAGAAGCCAAACGATGACAACCACCTAAAGTTACCTTGCTTCGTTACTTTATTCACGGTTTAGGGTTATAACTATTGATGCTAAAAATTTACGGTTGATAGAATTGATATGTCTTTTCCCAAAAAAGTAACCGATACCTATTAACTATGAGGTCAAAATAAAGTTCAAACAAATTCCAAAAGAAAAAGACCAAGTTACCGCGTTGTATTTACTTTAGATCTAGCAATAAAAAGTTTTTAAGCATACCTCCGCTTCCTCGTTGAACTTTTTTCGATCCTTTTCGAGTTCCACCATATAACCTGTAGGTGATAAAAATGTCGAGTAAAGTTAAGTGATGTAGAAATAAAAAAATTTAAAGGCCGAGAAAAGATATGGGTAATATGTTTTTCTTCTCAAAATTCAAAATGTCTAAAAATAGGTACAAGTTTAAAAAATACATTTAAACGGATACAAAGAGCCATAATTGCTTACAATCAAATTATTTTGAAAACATTTTCCTGTAAATCAAAAAGATGATGAATGACAGGTACCTACTTGCAACTATCTTTGCACTATTCTTATCAAAAGTTGCTGCCTGCTTAAACAACTCGAAAGCCTAAAATAGAAAAGGAAAAAGTGCAAAAACCAACTTGATTTTGTTAAAACAACAACAAATTCAATCGAAAACAAATCCATCTTTGAAAAGCAAACATGGTATGCTTAGTACTATACAGGGGTTATCAATACATAAATCGTCATAACTTTATTGGTGGTATGCAAGACCTCCTCTGTGGATGACCACTGAATGTTTTACTACGTCAAAATTGGAAAAGATACAGCAGAATGAAGGCACTGGAAAGCTGTTGCAGTGATGTTCTCTTTGAATTTCGGGGAAGATGTCAACATCCCGAATAGTAGGAGGCACATAAAGCATTTCGGGGCTTTGTTTTGGATAGCATTTTGATCTTAGGAGCTAGGTAGCTCACACCAAACTATCTTGCCCAAAAGATTAGTAAGGTAATCATTATCCAAACAATCTGCCTGTAGTTTAATTTCTTACTAACAGTTTAGCATGAGTGAGAAACAAAGAGGATAATATTCGGATGCTACTGTCCCATTTCAACACGTAAAACCTATTCAGTTTCATACAGTATAAAAAAGTACTTTCTTCAAAATGGTGGTTCATTTTATCGTTATGATACGGTCTACTATTTAAGTAACTTTTTTTTATGTTTAAAGGTGATCAGTAAATTCAAAATGTATTTGATAAATTATGTAAACAACATGTAAAAAACTTTTAAACTTAACACTTGCCGATTAAAAGTCTCTTAAAACTCACTCTGTCTCTTTCTATCTCTCTTTATCTCTCTCTCTGTCTCTCTTTCTGTCTCTCCCGGTCTGTCTGTCTTTCTCTGTCTCTATCTGTCTGTCTGTCTGTCTCTCTCTCCCTACCCCCCGCCCTCCTCTGTCTGCCTATCCTAACAAAAATGAAATTCGAAACTTGTTGTGGTTCCTGAAAATAATCAGCATCGCATTAATGTCTAAAATTACTAACCAGGACGTAGCATCAGAAAGTGTAAACCTGGGATAGCGGCCAAAAAGTTTGAAAGGTTTTTATTTTCCTGGTAGAACTACAAATCCGTGAGCGAAAGGAACGAATGGTGTCAAATATAAGGAGATTCTTTTGAGCTTATAGTAGGCGGACAAACGGTATCTACTTAACTGAAACTATTGAAAAAACACCTCGAAATGACACTCCATTGTCAACAGGCCTGCAACTTCGGGAAGTAAGTCATCAGTATCAGTAGCATCATTATATGATTTTTATCTAAGATTATTATACAATAGATGATATTTCGTCAAGTTCGTTAACAAAATACATTAACACGTACACACACACACATATATATATATATATATATATATATATATATCAAAATGTATACCATTATCATGCCATATTATGGTGTTAGTGACCATGAACTTGCTGTTGGGTTTACCTAAAAATTTTTCCTCCCTCACTGTTATATTTTGAACTTGTTTCTTCTGCCCAAGATTCCTTTTCAGTATACTTCTCATATGCGTTCTCAAGCTTTGAATACGCTTTGCGAGAATACATAAACAATGCAAAGCTGTCATATGTCACTGAGGCTAAGTCTGCACACCAATACACGTGTATATTTAAAAAATGTAAATATATATTCAAACTTAAAACTTAAAAAAGACTGCTTACCTCGTCAAACCTGTTCAGTTTTTGTAAGGCTTTTCCTTTGTGGATGAACGCTTTCGTGCACTTTTTATCCAGCTAAAGTGTAGTAAAGATAAGAGATCAAAGCTAAAACCCTCGAGAAAATATAGACGAATACAACTTACAGATGTTGATAGTCCAGAAATGGGACCAGTTAATATTTAAGGGCCTGTTTAATGATTAATCCAGGCTACGAGTATTCTTGCTAGTGCTCGTTCGTGAATAACAAATATTCTCTCATGTGGTGGCTTCCTTCGCCCATTTTTATCAAACAATCTATTTTACTATACATCCGATAATGTATATTAAATTATTTCAAAAATTTCCAAAAACTATTTGATAGAAACTTTATTTTCTGTGGCCGATATGTGTATTAAGCGTAGGCGCCACATCACATATAGTGAATTCTAAACCTGAAACAGCTCTTTGACTTCCGTTGGTATCAGTATAAACTCTCTACTTTCATGAAGTAAGTCAAAGAGTGGTTTGTGGAATTAAGTATTGATTTATCGAAAAGATGCAAGTAACACAGACAAGCATCAAATACAAGAGAAACCTCAGTGTGTGAACAACCTTCATAATATTTAGCCACATTAATAGGTACTCTTACAACTGTAGACACTTGATAAAAACTCCCAAATACGCCCTCAGTTTTAAAACTGGGTCGTATTTGGCTATAAAAACATTCGAAGTAACTGACTAAAATCTGGACATTAAGTGTGCACCTGCGAAACATGATCCAATTACCTGTATTGCTGTTTCACAATCTTCAATTACACGCTCAGGTTGAAGCAACTTTGCATGGGCCTATAATACAGAGAAAAAATGTCTTATATTCTCTTTAAGAATAACCTAGACATATTACAAAAACAGGGCAATAGATGCAGCTAAAACTAATATCAGAATGAAGTAAAAGGAAGTAAAATCAAACATAGTATAATTCAAAATAGTAAACAGTGATAAAAGAGATAATGTTAAATCATTTCTCAGATTGTACAAAATTCAAATTAGATGTGCTCTTGACGTATGTGTAAGAAGGAGTGTCTAAAGGATTTCCATGAAAATTGCTAGACGTAGGAATAACACCTGAACTTGGTCAAACTGGTCTGCGTCTGTTTGGTTCTTAACCACAAAATAATTAAACAAAACAACCTGAAAACGTAAGTCATATTTTTCAATGTGGAACGTTCAGCTTATCATATCTTGTAGTTTATCATATCTCATAGTTTTGATTATGCTCCGAAGGATACATCGATCATTATTTGACAAATTGAATGTTGTGTGTTTGGTATTTTGGTGGTAAAGGAGGATCGAAATATTATTGCAATAGTATACAGAAACTTAGCATTTGCTGACGTAATTGAAATCAGTGTTATGATGTTTAGATTCTGGCGGTTTGATTATGGTTATGTGGTAGAAGTTTATGGGAATGGTAATATTGAAGGCGGAGTTGACCTCAAAGAAAACCAAATTGTCATCGGATTCGATTCCTGCTGTCGTATAAAAATGGAAAAGCAAGATTCAAAATATTAACTTGTCACACGCCCATTGAATAAAGGAACAACAAAAACGAGCCTTTAACATAAACAACATGAAAGAAACATTCTACACCCAAACAACTCTAAGAAGCAAACTATCAAAATCAAGTGATCCAATACCAAAGGAAGATAGAAATCATGCCATATACCCACTAAAATGTAAGGGTTTCATAGATGTTGAAACAAAAAAAGACAAAAAAAGTTAAGTACAATGAGATATACAAACTGCATCAAATCAGTAAGGAAAAGAAGTCAATGCCACGGGCAGCTAGAGATCAAATCAAAACTGAAATTGGGAGCACAAGAAAACATTAAACTTTAACAATATTACTAAAAAATATAAAAGAAGAAATCTCTGTAGAAGAAAATGAGCATCATATCAACAGAGTAATGTTTCAATTAACATAAATCTGTTACGAGCAAACACGTAAAGAAATGCGACACCCTAATTTACTTGCCAACACTTCAACATCAAAACAGTTAGTTTAACTAGATTCACAACTAGTGTAGGCTTATATACATCTCCAATTATTAAAGTTTTATAGTGGTCCACAACTAGTTTATTTCTATATATTTCCGATCAGATAGGCTGACTATTTCACGTCAGTACAACTGAATATAGGAATCAAAACAAAAATGTATAGTTTATGAAAAATTTCTCTTCAACACACAAAAAAGTACAAAACAAAAACTCAGGAAATCATGAAATTACTAGTTGCTATTATTAATTAAGTCATTTTTCATAAATATAATGAAATTACTAGGCTTTCAGAAACTTGATTTCAGTTTATAAACTCCCTTCCGAAAATACTACTTTTTTCAAACTGGTGCCTCATTACTGTGCACAGGGACTAAGACGGATGTTAACATGTCAGCAAAGCTATTTCCCCTGGAACTCAAATTAAACAAAACGAGTACCTCCGAAGAAAAATTACGGAGTACGGTTGAGTTAGGTCTTGTTAATTGTGCATACATGTTTCCTACACTACGCAACAATTGTTCAATCACCAGAATAGAGTTCAAAGAAAACAATACCTGTGCACGATTAGTGTACAAAACTGGATTATCTGGACAAAGTTTAATAGCTTCGGTATAATAACAAACAGCACCAGTATAGTCGCCTTTTTTAAATGAATTGTTTCCAACATCCTTTAGTGCACTTGCTTTCTTTTCCTTTTCTTTTCTCTTTCTTCTTCTGTATTCTGCATCTGCCTCCACATCCTTCATAAACTGCTCTGCAACAAAATTAGCATTCACTACTGTCTTCAAAACTGAAGTAAGGTAAGCTCTTAAAAATAGAAAATTTCGGAGCTGCATGGCAACTCAACAGCTTTATTTGTATAGTATACGGCAGTCAAAGAAGTATGAAAGCACAAAGAAGCACCAATGTCAGGAATTCCTTCCGGGCTAGTTCGTATGTATACAGTGCTCTTCAATATTTCAAAAATTCAGTAATGGTGCCATGGTATAAATCTAATTTTTTCTATTTTTGCACAAGTGGGATTTAGCAGAGGAAATGCATAGGAAGCTCCAGAAGAAATAGATTACGAACTGCCCCGTAGTAAAACAAGAAATCCTACTCGTTAGACCACAAAGGCAACACTGGCCCCTTTATTTCAAAGTCAAACTATTGTCTACCCAACACCAAGAACAAACTTCTAAACCTTGTTCGACCAATATAAATAAGTAGAAGTGGTAGAAGTAGAAAGAGGAACGATGAGGTGGTAGAAGGAAAAGAGGAAGTTAGCAGTGAAGAAAAAAAAGACGAAGAACAACAGTTGGCTCCTAAACAGGTCATCTGCAACGCGGCTAACCTCTTACAAGCCTTAAATTTTGTTTGCCTATACACATCACAATCTAACAAGAATGAATTAATGCAAGTAGTTAAAACTTACAAGAAATAAAATACGGCTCTCCTACCCAAATTCTATGTTATGGAACTGAATTGTAAATAACAAAATGCGCCATAAACCTAATTTCCGTGTTTTCATTTCTCTTAAACAGTTGCCGTCATATCCAATAATCTACTTCCGATTCATTTTGGGTTCTTATGCCGCTTAAAATTAACGCAAGAATATTGTACCCATTGGTTAAAAAAATTCAATCATAAATCAGGCTACTTAATAAACATTTACTTATTTCTCTGTCACAAGTATTGACAAGAAAGAAAATGTCAATTACAATCCTCCCTATATAACATAACAAACAAAACAACATAAACCAAGGTCATCTGCTACTATGAACACCAAAACAACTGTCACCAAACTATATATACATATATTTGATGAACGACGAAAACATCAACAAAATTTAGTTTAAACTAAGTTTTGTTGATTTTTTTGACGTTTACCGTACGATAGCTCTAATATTCTTATATTATTGAGCACTGTCGATAGCTATTAATTACTTCGATACTGGTACATATATATATATATATAGTAATATATATATATAGTAATATTAGTAAAGTATACCAATGTTCACTAAGAGTGCTCAATGTTTCCAGAGCGTTTATAAATCCAGTATAGTATACAAAATAACTAGACAAATTTAGCAGTTACTACTAGTTTCATGTTTTCTTAATAATCTTCAAACTGTTAAAAAAAGTTTGAAGATTGTTAAGAAAACATGAAACTAGTAGTAACTGCTAAATTTGTCTAGTTATTTTGTATACTATACTGGATTTATATATATATATATATCTTTATATATATATATATATAATTTCTAACATATGTAAGTAAATAATTTGGAATTAAAAACCCGTAAGAAAACATAAAGTCATTGGTTCTTTTAAAACAACAACTAATAGTTTACTTTGTCTATGAATCAAATTGAACAGCCTAGCAAAGAAGTGTTTTTTTGCATGTTTCTTTGTGTACCTATCCTCTATAATGTAGGATGTTTAAGCCTGTGGATGGTAAAGGTCTCTGCCTGTCACATAATTATACTCAATTTCAAAAAGCCATAGCACCAAATTCATCTCCATGAAACTCAGTTTAAAAAACAAAAAATCTGATAAACCTATAAACACATGGAAGAACAGGAATTTTTATAACAAGTACCTGCAAACTGCAGAACTTAAGAAGGCAAATGATTTCGTAGTAGAGGGAATGTGACTCCAAAATCTTTTCACTTGTGGTGCTGTTCAAATACTAAAGGTGTCGGTTGGTCATTCATAGGTCATTGCCATTCTATTCTGGTCACTTCTCTTATTGGCAATGGCGTGCTCCCATGATTTGACACAAATGAGTTGCTTGAATTTTCAACTTTAATTTTACAATAGCCATAATTACAGAGTTTTACTCCAGTCAGGCAAGCAGCTTTCACGCCAAAATTAATCTATGAAAAAGTTTCTAAAACTTGCATTAACTCAAACTAAAATTTTTGATCATGCCACAAAAGTGTTTGCATAGTTTTTGAAACAATTTGATGCAGTAAATGTCAACAGCTCAATTCATTTGTACATTCACTTGAATATAGGTGCATAAGCTTAACAAGCTAAGTAGCGGCAGCATCAACTGAATGTGTGTGACTTCTGAAGCAAATATAATGCCCTCTGCAGAAAATAATATGTCCCTGTCACAAATGTGATGAAGTATTCAGTGTTTATATACTACCAACATACATCAGGTTAAGTGGGAGCTTTTTTTTCAAAATTCATCACTAAATATCCACAAAGTTCTGTCAACGTAACAGAAAAATGTCATTCAGGGTATAGAACATTCTGTCATAGACATAAGCGATCTATGGCAGAATGTATGGCATTGAAAACCCTAAAAATTCAACAGATGCCTCCAACTTCAGTAGAAATTGGCGTTACTTTGAGAGGAGTCTTCCCCTTGGATGCAATGACTACAGAACTGCATAAAAAACCCCAACTTTTTTGTACTACTTCTCTTTGCTTTTAAATAAAATAAGTATTTGCTATTGAAGATAATTATGTTTAGTAAATAGAGTGTAAATTATTCTTCTCTATTGGCATAAATGGGATTTCCTTAAATCAAATTCAAATGTAGCTGGACAGAGGAAGAACTGGAAAGTTAAAGTCAATAAGATTAAAAAACACACCATGCTGTCAATTTAATACCAAAATGAAGAAGTGATAGCAAAACATGGTAAGTTAACTTACCTGGACTGATAGAATTCTGATTGTGTGCCCCTGTGCCCTATGTTCAGAGAGGAAATTTTAGCAATACTCTATAAAACCGTAACATAGAAGGGAAAGATAAAAGTGATAAACATAACAAACGTATTCTAACGTAGAACCAATGTTCGCATTGTTCAAGCAAAACATACCATATTGTATAGAACTGATGTAAAATTGAAGGTTTACAACAAATGGAATGGTTAAATTACAATAAGTAACATAATCTGCAAGCAAGCAACACCGTTCATAATTTTTATCAATTTTATTTTTTTAATAACCTTAAGAATTTGAAACTTTAAAAACTACATTCCCTGTATCTATCACCAATTAAACTCATTGTTGACCTATAAAGAACCAAAATTGACAACTGGATATCAGCAAAGGTGATAAGGAAAACAATAGCTTGATAAGCTTTTGTAAGTCTCAGAATAATGGCAAACTCTGTAAAATGAAATATGGTAAACTTACTAGTCTAGTATATGAAGGAGTTGGGATAGTATGTGTGGTTAAAGAAGATAAGATCAAGGAATGACAACTAACATCTCTGATTTCCTCTTTTTTGACTGGTATCATTGAAGAGAAAAAGTTAGTCAAGGTACATTTGCCTCAAAGAGGCAATAAAATCCTGTGTTAAACATGAATGCTCTGTGAAGTTGAACTTTTTCGCTAGAAGGCTACAATTATATGTTTCACTCATGACTGACATATAGTATAGACTTCTATATTGTAATTCTAGTTTTCATTAACCCCACCTAAATTTTTTAAAGCAAGACATATACAGTTATATATGAATAGAATAAACATTGTTTACTGCCAAGATTTAAGCTTTAATCAACAAAACCTTCTACTAACTAGTCATGATAAAACTGTGCCAACAAACTAATCAACTATCAAATTGTTAAGCCCCCTGATCAAAATCCTTACAATCACAAAAACCGTCAAACAACAACAAACGTCATTTAAGTGTCAGTTCCGTTGTTATCAGTACATTTACTCTCTTTTAATAACTGAGTCTCAACAGAGTGAGAATCCCTTGCAAGTATTGGGGGTGGGTGGGGGGAGCTGTTCCTTTTTATTGATGGTTCCATTATCAGAATAACGTTTGGTAGGACGTTCTTTGCCAGCATCACTTGTATATATATGGATTTTGAGAGTAGCCAGATATTGAAATTGATATACAGCGGATGGATGAAACTGGAATCTTGTCAAGTATTTACAACAGGTAATACTGATCATTTCTGAATAAAAGGGTGATTAACAATTTGTAACAGTTGGATTATTAAATGAATGATAAATGAAGCTGCAACAGATTAAATTTATTGATTTTTCTCTGTGGAAGACCCATTTGCCCCAACAAAAGGTGGTAAAATGTTCACAGTCACAATAATACACTCACTCTCTCTCTCTCTCTCTCTCTCTCTCTCTCTCTCTCTCTCTCTCTCTCTCTCTCTCTCTCTCTCTCTCTCTCTCTCTCTCTCAAGGTGCCGTATCCTGACGGAAGTTGGCTGTCATGTCGCGCCATCTTTTTCATTGTCTTACCCCGTGTATGAGTTCACATGGTGATGTTCCTGTCCATCTACTCATACCCTTTAGGAAAGTTAGTCGTTGCCTTCCTCTGTCTCGTTTTTCATTGATTTTTCCAGTGATTGATAGGCTCTCCATTCCATCTTTTCTTATCAGGTGACCAAAAAATCTCATCTGCCTTTGTCTAATTGACGTTATTAATTTCCTGCCTGTTCCCATTCGTTTCAGTACTTCTTTGTTTGATTGATGGGATGTCCAGCAAACTTTCAGGATTCGTCGATAGAACCAACATTTCTACCGCTCTCAATCTTTTTTCCATATGAGATGAGATTGTCCAGCATTCACTTCCATACAGCAATATTGGAAAAACATAGCACTCTAATATCCTCCTCTTTGTAGGCATTGTTAGGTTTCCGCTGACAAGAATTGATATAAGTCTCTGGAAAGCTTCTTTTGTCATGGCAATACGGGATTTTATCTCACTCTCACATCGACCGTCCTCAGTAATAATGCTGCTGAGATACTTGAAGCTCTTCACCTGCTTAATCTTCTCATTACCAATTTTCAATTGACATTTAACACCGTTTTGCTTGCTAACGACCATGCACTCAGTTTTCTTGCAGTTTAGTGCAAGGCCTTGTCTGCTACTTGCTTCTACGACTATTTGTAGTAATCTTTGTAGATACTCCTCGGAATTGCTGATTAGGATTGCATCATCAGCGTATCTTAGATTGTTGACATTATCCAATATCACACCCAATAATACCATCCAACTCTCGCATAATCATCTCACTGTCTGGTAAAACAGGCATCCATGCCTCGCTCCTCGTTTGATAGGAACGTAGTCACTGACCCCAGTGCCTACTCTGACGGCAGCCTTCTGTTCCCAGTACAAGTTAGTTAAAAGCCGTAAATCTTTGCCGTCGATGCTAATCGATTTCAGAACGTCAATTGAATTACGGTGTTGAACTTTGTCGAATGGCTTGGTATAATCGATGAAACCAAGGTATAACTTTTGTTGAATTTTGATACTTGTGTCACAGAGCATTCTCAAAACAAATATGGCGTTTCTTGTCCCAGAATCCACGAATCCGTATTGTCCATCGCTTACTTCTTCTTGTATTTTCCCTTTTGCCATGGCCATGATAACACGTAGGATGAGCTTAGTAACATGGCTCATCAAGCTTATCGTACGATGAAATTCAGTCTGTTGCTCCTGGCTTCTTGGGTATTACGACAAATACAGAGTAAAGCAGGTCTTCTGGTAGTTCCCCAGTTTCATATATTGTGTTAGCTATTCTTGTTATTGTTGTAATTCCAAAGTCTTCGAGAGCCTCTATAATTTCTATGTTGATGCCATCTGGCCCACAAGCTTTGTTTCTTTTTATCATATTTATTGCTGCCCGTATTTCTGATTCCATGATTCGGGGGCCATCCATGTTATTCCTGACGATTGGTCTGTCATCCCTGTCATCTTCAAAAAGCTCCGCAATGTACTCTGACCATCTATTCATAATCCCTTCGTCATCTACAAGAATTTTTCCATCCTTAGACTTAATGCAACCGCTGCAGGTTCGTGTATTTCTACCTGATAGTGATTTGATCCTCTCATACATCTCCTTGGGACTTGTCGATTTCGTTTTCTCTATCTCTGAGCACTGCTCATTTAGCCATGTTTCCTTCGCGTCTCTGCACTTGTGTCGTATCAAACTAGTCTTATTTCTGTATTCCTCACTGCTGCGGTCTTTGATCTTTTGCCTTTCTTTCATGTCCTTCACTATCTCCTCTGTCATTCAAGGTTTCTTGATTTGTCTTTTAATTGGCGACAACGTCTCTATCGCTGCTGATGTGGATGCTTGTTTGAACGCGTCCCACTTAGAGTGGGACGCGTTGCTCAAGAGCTTCGAATCTGTTCTGTACTTTGAGCGCAAACTCTTGCCTTACATATGTATTACATTGTACCGCCGTAAAATCTAACTTTGGTGCTTAATTGGCAATCTTCTTCTTTCTGAATCTTATCTGAAGTTTACAGGTAACAGGAACGTGGTCACTATCGCAGTCGGCTCCGGGGTAGCTTTTCGCTTATTTAATTGCATTCCTGAAACGGGCATTTATGGTGATGAAATCAATTTGATTTCTGGTTTTGCCTTCAGGACTCATCCACGTCCATTTCCTTCTTTTTGGTTGCTGAAACCAAGTATTTGCTATGATCTGATTATGCGCTTTGCACCAATCTACAAACTTATCTCCTCTTTCATTGCGATCTCCTAGTCCGTATGGTCCTACAACCTTTCCATCTTGTCCTACGCCAACTTTGCTGTTGAGGTCGCCCATAATAATATGTATTTCCTGTGATTTACATTGCTTGTAAGCTTTTCCGAGGTCTTCATAAAACGCTTCAATAACTTCATCAGAGCTGTCTGAAGTTGGAGCATAAACTTGAATTATAGAGGTTTAATGACGAGCCTTTCATTTTTACAAGAATAACTCGATCGGATATAGCCCAATATCTGAGAAGCGCCTTTGCTTGTTCCTGATTTAGAATAACACCGACTCCGTTTTCATGTCGTTGCCCTCCAGAGTAAACTAGTTTACGGCTTTTTGAGTTTAAAATTCCAGCTCCTTTCAATCTTAATTCACTGATTCCCATAACACTAACACCGAGTCTATCCATTTCTAGTTTAACGTTATCAAGCTTTCCACTTTGGTACATTGTCCTGACATTCCATGTTTCAATCTTGATGACAGTACCATGATGACGGTCCAGGTTCGCTTGTCGTACATGAGATCCTGTACTGAGTGAAGAAGTATCATTAATATAACTCCCATTTATGCTGTTTATATATGTTTCACTGATTTGTGCTGTCATGATATATACTAGGGATAAATAATGTGGTGGTTTCCCCTTGTCTTCCACATCGAGTTGTTCGAGCTGGAACTCTAGCCTTTGGTTTGTCTGAAACCTTTCCCACAAGGCAGTGGGTGCAGTCAGGTAGTAATCTTTCCTCGGTTGGGCACAAGTACTTGCCTACTACCATATGATGGGTGCTACCATTGGCCTTCTATTAGGCTCTTCCACCAACATCCCTTAAGCTCCACTGCAACCCAGTGCTTCACCGTTACCCTGGCCCAGGAGATGATACAGGTTCTACACCTTGCCCAAGGATGAGCTGAAACTATGCATTATTGGGTAGGGTCATTTATTCCCCAAGGCCTCCTGGCCTGTATACCCACAATAATACTGTCCTTTGAAAATTCTGAACTTTATGGACTCAGAGGAAGCCATAGCTCTCATGTGTCAAAAGTTTTTTTCTGAGATATGTTTTGTGAGATACTTCTTCAATCTTCAGCCTGAAGATGGGAGAAGTGTCTCTAGAAAAACTAGTTGAAAACATTTGGCAGGTGCATGTTAGATCATTGGTTCCTTGGTCGGTGATGGTAAGTCTTCTTGATAGACATGACAGCTGCAAACAGGATATTTGATGTCTCTATCAATACCAGTCCAATAAAGGGCTTCCCTTGCTTGATTGTGTATCTGAGCAACGCCTTGATAACCCTCATTCAAAACCTGCAACATCTTTTTCCTTAGGCTCTTCGGGATGAATGTTTTATAACTGAGAAGAATTACTTCATTCACAAATAAGATGAGATCTAAAAGCTTAATAATTGCAAAAGCATTTGGAAATCTTATTCTTATAATCTGAAAGTTCAGTATGAATTGTAGTGCAGAGTTCCTGGGACTTACAGTTGCAGGTGAAGTCATTTGATATTGTTCACATTTAACAAATTAATTTTAAGGTTGAAAATTGATGCACAAGTGAATGTTAGCATTTTTCTTATGTGGCAGGGTCAATTAGCACATATCACTTTGATAAAAGGCTTAAGTTCAGGTCATCCTTTGCTGCTGTGTTTAGCTCCAGAAAAGGATACGTTTTTGGCAAAGTGTTGTAGAATTTCAAGCATGCAAAACTTGTTTGTGCCATGCTTAAAATACACCTAAAAGAAGGCAAGCTACAACCGTTTTTCAGTTGATGTTGGGAGTTCATTTGGATTGAATACAGAACTACAAGGATGAATTCTCTTCATGTAAGGTAAGAACTAACTACTTCTTGTTTATAACTAGACACTTGAACTTAGTAATTTTTGCACTACCAAGTACAATTAATTTGTTTAGTAAATCTTGGGCTGCTGATGTGTGGAAACAGCGATGGAGTAATACAGACAACCAGCTTTCCCAATTTATTCCTGAACCTACAGTGAAACCTCCAGGACATGACCTGAAGCATGAACAGTGGGTGCCCTTAAATTGATTATGATCTGGATATGGACGATATGCCAATTTCATGCATAGAATTGATCTAAGGGACAATCCATTTTGTTGTGGTGGTGAAATTCAATCCCATCAACATGTATTGATTTTCCAACTGATAGGTATTCAAGGTGACATCAAAACTGTTGATGAGGACTTCCGTTTGTGGCTCAATGACAATGTCTTAGATATTTAGCATTTTTTTTGTTGATCATACACATTACATATATATAATGAAATGGATGAAATGGATAGTGTAGTTTTTTTTATTCTTTCCAACTTATTATATCTCTTTTATTACGCTCTGCATTTATGTATCGAGCACTCTAATACAGTTAACCAAATCGAATGTACTATATATATATATATATATATATATATATATAATTTGTTTAGTTAATGCCCTTAATGTGAGCATTAAGTTAACCAGTTTATCCTTGTTAAGTTTACTGTAAATCTGGTATGATTTGTTTGTTTGTGGCATGTAATTATTTACTTTTAATTCAGTGTAGTCCTAAAGTTGCACTCAGAATTTTAAGCTGCATTCATAAATTTGTAAATTTTGTTCCAAATGAATCTGTTATCTATTACTCTGCGCTTGAAGTAATTCTAGAAAACCTCACTAAAATGTTCTGTGTTCTATGTTCAGAATAATCAGGTATTGTTTTGGCATGTTTCTGCACTTTATTCTGTTTTGCTAAAACTACCTTTAAATTTTGTTCAGATTTCTCTTGTCTCATAATTGGGTATAAGTATATAGCAAATTGGCTTCACTTCAATTTACAAATTCATTTAAAATAATTTAAGCACAACTTAGTCTAAATCTTTAAGTTACTACGATCCTTTTATGTTTACAAACCATTTAAAAATTAAATTCAATCTGCAGGGAGTAATATATTTTTCTTAGCTATTCTTATAATAATATTTCAATTGTTTAAACTTTTGAATCTAGGATTAAAATTTTGCCTTATAAAATATTGAACCAAGTCTTACAGCTTTCTTATACTTTTTGGAACTTAACTTTGGTTTACAATAAATTATTAGAATATTATCTCAACAATTAAATTAAATTAGATAATATAATTTAGGTCTAGCAATACCATGCAATTAAATGTAGTTATAACATTGATGTACAAAATACGGTATTAGAGCAATAGCTTACAATTTGTCTTTTGTATCTGTTTACAGGACAAATTTGTTAGTTGTTTCCATTTATTTTAGAGATTTATTTTTGAAGCTTATTTTATGAATTGCAAAAAAAATCTTGGAAAATCCTTAAATCCTGCTCATTTTCCTGCATGACCACTCATGTATTCCTGTTACACTTTGGAGCAACAACAGTTCAAGCAACAACAAAGGGTACTTGAATGCAAAGGATTCAAGCCTTGGGCTTGACATAGTATGGCATTGGATCATGAGTTAATTAAATTTTAAAGGTTTGTCCAGGCATCAATCTTATTTGTCCATCCAATAATTCTGGTAATTCTTTCATCAAGTCATCTCTTGTAGGGATGGACATTGCAAGATGTTTTGGCTTGAAAGTGATGGGAAGTGACAGAGGAATTTTACTTAAAACTGACATTGGATTGCACTCCTTTAAATTAAAATCTTAGACAACTCCTTAGACACAGCATTGATTTGTTTGGATAATCCTTTCATATTATCCCTAGTTATTGAAAGGATTCCTCAGAAAGAACAAGTCCTTTTATACCCTTTAAAAAATAGATGCCATCCCTAATTTTCCTAATTCCTAGTTAATGAACTTGCTTGAATGGGGTGAGACATGCCCCTCCTTTTGCCCCTTCCTGATTAGGTAATTGTGTAAGTTTTTATGGTGCCAATGAAGTACATTTTAAATTATATATGTCTAAAGAGGCTTTTCATAAAAACAAATTTCTTCTGTCTCCTTTAAAGTTCTTGATTGTTTCTCCATCACATAAACCAAAAACAATGTAATCTCTATCAGTGGATTATGAGAGCAGTAGCCAAAATTGAAGGAAGCTCTTTTAGGGAAGTTAAAATGCCACAAAAGTTTCACCAGGCTCTTAAACTCTTAAGTGAAACTTTTCACTCTTCATAACTTTGTTTTCCTGATCCAGAGTAGGAATGCTCACTGCCTTCAATACATCCTTTCAATTTTTATCTGTCTGCTCATTAGGCTCATGTTTTGAATTGTTTTCCATGTCCCTGCAGTACAAGCTAAAGTAAGGATATCAACTGGCATTTGATCTTCTGCTTCATCAAGTTTGGATAGTTAAAGAAAGGTTGAAATTACCTTTTAACAATAGAAAACTACAAGCAAATTTTATCATGTACAGGATAACTTTTTCAATATTAGGTGGTAGAAACTTGATTAAATTTGTTATTAATGCATTGAAGACTGTAACTAACAGTTTTAAAAACTTTTACATAAATTTTTATTTCAATAAGATATTCTACTGACTGCAGTTTCCAATATTTTTTTGTTTAATGTCATTATTCAATGTCTTCCCTAACAATGTAATTTAAAAAAATTTTAAGGTTAAATGAGAAGTTTCTCAAGTCACTTATGATTTTTAACCACTCTTTAAACTTTTTAAATGAAAGATCTTAAGTAACTTTCTAAGTAGTCTAATAGAGGGTCTAGGATATAAAAATAACCTTTATTTCAGTATTAGCTAAAGGTTCACAAACACCGGCTAACTGATGTAAAAAAAAATTCCAAAAATAGGGTTATTAATGCCCTTTCCACTCCCTCCCAAAAAGGACTCTTTGGGCTCTGAAAAACAGAAGAAAAAAATATTTGGGAAGACTATACTGTATAAATGCTTGTTATAAATAAAAATTGAAAAAATAAGCTGTGAGCCCCTAAAATTAAGTCTTTTACCTTTCATAGCAAGCTGTATCTTAAGAAACACTACTTTTCAGTGAGAGCTAATGCCATAATTCTTATAGTTGGGTAGAAAACTACAAAGGAACCAGATATCAGGATTTTATCATTTTGAGTTATAGAAATAATGAGTGCCAAAGTTGGCCAAATTATGCTTGAAGCTCAGGACATGCTGTTTTGACCAATTTTAACAAAATTTAAGTTTGGTGACTTTTGAATCATCAATGACTTCTACATCTCTTTGACAGGCAACGAATAAAATCTCGAAAATGGTATTAAACTTTCATGAAATAGGAAGGCATCTAGGAATCTAATTACCTATCCCCAGAAGAGCCTTTTATAGTGAGAGCAGGCAGGTTTATGCAACGTGTGTGAAGATCTAATAAAAAATCTATGAAAGTTCTTGTTTAGAGGAACCAGAAAAATTACTGGCTTGAAGAAAATTTTTGGGGAACTTAGTAAAGAGGAAAATCAAATTCAATCAAAACTTAATAACATCTGAATATGGAAAATGCAAGCAAAATGTAGACAAATAAAATTTTAGAGCATACTACATTGAAAGAAGGGCGATATATATTTTAAATCTCTTTTTAACATTGGTAGTTATTAGAAAGATTTACACAAGGTTTTTAAAATTTTTGACAGGTACTGTAAACCATAAAGTCAATACAATTACACTTACTATTTTTTCTTCTCTTTCGTCATACTTGTTGACAAAACTGGAGTCAAAGCCTGTCTCCTTATTTTGAGATTGAAGGTAATCGTCAGCTTTCTGAATTGCATTTCCCAACGTCAAACTTCCTTCTGTTGATAAGTCCTTTACTAAGCTACCTGTGATAGAAAAACGCGTAAAATTATGAAAAGAATGTAAGTTTTATAGTGGGTCAATCTGATACCCTCCATATCTCTAATATTGAACTTGACATTACTTTGAGTTTGTGTATTCATATTCTTGGCCAGATAAAGCGTAGCGCTAGTAAATGACATGAAAATTGAAAACATACCAACTTCATCCACTTTTCGTAAAAATTCATTCAGATCCTCATTCTGTGTGTTTGCAAGGCTCATTTTCCCTGAATTACCATCACATGGTAAAAGTTACCATGGAACCAGGTGCAACAAGTCTTGTCTTCTGAGGAAGGAAACGAGTCTTGAAACCGAGGCTATGACTGGTGGAACCCCCCCCCCCCCAAGTAAACAATTTTTCATTCGCCCGAAACATGGCCATGGTCCTCCCTCATATTAATACACCATGTTATCCTTGTCCTCCACACGACCGTTTCTCTAGTACAGAATATTTAGATATATTTATAACTAAAAAGTTTCAGGCTTCTAAAAAGGCATTCAAATATATTCAAACACAGGCCCGGCGGAACTGCAGGGTTGAAGAAGGCCTTAATTCCCCTTTTTATGTGTTATAAAGCTAAATGTTGTGTGTCAAGTGTTTTTTTGGCAAAAAAAATATGTTGTCAAAATCCAGGTATTGTGAAAAACAAAGAGAATATATTATTATGGAGCGGGTTTTTGTTACTGGAAAAAACCTTTAACAAATTTCTCAGACCATCAAATGTATAAGTGTTGTCTTGCGAAGTTATTATCCCCCAGCGTAGTAGCTTTCAAGAAATGACAAAGAAAAGTTACAAAGCCAAAATAAAGAGAGAATAGACAACATAATACCAAGATTTGGAAAGCTGGGTAGCTATTAAGGGAAGTTAAAGTAACAAACATTCAATCTTCATGGAACTTTTAATAAAAAGGAGCAACGACTTCCCCTCCCCCCTCCAAAAAAAACATAGCTGGGGGAAAAAAATTGGAAACACAGGTCGCGTCACATTCAAAACGAGATGCTTTTGCTTATGGCTAATAAAATAATATAGAACTTAATTGCTGAAGTTTGGGGAAATTTGAAGTGGACGAATAGACAAGGTAAAGTACCATAAACAGATTAAGGAAACAGTCGACCACCGGGTGTATTGTTCATGTCAACTGCTTTTAATTCTATATTTATTTAATTTTATAAATTTCTGTAGGACAAATGGGACAGCTGCCTGCAAGAACCAGAACTTAGTACAGAAGTGGAATCAAGATTCGTAGCTTGTAAAGCAAATTTGAGGAGTTATAATTTCCCTTTGGAGTAAAATTTGAAAAATACGTTTTATTTCCACACATGCAAGCCTTTAAAAGCATTGACAAGTGAGTGCTTGTCAGCTTGCAGCAGTAAGTATTTAGCAAAGGTCACAATCAAAACCATTAGCCATATGCAGAATGAAGAATGCTTACATATGACGTATTGAAAGAAACCAAAGAAATACGCTTTTTTAAAAACTTGTTGTGAAATGGAAAAGGAAAGTACTCATTTCATCACATTGTACCAAATACCGAAATATATTTCAAGAGGATTATCTGGAGAAACAAGGCTGTTTCTCTACATAATCTGTAAAATGAAGACAGCAATTCATAGCAATTCAAGCGAAATTTACCTTAAAGATAGTTCCAAGGTACTCCTATATGTATTTCAATGACCAAAGGACTCAAAGCATCTATGGGGTCAAATATCTTGGCTGTCAGCTTTAACAATGACCATTTTGTAACATGCAAATCCTTGACGTATCTGTTACATCAAAATGGATGAAATTGATTTATGTCTTTCAGTTGACCTCTAAAATTTTGGAATATTGATAGCTCCTGTGACTATTGTGTCAACTGTTTCTACCTGTTGTATGGAGGAAAGTGTATCATTAAAAAGGGAATACCATTCACTAAAATTTGAAATGATCATTTTTCCTCCAGCGGTTTTTTGAATTTCCATGTCTTCATTTACATTTTGGCAATTGGCAGTCAAGTCATCAGCATAGAGGTTTGAAATGGTATCAGCAGTTTACCGGTGACTTCGGTTGTATTTGGCAACGTTTCTTTAATATATCACCCAGAATAGTATGGGAGGTTCATACCAAATAGGACTCTAAAATACTGAACAACAGAAGGATTACAAATAGAAATGTTATCAAACTTATAAAGCCTGAAATAATCTGGATCTTATTTGCCGATACTAATTTGATGAAATGCTTGTTCGACATCATTCCAATAAGACTTGCACTAAAAGTTAACAATCGATAAAATATTCACAGTATATTGTTTGGACCCAATTCAAGACAGTCATTCAAAGACGAAGAATTGCGAAATGATTTTGCAGTGCTTCAAAAAAACAATACGGAATTTACTTGTTTTTTGTTATCATTCCTTTTGACCCCGTGATATGGTATAAAGTAAACATTAAACTTTGTTTCTCAATCAACAAAGACCTTTTCTAATACGCATGTCTAAACAAGTATCAGATATACTCTCCAGCATACCCGGATAACTGCAAGGTTTGCTTTGTGTCTCTCACCATTTAAACAAAAACTTCCTTCTTTGTTGAATTTTACTAACATTTTTTACAATTGACAGAGATATTTCCCTTCACTTGAAAAACACACAATGGCATGTTACAGATGTTGTCAGTATTGATGTAATGATTTAAGTCCTGTATTTCATGTAATGGAAATTATGGAAGAAAATTGCTTGGTTTAAATACGAACTTAAGTGGACCTTTATTTTTCCTTTGTGAAAATGACTTCTTGGTCTAGTTTACATGTTTTCAAGTTTCTTCTTAAAGTCTCAATTAACTTTCCTAATGGCCAAACCTTGTCAAAATTTGCTTTGCCATTTGTAACGATATTTGGCTTGGTAAACGACACGTGATAACTGGTATCAAAGAACTGCCATACTTGTCTGATATTAACCCCGAAGCTTTAAGACCAAGTACTGGCATATTAATTTGATTGTAAACCCAAGGAAATTGCGAGATGTTTTCTCATTCACATGCTTCGATTTCGATTTCTAGTCCACGTGCGTTGTGATTGTTTTGTTTTTGTTTCCAAACCCTTTTTATAAAAGCACAACTTCCGAGTGGTACATTCTATCCCTCATTGGTAAAACACTGACATTTCTGAAAGCTGATCCTTCTATTGAACGAGACATAAAATAAACTTTATCCATTTATGAGGAATCCTCACTTGTGTCTACCATATATTGAAATGAGTCCCAACATAAGAAAAACGTAGTAAAATTCCCATTAAACTGCGGTATTTATATTTTTTATCTTAATTTTTTAATCCCTTGTTTTTTCCATTTTGTGTTTGAGGCCTTCAACTTTTAATTGATCCAAAATTTTCTTGTCCAAGCCCTTCAATATGAATAAATTTTCTCCCAATATTTTCTGAAGATTCATGCTCCCATGGTAAACTTGTTGTAATCGGTATCCTAAATTCACTTTCAAGACAATTTTTAGCGGAGAAGATAAAAACCTCTCAAATGTCCAGAAATGTATCATAAAAGATAAGCAGCTCAAGAGTTTAGGCCCCGATTAATCCTGAAATATCTATTTGTTTTGTAAACAATCTCTCAGACTGGGTCTTTCTATTATGTAAGTTCATTCCATGGAGTTACCTTCCATTTGTACTTCACGTTACTTTGAAGTGGATGACTTCGTTGGTTGTATAACGTATTTCTTACTTAAATACAAAGGTTTTCAATTTGGTTACTGTGGGTGACTGCAAATTCTGTCAGTTCAGTATCTTTGTGTTTTAACCAGGATTATTGCGCTCGTACCATTTTCGTAGGTGAGTAATTACAAAATACTGTACCTATTTACATCTGGGTTGCACTTCTGCATTTTAATGTTTATTATGAAAGTGATTGCTATTCATAGAAAATTCAAAAAATGAAAAAGATTAATCTTGGTTAAGGTGACTAAAGGGCAGAGTTCAGCTACCCCGAAACAGATGGTTTTATTATTGACTTTTAAGAGCGATTACCATATGGTGTTAGTGATAATTATTATTTATTTACAGAAAAAAAACCCTAAATATCCTCTAAGGGCCTTAGTGTAGCATTGACATTGATTAGGATTAAAATACAAGTATAGCTCAATTACATGTTTGATGGTGCCCTGGTATTATATTATTATAAATGACATAGCAAGTTAGAAAATTTCGAAATATATTTGTTAACAGTCAGAATGAGCCAATATTGTTATTCTGCTTCTTGAATTCCATACTATTAAGTTTTCTATTTGAGAATAACTGCGTAATGGAGACAATCGATGAACTTTAAAAGGAACACTTAAAGGAAATAATTATTAGATTAAAGCATATTTAGTGGATAAGGTAATCTAAGAAAAAAATGTCCATACTGAAGCATGGAACGTGTTCAAGAGAGCAAGCATATCAATGGAAATCTATGTTGAGTATCAATTGTTAAGGAGTAAAAGTGTACCATCCCACTTACTTCAAATGGGTAAATAATTTAGTTTGTAATCACCTGAAATTATTTGATGACATGCTTAGGTTTCTTTAATAAAATCTCAGTATAAAGCTAAATTTTTGCATTGTTCTTGCCAGTTCAAAGAAGGTTTTGATTTTTTGGGGATTTTTGTTGTGGGTTTTTTTTTACGTCCTGTTGTTTTTGCTTCTGATCAACTGTATCCTAGAGTGGTAAATGTTAGCAACTATTCTGTTTTGAAAGTTCTTTCAGAAATGAGAATTTTGGCAGATCTAGTCTGGTTACCTAGAGTTCTAGACTATAAGTTTATTTACTTTGTCAATACTAATTTAATAAATTACCCATTTTCCTTATTCCTATACTATCAGTTTTTCCTTTTATATACTACAGTGCTGATTGCAAGCCAAAACAAGGGAACATTGTCACCTCTTGGAGTTTTACATTTTGCCCTCATTCCTGCTTGGTATTATTATCGTTCTTTATACCTTTTCTGTAACCCTAATATTTAATTTTGTCCTTTTTCCATGCATCTAACAATGAAAAACTATAATTTGATTATTCTTTTTAACAAGGATATGGGAATTTGACTTTCAGAGGACAAGCAATAGCCATATTTCTAGACGATCTCATCAACATCTGATATTAGGAGCAACATAGATTGGTGACCTTGAGTTCATCCTTTTTTCAAAGGATTTATCAAGTAGAGACTTCAATCCATTCTTTGATTAAATCTCCCCTCTTCTTCTTTAAATGGTCTATCTGTTTTAAAGACTGCTTGGAGATGTACCTTACAATGTATGAAGGGTGGTCATATAGTATTTACTTGGATAAAACATTAGTAGAAAAAACAAGACAGTCAGCCTTACCAGCACTCCTGATGTTCATTGAAACATTACAAGTCCAATAAAACTTCGAGAAGTAGTAAACACGACTGATTTTGACGATTTTCCCAAAATCTGATCAAACTAAAGTCATCCTAACAAAATCCGCTTGTATAACATGATCAAAACAAAATCTGTCACATCTCCTGAAGCTAATATAATTTCAATCAACATTTTTGCGGTTTTAATTGAAATTGATAATAAGTGTATCGGTTTAAACAACTTTTAAGCCAGCATAGTATGTTTATTAATTACTTTTTTGAAAACGCCACTAGTGATTTCTACAAAAATTTCCCTCTAGAAA
This sequence comes from Morbakka virulenta, assembly GCA_003991215.1. Lineage (NCBI taxonomy): Eukaryota > Metazoa > Cnidaria > Cubozoa > Carybdeida > Carukiidae > Morbakka > Morbakka virulenta. The sequence continues at coordinate 568,806 of RDPX01000009.1, read as the reverse complement.
ATCTTGATTGGGATTATAAAAGAAAACACGTGTTAGTTTGCCCATTTACACATTAGAGTGTTTCATGTATTTTCATAAAACATGTAATTGTGACGAGTCACTGTTCACTACTGAAAGGGTAACAATAAAGAATAAAAGATACTCATTACAATAGCACCCTCTTAGAGTGCTACCAAAAAAAATTGTAATACTATTTTTTAAGTTTGATATGAAGTTGTGTAAATACTTGAAAATCCAATAATCGTAAAGGTCAGGAAAATGAACTCGTCGTCTAGGATGTGTATTTTAGGATGGAGTCTCCGAAGTTTCTGCTTGTGTAACGTAGAAAGAGCTGTTTGCCGACCGAATTTTAGGTACAAAGGCTAAGGAAGTAAAAAAGTTATTGTTGAAGAAAATTGATATTAGGCTATCAAAGCTAACTGTTTGTTGCTTATTACACAGCTTAACAAAACTTTATAATCCATAAGTTTCTGAACAATAGACACCTATTTCTGGCTCTGGTTGTTTTGCTAAATCTAAAAATGAGATCTATTTCGCACAAACCTTTTGATCAATCTTTTGCAATTTTCCAAAACATTGTTCAAGGGGTTGATGGAGGAGTACAGTGTGAGTTTTTTAAAGCCAAATAGACTGTTTGTCATCAGCAGAGGTGACCACATAATGATGCCACTGCATAAATTAAATCTTCGCGGGAAAAGACTCTTTCACTTAAGGAAGAAAGTACTTTTGCTAGAAAAACTATATGCTCTCAAGAAATGGACTTACTGTATCTGCTTTACTCAAGTAGCGAGCGATTCTAATATTTCAATACTGTCTGAATTCCTTTTCAAGGGGAAAGGCACCCAAAGGTATTTGCAACCTTAAAAGGTTATTAAATATCAGTGGCCTTCAGAAGGCTCCTATCGTATAGAGCAAATGGTTGAACTGATCAGAAACCTGCCAAACCATTTTTAAATGCCTACAAAAGAGCCTTATTTATTTATGTTCTTGATGACTCTGCTGTTCATGTTAAACCTAAAATTCCGAACGTCCTGTTTAAGACAAGATATGTGCTTGTAGTGTTCCGTTATGGAATCACTTTTTGACGTTCAGACTACTGACAGTCATCATCTCCATGAGCTAAAATCAAAGTACAGAGATGATGAAATGTCACTTACGTTGCACCAGTTGCAAGAAAACTGTCCATGAATATTGACAATAAAAGAGCTTTTAAGTTTCCCTTTGTTACAAATACATTAGATACTTGTAAAGACTGTATGGCCTCAGACAGACTGTTTGAATTGGTTGCTTCTTTGATGGTGGGAACTTGAGATAAATCCTCCTGAAATAGCAAGCCCTAAAAATTTGCCAATATTTTACGCTTGATTTCTCCAAAAGGCATTCATTTTGATTCCAACACTGAGGGTTCTGAGATAATGGATTGTGAAAGTTAAGGAGCTCAATATGTTGGCATTTATGAGTCAGATTACAGCAATAACGAAGAGAACAACATTTTCAGGATCATTTTGGTAAGAGGATCTGCAACAAGGAGCAACAGAGAAGCAGCACTTACTGTGAAAACAATAGAGTTTACATCTGATTGTGCTGCCATTAATTTCAATCTGATCATGGGCTCAAAAACAGGATATTTTGTTACACTGTTTGCAGTGTGTCTGGATCGTGATGGGCCATTCCTTCATGCAAAATTCTTAGTTAAAGGTCATGACCAGGTTATGTCTAAAGAAAAGTCAAAGTTGTGTACACGATACATTTCACAGGTAGAAATCACGTACGTGAAAGCAAGTTAGATCCTGAAACATTGCATTTAAACTAAATGTAATAAAAATATCCTGAAAATGCCACCAGGCAATCCAGAAAACGAAATTAATATAAAGACTATGCAATAAACCAGGTATAACCAGATAGCCACTACACGAAATTGAATTTAAAATTCTCATTAAAGTCATGTTGCGCAGTATTTCTGGCCCGATTATCACCTCTCTCATGTGACAGGCTGTTTTTTTGGTTAGTGCACTGCACAGTAACCAAGAGTTCCGGGTTCGATTCCCCGAGCTGTCGAGGAGAATTTAGAACTTTGCGAAAAGAAAAAGCCATTGGTTGGCATCNTTAAACTAAATGTAATAAAAATATCCTGAAAATGCCACCAGGCAATCCAGAAAACGAAATTAATATAAAGACTATGCAATAAACCAGGTATAACCAGATAGCCACTACACGAAATTGAATTTAAAATTCTCATTAAAGTCATGTTGCGCAGTATTTCTGGCCCGATTATCACCTCTCTCATGTGACAGGCTGTTTTTTTGGTTAGTGCACTGCACAGTAACCAAGAGTTCCGGGTTCGATTCCCCGAGCTGTCGAGGAGAATTTAGAACTTTGCGAAAAGAAAAAGCCATTGGTTGGCATCAGGAAGGGCATCCGGCCAAAAAATTCCTCACTGCCAAATCAAAGTCCCTGTGAAGGGCACCGTCTGAGCCCCAATTGCTGGGGGAAAAACGACGTTAAAACTAAAAAAAAAAAAAAAAAAAAACTGAGAGAGAGAGGACAATTGGCTGGTTAATCAAACTGGAAAATATGTTCATCTCCTTGTTCAAAAATTGGACTTTATCTGTTCCAATATTTATTATGTGGATAAGCAAAATGACCTTTTTTAGTCAAAACAATAGTCTGAAATTCAAAAAGGGCCTAAATTCTTTTGGACCTGGCTGTTGAATCCAAGGGGAAAGGTTTAAAGAGTCCCTTATCATTCGTGTTTTCGTTAAAAGATTCTACATTTCGTAAAGAATTAATGGGATTTGTTCACTATGACAAAGAGTTATTGGGTAAATCTATTTTAAGAACAAGTTTTTAAAGGGGTCGAGTGCCTTTCCTGTGACAAGAAATTGGAATTTGGTTCATAGTCAAAGTTACAATGGAGATGATAATATGATGAGCAAATATTCAAAAACTGCTGTAAAAATCCAAGAACAGTTTCTGGTGGTTCCTATATTTACAGAAGCTCTCAAGTTTTGGGTCTTTTTGTGGTTTCTGCTTGGAAGATTCAGGTCACAAGGAACACAATAGGAAATTAACAGATGGTGTCTTGAACACCAGATCCGAAATGTTTGAATCACTTGTGAAGGAGATAGAATTTTTTCAGATTCCCATAATAGCCTTGTTGTTGACGTTTGATACTCAAAGTAGGTCGGAAGGGTCGATGGTTTCAAGGTTTTTGTTCCTGAAGTTTATAGTGTAAACATCATCAAGATGAACGAAGGCAAAACAGTACCACAGTAGCAAGGAAAATGCTATATTTCGAGCAATAAAATTCTCTAAAACTATATTACCTGAAAATGTCCTCACAGGACTATTACACTTTTTTGTTGATCAACGCACATCTTAAGGGAAAGCGGGAAGAAAAGGTGATAGCGGTGGAAAGAATGTCAGACAGAATAACGGTAGTGGGAATAGTGACGTCAGTGAACGCATTGGACATCATGTCAGTCTATGCTCCACAGCAATGGCCTGAGTGTGGAGAGGAGGAGAAGCAAATGTTCTGGAATCAGCTTGATAAGGTGATCAAAGACATCCCGGAGATCGAGGACCTAGTGCTGACAGGTGACCTGAATGAGCATTTAGAAAGTGAGAGACCAAAGGGCTTTTTGAGATGGTATGGGGAAAGATGCGGGGAAGACGAAGCGAGGAGAGGAATCTATTTTAGAGCTGGCACTGAGAAATGATCTGGCGATAGTAAACCCCTTCTTCACAAAGNCGGGAAGAAAAGGTGATAGCGGTGGAAAGAATGTCAGACAGAATAACGGTAGTGGGAATAGTGACGTCAGTGAACGCATTGGACATCATGTCAGTCTATGCTCCACAGCAATGGCCTGAGTGTGGAGAGGAGGAGAAGCAAATGTTCTGGAATCAGCTTGATAAGGTGATCAAAGACATCCCGGAGATCGAGGACCTAGTGCTGACAGGTGACCTGAATGAGCATTTAGAAAGTGAGAGACCAAAGGGCTTTTTGAGATGGTATGGGGGAAATATGTGGAGAAGACGAAACGAGGAGGGGAATCTATTTTAGAGCTGGCACTGAGAAATGATCTGGCGATAGTAAACCCCTTTTTCATAAAGAGTGACAAACACACATACACTTACAAGAGCGGCAATAACCAGACAGTGATTGATTATATCTTGGTTCGCAGAGAGGTGCTAAATGGGGTTAATGATTGTGGAGTCGTGCCAGGAGAGGCTGTAGCACCACAACACTGGTTTTGGTAATGTATCTTTGGCTAAAGAAAAGGAGATCAAGAGAAAGAGCGACCCAAAAGGATAAACTGGTGGAAGCTGAAGGGACAAGAGCGGAAGGACATAAAATGCAGGATAACAGCAATGCTGTTGCAAACGGAAAGGCACCAGTGACATGAGAAGGGTCTATCTTAAAGTAGTGATAGCGGCCAGGAAAACGCTGGGCGAGAGCATGGCTGGAACATTTCTGGAAAAGGAGTCTTGGAGGTGAAAGAACGAGGTGCAGGAGGCAGTGAGAAGCAAGAAACAAACTTTCAGGGTATGGAAACAGTCAGGTCTAGAGGAGGATAGAGAGGAATATAAGAAAATGAACAAGATCTGCAATAAAGAGTGTACAATAGCAAAACAAATATGATACGAGCAGCTGTACAATAACCAAAAAGAAAATGGACCAAATAGAAAATACAGATTGGCAAGAACAAGACAAAGGCGATCGAAAGACATTGACAGAAATAACTTTGTACTTGGAAAGAATGGAAGAATTCTAAGCTAAAATGAGGAGGTGAAGGATAGACGGAGGCAGTATTTTGAACAACTACTGAATACAAAGAATGACATGTTACCATTGCCAGAACCAAAAGCCATCCAAGGTTCAATTAACGCCATAACAGCTGATGAAATCAAGACCCAGATTGAAAGGATGAAGGCCAACAAAGTGAGAGGACCTGTTGAGCTCCCTATTGAGCTGATTAAAGACTTAAGGGAGCTTGGAACTGACTGGATGACTGCCTGCTTCCAGAATATCATTAAAGTAGTGGTACCATCGGTTGGAGGGCCAGTAACACCATACCTCTCTACAAACAAAAAGTAGACCCTCTAGGTTGTGGAAACTATAGAGGTATCAAGCTTTTGTACCACAGCCTGAAGTTGTTTGAGAGGGTGATCGAGGCTCGCTTGAGAGACCTTGTAAAGATCAGGGACAATCAGTATGCCTTTGAAAAGGGAAAGTCTACAACAAAGCCAATGTTCTGCCTTCGCATGCTTCAAGAAAAGTTTAAGAAATAAAGCAAGGAATTGCATATGGTGTTTGTAGATCCAGTAAAAGCACATGACACAGTCCCAAGAGAGCCCATATGGTATTGTTTGAGAAGAAGGCAAGTACCAGTAGCATACATAGAGATCATCAAGGACATGTATGAAAATTGCACTACTCAACTAGTTACTACAGCAGGGGTGTCAAAAGAGATTAGAATAGATTTTGAGCTTCACCAGTGATCGACTCTAAGTTCACTATTATTTATAATGATATTGAATGTAATAGCCGAAGATTGTGTGGAGGGAAGACCATGGTCGATGCTTTTTGGGATGATTTGGTTATATGTGATGAGCAAGCAGAAAACCTAGAACTGAAGGCCAGCGGGGATAAAACCGAGTATTTGCTACCACCAGGGAATAGTGAAAACACCGGGCTCAAACAGTATGAACCTACAGATAAAGTGGACCTTCGTCAGTGTAAAACCTTCAAGTATCTCGTAACAACAATACACCAAGAAGGTGGGTGTCAGACAGAGGTATAACAAGTGGTGCAAGAAGTCAAGGGTGCTCTGCGACAAAAAGGTATCCAAGAGGCTTAACGTGCTAATCTACAAGACTGTCATCCACCCAGTACTTCTTTATGGGAACGAGGCGTCACCTGTTACCTAGAACCAGGCAAAGAAGATCGATGTGTGTGAGATGACGATGAAGACACATCAGGAAAGAAGCAAAATGGTCCCAATAACAGATCGCATGAGGAAAAGACGACTGCAATGGTACCGACCTGTTAGCAGAAGAGACAAGAAGGAAGACACCAGGAAAGCGCATGAGATTGTGATAGTTGGAAAGAGGAGTCGTGATCACCCCAAGTGTTAATGGAAGAACACAATCAAGAAAGAATTGAAGGCCTGTAACCTGGAGAAATGTGATGTGAGAGATGGACCAGCGTGGAGATCAGCATTACAGAAATGTATCCAGAAAAACCCCGCTACGCGACATAGCAAGAAGAATGCGGTGAAAGGTGAGAAAAAACGTGCATCTCAAATGCATCTTTCTTTTTACTTGGCATTATCGAACTCTTTTTACCCCTTTCTGGCAGAGTTCTGTTTGAGAGGAACTGAATAGCGATTTTAAGCTGTTTTTAGATATAAATAATGAAAAACTTAATGAGCTGCGCTATATCATCACACAGCTGAATTTGTTGGAAACTGGTCGCAGAAGGGCCAAAGGAGCCACTCTAGATTCTATTTTTCCATTTGGAGACAAGATTTCTTTCCCAAACATTTACATGTCTTTGCAGATTCTTGCCACATTGCAAGTGACTGCTTATACTTGTGAAACGTACACCTTTGTCCTTCTCCGTTTTAAATCACACCTCCTTACTACAATGGGTGGAAGAAAGACTAAGAAGTCCAGCTACTCTCTTCTTTCGTTTGTACGTTAAACTTGGTCTCCAAGAGCTATTTCACGATTGTAACCGGAAATAGACATAGCCACAAATTTGCAAATTAAGCGAGTTACAAATTATACTGACTGCAGCCCTTTCGTTTTCCTTTTTGGTTTTGTTACCCAGTCTCCTATCCAGTCTGTATTTTACTGTCTTTGTTGCTATAATAAACACGAAGTCATTAAAATAATTATATTGAAATTTTTTTTGCACAGGTCAGCATTTGTTTGAAAAAAGTTTAATCGATACGTTTTTAACTAATTGCTTATTTTTTCTATTTCTGTTTCTTTAGATGATCTCTACAGTTAATATTGCGGTATTTGGTTCTTCAAGAATTGGAAAGACGTCATTAATAAAGAAATATGTTTATGAAAAGTATGAGGGACTATACAACAGAACTTTAGAAGACTCGTATAATAAAATAATAAACAAAAAAGGCAAAGTGAGAGAACTTAAAATAATTGATACAGCCGGAACTGATGAATTTCCTGCTATGAAAAACCTTGCAATTCATTCTAGTCAAGGTTTCATACTGATGTATTCTATGCATGATCCTACTTCTATTGAATATATTTTACGTCATTACAACATGATAATGAAGTATAAGGGTACGACAGAGGTTCCAATAGTATTCGTGCGGAGCAAAATTGATTGCTGGATAGAGACAGAAAAATCACAACCAGGGTCTAATGAAATCAGGTCCATTACAAGGACAGGAAATTTTGTTGATAGTTTTGAAGTATCTTCCAAGTTAGGAATAAACACAGAAAGTGTATTTCATCGAATGGTTGATCTTGTTGACATGAAAGAACGATCTAGGCCCAGTCAATTTTTGAAGGCTCGGGAATCTTCGAAGAAAACGTTGATGTGCTTTGTTCAAAAAAAGATGATATACCTGAAAAGAAAAGTTAAGACTTTTTTTAATGGATGTGGTACAAAGAAACAACGTTAAATGTTTTTATTTAATAATATATCACTGTGTACATAATGTAGATATAGGTAGAAGCGCATGGGTATGAGAAAACCCCATTAACTCTGGCGTTACAAAAAGAGAAAGATATATTTCTGTTTACTTTAGGTTTTGTGTTCCGCAGCTTTCAAAGGGCTATGAATACTCTTACATGGAAAGCGATCCTAAAATAATTACTTTACATTAACGACTTTGGTCTTTTTTCTTTGGAGGGACGTAAAAATAAATCCCTCATTCTTGTTCAGGAGGACATTGGCTTTGCTCATGCAATTGCCATTTTTTGAATAACCATAAAATATACTTTTTTTCCAACATTTGTGTGAAATTGCCTTCTTTTTAATGCTTTGTTTAGGTGACATTTACAGATCTTAGATATTTTTCCAATATCATGCCGATGTCATATTTGGCTAGATTATTAAACCTTCATGGGAGCTTGCTAGAGAAATTTTCTCTGTAATTCGTCATCGCAATCAATGCAGATCGGTTTGGAAAACAATTCATTCTCTTATTATGCTCTAACTTCCCTGCAATCCTTTTTGTTTCGATATCAATTTTCTTTCTCACAGGTAGGTTTGATTTCTGCTTCACCTTTGTGATTCTGTCATGTGGTAGCTTTTTGTGTTGTTTGTCAGTCAGGTCGAGCGAGCTTGGCTGTCTTGTCAGCAAATACATTATTCTTGTCAAAAAAATCGGATCAGTCCGACCTCATCTATCCATTAGCCGAAAGGGTAAATTTGGAATCATTTCACACGTCTTGCTTTTAAAATTTGTTACATAATCATTTTGAGGGGGTGCTAGATTGGACTTACACCCAAAATTTCTGTGACCATCCACAGGCCCACTATCCCTGTCGAATTACATGAAGACACAAGTCTTCTATCGAAGTCTCTAAAAATTCTGTATTTTCTCCACAGGTAAGTTAAGATAACCATACATCGTTGGATATGGAATGTTTTTTAACAAGTATCTAAAATTGAGTGCATTTATCTTGTCGTTACTGAACCTCGTAAGTTCACTATAATTCAAGCAAAATATTTGTGGTAAATATCTCTTTGGTGGTGTGTCATTTGTACTAGTATTCATAGCAGTTTCAAAATTGTTCTGACATGAAACTTTAAGTTACCCTTATCTTTTATTTTAGATTCCTCTTTAATTGTATATATATTTTTTATACTGCTGTAATATGAGAATGTTGGAAGTGAAGATATTCTATTGTATATTGTGAATACAAAATAAAGTCAATATATTGCTACGATACAACTGTTCTATATTATTCAAAATTACTGCCTACTAAATGGATATTACCTTTACTAATCACTACAATGTACTTTGGAATTGTACTAAAGGTAACTAAGGAGGAACAAATCAAATTTGCGGAAGATTTAGAATCTGACTTTTAATGTGTAAGAGCATTAGAAAAGAACTGGGTTGTTTTTTTAAAAAACAAACCATTAAAAAGTTATTAGTGCAATGCGTAGCTTTAAAATCTTTTAGCTTTTTGTACATGTTTTTGGAGACGGAATTGGGAGGGGGAAGGAGTCAATAAATTTAAGAGAATGAAAGTTACAAAGAAAACTTTCAAATAAGAAATTTGTGCTAAGGTGACTTCAAAAAATTTGCTTAGGATGTAATTTCTAAAAAACAAATGGCTAAGTGATCTGCCTATTGTAAATGGTGACTGTTTTACATTTCCAGCCAATCTGTCTCCAATATCGGTAGGATTATTTTCCTAACTCTATTAAAAGCTCTTTTCATGTCAACATTGGATGATATTCATAAAATCTATTGTGTTCCTTTATCGAAATTCTTATAAGTGATTCTTATTCTTTTCCAATTCCTGGCTTTCCCCATCTCACTCTACAGGAATCCCATCCATTTCCTGTTTGTGAGGTTCTGGCTTTTCCAGTGTTCCCAAGCATTTTGATATTTCTCCTTAATTTTGTTCAACAAACCTGCTCCTCTACCCTATTCACCGTTCATGATTCATTAGCAACATCAAAATCAACAGCAAAATCACACATAGCATCACAAGAACATCTAAGTAGCTTCTTTTCATATCCATGTAAAGGGGGTGTGCCATCGATTCTAAACTGGGGCCGGAGGGGCAAAAATTTTTTTGCTGATCCTGTTCTATTACAGCGGCGTTTAAATGCATAATAAACCTATAGAAAAAAATTCTTAGATATTTATGTTTTATCCAGCATAAGGTAAGAGGGGGTTGCCTCCAGCTCTCTCTATGGCTCGAAGTTATGAACAACACTGCAAAACTACAAAACCCGTGACATAGCTGATGAAGTAGTAGCAAGATTAAACTTTACAAGAATAAGTAGATATTAAAACTATTTACTCATACAGCCTTAATTAAAAAGTTCGTAACAATTAGGGTTCATAAAAATAAGCTTCATATCCAAGATTGACGGCGAGTTCAATGAAAGCGCGTCCTGGTCAGTGACTTGGCATGAAGAAACATGGAGTCAAGTTCAAGGCTTTGGACCTACGTCCTTGAAAACCATAATACAAAGAAATTTTGCGTAAGCAATACGTCCTGAATTTGTCTGATGTGGTGAGTCAAAATGGACTAACTCCTGGGAGGTTAATGAGACCTCATGCAAAGTTGCAATCGTGTTTGTGGAGACAAACAATCCTTTGTGTAATAAGTTATTGGCTACCGTCCAAGGCACGTAACATTTACGTAATAGAACGTAAAGACCATAAATTATATGAAGCCTTGCCTACCTATTATTAATTAGGTATTTAACCCCAGGTTCAACTTACCTTGATTAAATTGATACTTTGTCAAATGTTTCATTAGTTATAACCTAAAACATGTATATTCCCTTGGAAGTGAGGTTGATTGTTAAATGGGTGTGTTTTCCACATAATTGCAGGTAGAAAAAATTTTATCTTGAAAAACTAAAGAATCTTAGAAAAGTATTGAAGGAACAGAAAGATTTATTTTTGTTTGGTAGCATTGTATGCTAGGTCAGTGCCAGACCGGACAAAGACAACTGCAAGGAAATATTCTCAACAGTCTGTAGACAAGAAGGCAGATTACTTTAATAAATGACAAACTGGCCATATACGAAACTGTTTTCTTTGTATGAAAATATAAAGTCAGTAATTTTCTTTGCAAAAACAATCGTAAATACAATAAATAACTGCTAATTAGCCAAGCTATGTATGTAAAAGCAAATGATTATTTAAATTGTCATTAAGGTCCTGTATTGTGAAATAAGAGCTCTTACCGTAAATGACCTGTCGAAACTTGTCAGTAATTCTGCAACCCAGGCAACGAAGAAACAAAAATCTATGGGCTAATCCAAACATTGGTCAAAATAAGATATTGGCAGATATTTCAGAATTTTTTTTGGTAAAATGAAATCAGCAACTAACTAAACAGGGATAGTGACAAAATAAAAGACGAAAGGTGTCACAACGATAACGCTCTAAATACAATACAACAGCAATCCATAAGGCTATGTATACATCGAAGTCGCCATGGTAATAAACTCATAAGATCAGCGCAAAAAACGATACTTTGCTTGAAGCACTAGAGGGGAAGTGGCATACAACATATGGAAAATAAGAGCAAAGAAGTCAGCGACACTGATGACTGCTAATAATGTTCAAAACAGCATTAGGGCAGCAATAGCTCTTCTCTTTATTTCAAACTGTTGTTCTCAGAATACAAATTGTTAGTTTGTTTGCACTGAGAAAGACAAATTCTGGATAATACGATTGCTCTCACGTCAGCTTAAGCACTCAGAATATGAGTTAGTAAGATTCTTCAAAAGAAATTGCATCTACTAAGAAACCAAATGATAAGTTTAAAAAAGGAGATCAGGTAGGATATAAAAATAACTGTTTAACTATCCTGATGAATCCATCTAAAAAACCCTTACGTATATCATCAACTCTGCACTTCAGAAGCGTAATTCTATCACAACTATTAGTCAATATATCTTTTTCGCACTACCGAACTCAGGGAGAGGTGTGTGTGTGTATGTGTGTATGGGGGGGGGGGGCTACTAACGCGAAGAAATCTAAAACCATTTTATCAACTAAATAGTACCAAGAAAAAGCAAGTGGAAAAAATAAGCTGCACCAAAATGGATTGCAACTATGCATTTCTAAACTAAATCATTCTGCAGCCTTAGCTTAAATTTGACTTCTACATTTTTGTCGAATTAAGAAAGTCTCCTAGGAACAACATTCTGTACATGAGTAGGAAACGACATATTAGAAAAGATCGAAAAAGGCCGTTTCTTTTTTGAACTTTCCAAAATTTTGAAAAAGCTTTGCTTTCTGCAGGGATGGGGAACGGTTTCTTAATAAACTTCTGATTGTTGTCAAGAAAAATAAAATGACATTCTTGATGTTTTACATTGACATCCAAAATTTTAGCTTGAAATGTAAACTGTCAAGCTAGATTTCAATGGTAATCTTGCAGTGTATGAAAAAGTCTTTTTTTGCTCGTAACTTAACTTTTCGGAAAATCTACAATTCTCAGTCATCGTTTGGAGATTACCAAATTTTGTAAACAAAATTGTATTCGGTATCAACAGTGGTCGATAGCAACATCATTACGTTAATTTCTGAGGCATCTCCAATAAATCTTTGATTATTTCTCTATATTTTCATCTTTTATCACCAATATTTTGAGTTTTTGCTTCAGCTCGTGAAAAGCAGTTAAACTAAGTTCCAAGTGGAACTTTTAAAATGTTAGAATTTAAAGATATTCGCGAACTTATAACAATTACAAACTAGAAAAAAGCTATTAACTAATTAGGAGGGTAGACATGCTGCCAGAATTCTAAAAGAACAAAAGAGGGGGTGTACCTGCTGTTTGTTATTGTATGTTCTTAAAACACAAACATGAGATCATACGTAAACACCCATTGTACCTTTTGGGGTTGGTCAGTTTAATTGTCTTAACGTCATTTTTACTTCTGAGAGAATTAATTGAACCGATAACAAATTTTGTGGTAACAAAGCTTTACCACAATATATGTTTTTCTCCAGAACGATTTTGTTTTTATGAATTTTTGATTTTACATTAGCACAGCAGGGGAAAATGTTCAGTACTTTTGTCTCAAGGAAACAGTTGGAAGTTAAAAGTTCAAACTGTAAACAATATGTCAATGAGAGCCCATCATGGATAAAAGTAAAATATTAAAGAGCATTGAATTTGCATGTTTAATGCCGGCGGGAATAGAAACAACATGAAGCTATTTTTGTTGCTATCAAAACATTTTATGCAATATATCAAAAATATTTTTGACGATTAAATGTCATTGAAAAGTTAACCAATCATATCAAATTGAAATATTAGTGGACAGAAACGTGGCGCCAGAAAACACTTTTCTTTATGTGTCCAATGAAATAAATAATAACCCCAGGTCCAATCTGACTGGGACAGGTAGCACTCTTCAGGACCTTTGGGTTAACTAAAACACATTGACACTCAAGCAAGGAAGACATGGGAAAACAACAGTATAAATATGCAGTGTGAGAGAAAGACCAATACAATGTCTTAAATGTAATGTGCTCTTGTCATTGGACGGAAGAACTGCCAGCAACTTGATCAACCGTCTGAGACACCAAGCTTTGAAAGGGAGTTATATGCTAACCTGCTGTTCTAGGGAGGCACACGTAATACTTAGCCTTTGAAGAGATGAAAGGTGCAACGTACAACATCAGGGTTAAAGCCTGTGTCACTTGAAATTCAATTTCAAACCTTGTTTCCCTTAAAACTTATGATAAATCTGCTTAAAGAATATATTCCTAACGGAAGTACTTAAAAATCTACCACATTGCCATGTTTGCTGAACATTTATTGTTTGTGTAATTTCCATAGAAAGTAAACTTCAAGAACCAAACAGCTTTTCAAAATCCAATAAAATTAACATTATCAGCCTTTACAAGGAAATATTTTTGCTTACTGAAAATTATCTGGAACATAAGTCGATTGGTAAATCCCAGTTGATAGCATCTTCAGCTACGAAAAATGATCAGGACATAAATACAGGAAATGTTTGGAAGCTCCTGTCAAAGTAAGCTACCAGAAATTTTCCCAAAAATTAATAGAAAAAAATATTAACAAAAATTCATTAAGCAGACCAGCACCAATACCAGGAACTTTTACTTTTTGCTTGCTGTAGCCCTACAAACTAGTTTGATAAGTAAACCGTGGACAAATGCTACATTGGCGTAAAGAGTACAATGGCAAGTGTTGCAACCCACAACCTTCTGAGTATCACTAGCGACTTCAATACCCAAACTGAACCTACAAATACTCTCTTCACATAAAACGTTTGTTTATTCTTCGTTATTTCTAGACTCCATAGGGGAAATAGAATTCCTCAGACGAAAACAGTTGGTTTAAAATCACATTATATTCTGCGAATAGTTTCTTATGTACTGGAATACACATTACGTTTATGTTGATCGAAAGGCTTTTCGCTGCGACTTGACTTGACCTAGTCGTTAAGATAAGAAAACTCCAGTCAAGTCGCTTTTCATCAATTCCAAAAACAAGGAGGGTGGATGAAAGCTCTCCACTCTTTGTCACTTGTTGTCTAAAACAATTAGAGACCATACATGACTTCTTTTTATATACAAAGGAGAGATGATGAAAGTTGAATATGAATTATCTGAACTGGTCATAAATTACTTTGATCTATTTTATCTCAAAATTTTCACCGTAATAGTGGTTCAGTAGTAAATGATGTAGATAAGCCTAGTCAGAATTTACAATTTGGCCTACCGTTTTCCGCTCTTATTTTGATTAAACTCGATTAACACAAGCTTTTTTCTGTAAATAGTAGACATGTTTTATTCTACTTGGTCCGGGTAAACAACCCGACCGTGATTGATNCAATTAGAGACCATATATGACTTCTTTTTATATACAAAGGAGAGATGATGAAAGTTGAATATGAATTATCTGAACTGGTCATAAATTACTTTGATCTATTTTATCTCAAAATTTTCACCGTATTAGTGGTTCAGTAGTAAATGATGTAGATAAGCCTAGTCAGAATTTACAATTTGGCCTACCGTTTTCCGCTCTTATTTTGATTAAACTCGATTAACACAAGCTTTTTTCTGTAAATAGTAGACATGTTTTATTCTACTTGGTCCGGGTAAACAACCCGACCGTGATTGATTGATTGATTGATTGATTTATTCTACTGATCACTTTTAAAGATGTACGGCCAACATATCTGGCATCACACTGTTACTTATACTCCAAAACCACCATACTTAATTTGTGGCAGGAAAATGTTTCTGTAAATAAAAATAACTCTAGGTACAGTAGCGTGATAGCGTTCAAAAACTGGCCTAGTAATTTGGTTTTCGAATCTAGTGGGAACGAGACCTATCCATGGAAATTTTATGTATATAGTGCTTCTTATGGACTCCAGTTTAACAGGATTTTTGAAACCAGATAGTATGTCCTGAAGAACGTTGTCTAACATATGATTAGGGTGACCATTATTTAAGAGAACCTGCGTACTTTTTTTATTTTTCCTGAAATTTTTTCAGGATAACAAAAAACTACAGAAAAATGAACTTGAGTTTTTATACGTCCAATTTTTAATTGCGTGGAATTGAATGAGTCTTGCCGCAAGCATTATCCAATGAAGACTTTATTTCGAAACACAATAATTCTTTAAAGAGGTGGGAGTTTGTTCTACCAAAGCATTTAAAAGCGATATCAAAAGAGGACAGCACAATACTTGTTCCATCCACCAAGTACGTAACAATAAAAAACTAGAATATAAGGATATCGATCATTTGACTACACCAGTTCTATTTTTAGGTCTTCTGATAACAGTTTCTGCATTAGATCTTGGGTTTTGGTTAGCTCTAAACCTAGCAATTGGCCAGGGTCAAGAAAGTACCAATGCTTGCAAAGGCCTTGGCATGTAGAGTACTTGCAAAATGACTAACCTTATCCTACCAGCGGGTTTCGCAAATCTATTCTGCTATCTTTTTCAAGAGGACTCAGTCCCCGATAGGTGCTTAAAGACGGTTCACTTGTGGGGCCCTAAAACATACTAAATTGATTAAATATCCAAGAAAATGGAAAATTACTCATCGAAAAACACAAAAAGAGCTGGATATTGGTCATCTTTATTTCCCAATTGACAGATATGAGAGCTTTACCACAATCACAGTGCTTTGCCCAAGAAGATAAACTGTAAGAAAAATCACACTCTTCGGAAACTAGTGAAAATACAAAAGTATTCATAATGTGTTTAAATAGAAGACTGGTCAAGACTGGTGAAACAGTGATTTAAAAACAAGACTTGGCCTGGCTGTGGGCATAAGAAGATAGACAGATTTCTATTTGTTAATGAACTTTAATTCTTTATTTTTATATTTGACTATTTTAATAACTTTATGCATACTGATGGATCGTTGTTAAGTACCTTTGACGGGGTAGCTTCTGAAGGACAAGTCAAAGCTTATTATGTGAGTATCAAACCGAAAGTCAATTTTGGACGTATTCGGGGTGGATCCCTAGCTGCCGAGATAGTAACCTGGTCTAGCTCCCTTTATGTTGCTTTGTGTTTTACTAGTTCAAAGTACAGACCTAACGGACCCAAAAAGCATTCCACTCAGTATTTTTATAAGATCCTTAGATAAATTAACACCTTTAAGAAATAGGTGGACCATCTTGACTCCAAGATCTAGTTCGGATAGAAAAAAAATCGTTAAATTTTTTCATTTGTGAGGGTAAGAAGAATATCACGACACTGTAGAAAATATATGAAAATTATTTCCATTCGGCGAGGTAAAATATTAAATTTCCATAGTCATCATGTTTATGACGCAAGCAAGCATACGTGAAAGAATAAAGATAAAAAACATTTTTTAGGTCAGGCTTGCTTTAATGTTTGAGTAACTAACGAAAAATTACAGCCGAGATTGTAACCAAGTAATTACAACTTAACCCCAAGACCTCGAAATACCAGCTTTTCGGTTAGTGATATTAACTCTATCTTATGAGGAGAAGAATCTCTTTAGTCTTGGTTGGCAAAGTCCTTTAGGTAGTATCTCGATAAAAAGACTTGTGTTAGTGTCATTTCATTCCTACCCTCTTTTATGAGGGAAATGTGTGGTAGCCAGGTTCTGTTCTGATGTCACTCACAAGTAATACCATCTCCACCCCTATTTGGCACAAGTAACTGGGATGCTGGTAATCTGCGTCTCGTTTTACATATCTCTTTCAATCTTTTTATCACAGTTTCAATCAAACAAATGGGCACCAGCGTCCAAAAGACCTTCAGTAGTCAGAAGTCAGAATTTCTGGCGCAATACTAACTTTATATCCGAGGTTTAGGCTCAAAATGTGGTAGCGCTGCTCCAAATAGATCTGAAAACTTGTTATCTTAAAAATATTCTCTGTTTTGCTTTCAGTGACTTCAAAAGTCTTCGTTCCAACTTTTCTTTTGTGAAAGCTTTCCTTCATTTTGACTCTCCTCGTTTTCTACGGCTTCGTGAGATATTCCTCGATCAGAGTCTTAGTAAAAGCGATATTTGCTCATTGCAGTAATTTGAAACTTCCGTTTCAACATCATCAAACTAATAAAATAAAGGTTTTTATCAGACGGGCTAGCAATGCTTGTAAAAGGGTGATTTCTGGTGCTCCAGATGTATCTTGCTATGCTGAGCAAGTCTGTTTTGCCTCCCTTGAGAAATGCTTATTAATGAAACTTCTTGGTTTGTTATTTTCTTCATATCTTTTATTGGGTTCTCATTTTTAATCTATTAGTTAGTCTGCTTTTGAAAAAATGGGCCCATTGTATTCTGAGACTATGTTGCATCTATAAATTTAATTGTCATCTTTGCATACAGAAGTGCAGTTACACCTGAGGAGGTGTTTGGCAAGCTGGGAGACCGATTATTGACCAACCAAGACGATGCGTTCTCCGAAGGAGGGATTTTGGTATGTCTTGCTATCCTTTGTGTATCGCTTGCTTTCTGTTAATCTCTACTTACTCTGTCGCCTTGGTTCGGGTCTTTTATAGATGGGGGCCTGTGAAAGGCATTAATCCCCCCCACTGTTTACCAGGGTTGTCATCAATTAAAGGCCCTCTTCCGTCTGATGCTACCAGTTTCAAATTTCAAATCTTCACATCGATCGCGTGCTTTTCACTTGTTTGAAACTCGAGCCTGGACAGAGCCTCACATGCTTTTGCTTTTGAAAAAGAGACAAAACTGTTTCGTCTTCATGTTGAACATGATCTGTTGCAGACCCTTACCTACCAGATCGTTGCAAAAGAAGACCCGTAACCGAACAGGAAACGTTTGCCAACAATGAGTGGACTGGAACAAGTTTCAAGTAACAAGAGCTTTGGAGGGCACACCAAAGTGTTTTCTCACAACAGGTGAGCATTTATTTATAGTTTTGAATAGTTACTAGCCGAATAGCCTTATTCCAATGTTTCTTACAATTTTTATTCTTCACCACATAAAAATTTAAAAATTTTCTTTTGAAACATAATTTTAGGTATGAACTTATTTTATTTACCAGAAAACACATTACCCATCCTTGCACAAGTTTTACTCAAGACAGAGCCCCTCTTGCGGAAGAACGGTACCGGCCATCAGACGAGCCACAACGACTTTGAAGTTGATACTGTAGTTTTGCCTTGTGTTTGCATAGCTTTTCCCGGTTTTTGTTTGTAAAGTGACATTATGTGACCTGTGTGTGACCAGCAGGCTTCTTATTAAGCGCAGTTTCCATTACAGTTTGCAAATAGGCCTTCTAAAAGGACCATCCCACAAACAAATTTTTTGCTTCTTTACTTAGCTTCGTAAGGCTTGGAAAGGGGATTTTCCGAAGCAGCAATGATAAAGGCAGATCCCAAGATGTAGTTTGACAATGCACTTGAATGGCAGGCAGGGGAGGGAAGGGTTAGCCAAAATTTTTGCCAAAAAGGGGTGTCAGTCTTTTAAAAAAGGGGTCAAAAGTGTTTTCCAGAAGCCTTGATAATCTGCCGCAACCTTGTTCACCTTAGCAAACAAGATAAACTGTGTAAACCGAATTTAATCTTCTTCTAAATAAACCTCTGTCAAGATAATTGGCACCTAAAGATAATTAGCCCCCAGGCAATTTTTACATTTTAGAGTTACCTGCTTTCTCTGAGTTGGGAAATTACATTCACCAAGATTAGAGCTTATGTAACCTTGCTGAGGTGGAAGGGCTTAATCCAACCAAATTCTTTGCCGGGGGAGCTACCAGGTGATCTGTAACCTTTAAGGAGCTGCATTTGGAAGGCACTAATGAGAAGAACTGTTGCCTTGCCAGAAGCCTTCTTAGGCAAATGCTAGGTCTGTACCTATAACACAGCATGGAAGAGAACTGGGGACCTTACCACACATTAACCCAAGAATAACCATGGATTTGTTATACTTTGAAGATGACCATAACAGTGTAAATGAGAGTCATGCTACTGAATGGGAGACTGTCTTACTTGGTAATGGGATTAATGGTGGAGACCATGTGACCTTCCACCCTCATGGCTGCACCCCTCTCAGAAACACACAGGATGTCAAAGGAGATCAAGCTGGCAAAGTTTAACATTGGAACTATTTACCAGGCAGGAAAAAAGGCTAAAGTGGAACAGGAAATAAAAAGACTAAAACTGAACCTATTGGGTTTGAGCAAGGTGAGATTGCCAAGGGTTGATTGCATGGATGCTCTGAGTGGGGCTGCCTTCATCTCTTTGGATGGTGACTCGCATAGAGAGGTGTGGGAGTAATCATTGTCAAGCATCTTAAGTCATATTTTCTTGGATATTGAACAGTATTGGACATTGGAGTTCTTTTAATGAAATTTCAAGGTCAACCTTTTAATACCTGTATAATTTAAGTCTATGCCCTAACAACAGCAGGGGAGGAGGAGGGAGTGGATAATTTTTTACCTTGATCTGAACAGAGCACTCTGTTCAAGAAACATGAGATGTCTATTGTTATGGGTATGTGAATGCCAAATTTGCAGAAGGATGAGAAGAAGATATAGCTGGATGATATGGAGTGGGAGTGAAAAATGACAGAGCGAGACGTTTCATAGAGTGTGGCATAGAGAAAGGAAGAGTCATATCAAAAAAGTGATTTAAATACCACCCAAGATGCTTTTAGACATGGGAGAATCCAGATGAAGAAATACAAGATCAGGTAGGCTTCATCACCACTAACAAAAGGTTTGGAAGCTCTGTGAGGTAGGTAAAAGCTTATCTGGGAGCTGACTGTGGTAGTGAGCATACCCCATTGGTGGCTAAGATAAAGGTAATTCCTGAAAAAATGAAGTGGAAACAAAAAACATCAAGACAACAGGTGAGTGTTCTTAGAGAAAACACCATAAAGGAGGAATAGAATGCTGAAGTAAGGTATAGATTTCATCTGTTAACTGATGTAGTGGAAGATGAGAGCAGTTGTGATAGAAGCCATTGAAGTGAGAGGTGGATGGTCCAATTACATTACAGAACTATTTGATGATGACCAGACAGAGGATAGCAGCCTAGATTTTGATGATGAAGGCATGCATATAAATAAGGACAAAGTAAGAGAAGAAATAAATAGTATGATAAAAGGTAAGTCAGTTGGAGTTGATGGTGTTGTTGTGAAGATGCTTTGGGCTCTGGAAGGGTTTGGAATTGATGTTGTAACTCAACTGGGAAACAAAATGTATGACACAGATGATGTCATTCCACAGATGTATGACTTAACATTTATTATCATACCAAAGATACCTGGAATAATAATGTGCAATAGACACAGTGGTTAGCATCATGAACCAGATTTGTAAGGTAATACTGAGAGTAATACCAAACAGGATTAGAAGTAGAATAAGACCAGAAGTTAGTATGGAACAGTTTGGTTTTATGAAAAGTAAAGGTACAACAAATGAAATTTTTTGATTAAGAATGTTAATGGAGAGAGTCTTAGAAATGCAGATGAATTGCAGATGGATGAATGACAGATGTCTTACCTGTGTGTTTTAGACTATGAAAAGGCATATGGTAGAGTGCAACACTAGAAGCTATTTGACATGCTTAAGAGATTGGATATGGAAGGTAAAAGTTTAAGGTTGATCAAAAATTTTTATTGGAGACAAAGTACAAATGTGAGAATGAGTTAAAAAGAATCAGATTTTCAAAATATTGAACGTGGGGTATGACAAGGGTGTGTTTTGTCATCAGATTTATTTAATTATTATAATGAAATAATTTTGAGAAATATCAGAGAGCTGGAAGATATCAGAGTTAGAGGAGTCAACGTTAATGATATCAGATATGCTGACAATATGATTCTTATAGCCAATTCAAAGGAAAAGCTGCAAAACCTGGTTAATGCCCTAGAACAACCAAGTGTTGAGAGAGGGTTTAAAACCAATGAGAAAAAAACAAACATTATGATGGGCTCCAGGAAGGAGCCACCTAATATTACTACCTTAGTTAACAACAAGAGTGTGAAGCAAACAAAAATTTTCATCTATCTGTGAAGTATAGTCACACGTGATGGACAATGTGAGAGTGATATCAGGAAGAGGATCATTTTAGCCAAGAACTTGTTCACTAGAGCAAGAGGAATGGTAAAAAGCAGCAAGGTTGCAATGTCAACAAGAGTGGGACTTGTAAAGGGTTTTTTTTCATGATCTGCAAGTGGACTCTTGGGAAGGATGATGAAAGCAGACTTAAAGCCATGAAGATGTGGTGTTGGAGAAGAATGCTAAAAGTTCCCTGGACAAGCAGAAGAACAAATGAAGAGGTGTTGGTGTAGACAGGAGTAAGGAAAGGTTTGCTGTCAGTTGTGAGATTTAGGCAGCTGCACTTTTTAAGACGTGTTGTTAGGCATGGAGAGCTGGAAGAAGTATGCATCAGTGGGAAGATTGAGGGACACCAAGGAAGAGGAAGACCAAGAGTGAAATACGTGAACAGACTGGTGAAGATAACAGATGGACGATGGCCAGCTGCTCAAAAGATCAGAAGGATGAAAGACAGAGATGTGTGGCAAACTGTGGTAGCCTGTGTCCAGTTGGATATGGCACCTGGGTAAGGTTAGGTAAGTTAAGAGTCACCGGGACTGTTGCTTTCAGGTTTATATTACATGAAATTAAAGTTTGTTTGTCATATTTTTGTTTGTCATATCATCAATGGCTCCTATCCCAGAGATATCTACTACATTAACATAGGTATCATTTTTATTGGGTACTCCCAGGCAAGGCACTTCACATTTAAGGGGAAGAATGCAAAGGTGGAAACACTTGATGTTTTGTTTTGCTTCAATATTGAAGGAGACTTTAAGGAGACTCCCATCTTGGGCAGATGTGGCATCCACTAAAGGCAGAATTAATACAGAGGTCTCCATGAAATGGATACAAAAATTTGACTGCAAAGTGAAGAGAGGTGAAACATCATGATGAAACATTGGGTGTTTGAAGTAGACATCAATATTTACTAATAATCATCTTCCATGGTGACTATTCCTTCATCCACACCTTTTACATTCTGAAAAATGGCACTCCAGGTCATGTTTATCTTCACTGGAATTCATTACATTGAAACATGTCAAGGGTTTTTTTGTTTATGTATATATATTTATACTCTGCAGACAGTACAGTTTCGCCCTTTGTGGTCTCATCAGTGCAGCACAGAGCTTCTGATTATGTTGCTGGAGCAAACACAGCCTAAAGAGTTACTGTGGGATCCTGTCAGAGTGCTCAAACTACGCAAGCACAGCGAGCTCCGCATTACCCAAGTAACAGGTCCCTGAATCTCAGAGAGAGTGCTCAACCAAGCTTTTGTAAGGGATCCTTAATTGTGCTAACAAAGAAGAACTGTTGAACAAGCGTAGTGAACTCAATGTAAAATGTAGACACTTAAATAAATTCTTGTTAGCTAATTATAAATCAAAGGACTAGGTGTGATAAAGTAAATAAAAATCCTTTTATTACTGCATGTTCAATTATACCAATTATGTCAATCCCATGAGGGCAATTTGATATCTTTTGTAATTTATTCTAGTTATAACTAGATATTCTAGAGAAATATGTTCACTTTGTTTAGCTGACGATTGTGAAAACTGACAATTCTAAACTAACTTTTGTTGATTCTTTTTGTCATTCACCATATATATATTGTAAGCATTATACAGACCACAGTAAAGACTTAAAAGTATACATTTTAATGGGAAATAAGCTGGTTCTTTGCCAGTAATAATAAGGTTCTCATTTTTAATTAAAACCTTGCTTGGTAAATTATAACTTATTTAATCTCATGATGGTAAATTTAATAGATTTAGGGCAAATTTAGGCATACACTGTGTACCCTGAGCTGTATGGGGCTTCACCACAGTACCTCACTGGGGTGTGCAAAATAGCCCATAGCTACAAAACCCTTATGTCATACAAGTTTGATTTCAATGAACTCATTAAAACCTACCATCATAATGTTTCTATAGTGGTTTTTAAATCTAGATTTAATCCCTGATATAATGAGGTTCTGGTTGTCATTTATTTTAGAATGACATTTTTTCTTGTAGCACAGAGTTAAAATGTTCCATGAAGTTTGGAGTGTTTATTCCACCTCAAGCTGAAAATGAAAAAGTTCCTGTAGTCTACTGGCTGTCAGGTATATGGATTTGTTTTATTACAGTCAAACCTCTAATAGCTACCACCTCCAATTAGCAGCCATCTCTCACACCTCTCAGTAACTAAGCTTCAGTCCTAAATGCTTTCCCATATCATTGCCTATATGGTGAGCCTCTGAATAGTGGCCACCTCCCAATAACATTTAGCAGCCACCTCCCAATAACATTTAGCAGCCACCTGGTTTAGTCCCAAATGAGAAAAGTTACAAAATTTTCCTTCTAAAAGCTGCCACACAAATGGACTAGTTCAAATAATTTCCCCGAAACTGTCAAAACTAGGTCTTGAAATTAACAAACACTTTTGACAAGATTGTGCACTATTGATTCTGATAGAAACAGACAAAATATATATGATGCCAAACAACATAAACAAACTTTTTCATATCAATTTAAGCAGAAAAATGTTTAAATGTTAAAATGTCACATATTCCACATTAAATAAATCTGTTATAAACAACTGTTTCATTTTTTTTCATTTGCAAATCCTCCAATTGTCTTGTCATTTTCAACACCATGTTGCTAAGTTCTTTCAATTCCTCTTTTTCTGCAAACTGGCACATTTGCTGCATGGCATCAAGAGCCATTTTCACATTAGTGAAGCTTGACTTTGGTAGCTCAATCTCATATTGTTCTTCCTTGCCATTCTCATCTAATTTGTTGTCTGGAACAGACCTGACAACCTCATTTATTGCTTTAAGTCTCAAACTTTCTCCCCAATTTTGCAGTGTTGTGTCAAATACTTAAATCAGAAAATGGTGCACAGTTGTCTTCAGCCAGGAAATCATCTGCAGTATAACCAGGTTGAATTTCCTTAATGAAAGATTGAAAGTGCAATTTTTCATCAAGGAATGGATCATTATCATCAGTCCTCATGATTTCAGCCACAAACCCACATTGTTCAAAGCACCTCTGTACTGTTTTTTGTGACATCTTTTTCCATGATGCAGTAGTTTATTGTATGCCCAAAAGTTGAGATGCCACAATGGAATTTGCAGTTTTATCTGGTGCAACTCTTGCAATTACATGGAAAGCATAAAGTGGCGGTATTTCACTTGGAAAACCGTGATGATTCCCATTTCACATGGTTGTCTGTGTGAAGTTGTATTTTTGGGCAAAAATTCACTTTTGATGTTGGAAAATTTTGACATTGTGCATTGTCCATAAACAACAAAATTGAGAGACACTGCAAAATCATCATTGTTCAGTTTACCGAGAATTATTTTCAGTAGCTTGGATGTCATCCAAGCATTGGCATTGCTGTAATAATGGGCTCCATATGGTCTTCTTGAGTGGTGAAGGTTTCTGCGGAACCAAGACTTCTCACTTTTTCCAATGATTATTTGATCAAGCTTTTCACTGAGGATACTAACAATAAAAAAAGCTGTCAACCATTCCTTGGCCAGAAAAACCTAGTTTCATTGCAATTAAAATGCCCTTTACTTCAAATCATGCTAGAATTTGTGGTAATTAATTTCCAACATCATCACACTCATCAGCCACTGAAAACTGACCAATGTTGTGCCTTGACTTTCACTTGTCAAGCCATCCATTTGAAACTGCAAACCCCATAATATTCAGCTGTTTTGTAATTTTTGTCACCTCTTCTTGGATAATTGTTCTGCTAACAGACACACTTGCTTGTAAGTCATTGGTCGCCCACGGTGCTTTTTTTCTGTGTCTTCATTTGCAGCCCACTGTCTCCAATAATCTGCTTTTTTCTGTAGAGTGCAGTTCACTATGCTTTTCCCTATTCCAAACTGGGCAGCTATCCCACAGGTTCTCATAGAGTGTTAAATGCCACTTAAGAGTGGTTGGTCTCTGCAAACTTGATCAGGTCAATTTTTTCTTGTAGAGTTAGACATTTTTGCAAAGGCACCTTGTCTTTGCTTAATGCCAAGCAGGTTGCATTTTCAAAAACTCAACAACAGTTTTGAGATTTTTTGTAGCTTTTGAATGTTGTGTGAATGTCTGCCAAAGAAACTCTTTTCGCCAAAGAAGAGTCTTTTTTTAGAATTGTTAGAACTGTTAGAATAGCCTGCCAACTTCCTTTGACAAACATGTTAGCCTCTTTGTGGCTTTTGTCAATGAAATATAGCTTTATGTAATTTGATACATTCTATTGGGTTATTGTCTTGATTTCAATTTTGTCAATTGACTTTTTTTTTTACCAGTTTTGATTTTGAGCTTTTGTCAGTGGGTGTGGCATCCCCAAGCAGCCCATAAATTTTTTTTTCATCATCATAGTTTATTTAAATGCACGATGGAGTCTCTTGAATTTGCTTCTTACATTCGTGGCTACCATGTATATTAATCCCAGAGGATTCCCATGGAAGATGAAGTTTTGTGTTGCATTCAAGAACCTGATAACCTGGAGGATATTGATGGCATTGCGATAAAGAAAAAGCCAAATTTAGATGTTCTTGGACACATGCCTAGATACTTTGACAAATTTGTATTTTGATTTCCCTGATGTTCAACTAACTCAGCTTCAACAAAACTAACTGGAAAGCCAGTTAGTAGAGGAACAGGTTTTGGGATGGAAATGCCCTTTCTTTATGAATTTGAAGGTGATTCCTTCAGCATAAATTGGGTACACATGAAGATTGAAGGAAAGAAAAAATCCATTGATGAGGCATGTAAAGGAGACAGGAGAAAAAAGAGAAATTGAAATAGTATGAGCCTATGTACTTGTTATTTTATAACTTACAAAAATTGGGAATTATTTTGTTTTGAATTTGAACCTGTATAATTGTCTTCTTACTGAAGTGTTATTCATTCATAAATTTACAGATGTATTTACTGCTGCAGGTCAATGACTGACTATTTTATGGGCACTTAAATGTTTCCAAAACAACATACAAACACATAAAATGTGTTTAGGGCAAGATTTAAAAATTTTTTTTTGTAAACCCCGAAATTATGGCTACCTCCCATTTATGACCATTTGGCCTTGGATCTAAAAGTGGCTGCTATTAGAGGTTCGACTGTATTTATTTAACATAGAATTTTGCCACATTAAAATATGTTTAATGTATATCATGTGTTGATAAAACTGTGTGGCCATACAAAGCGATCAAGTATATTTGGAAGTTATGGTACTTTACATGACTAGGTTTTTGGCTAATTGTAGGGTAATTAAAAAGATAAGACAACTTATGTTAAGTAAGATAATGCTAGAAAATCAAAAGACAAAAAGAAAAGAAATAATAAACAAATATCTGGCATGACTCCAAAATTATGGTTCACATTCTGAAAAGGTGTTAACCCAGGATCAGTTGATTTACTCAGCTACAGACTCCAACATTGATATTATTTATGTCAATAAGTATATTGTATCAGCTGGCATTGCTTAGAAACAGCTAAAGAACTATGGTATAATTGGTAAAGACCCCAAGGGTATCAGTAGAGAGATGTTTATATGACTTCTTGGAGTTGATGGTTACAATATGGGGCCAGATTTTTAATTATTTCTTTTTGCATTTGTTCAAAGAAACTTGATTATTGTACTGTGAATTTGTTTCAGTGCAATTTGATTGAGTTTCATTGTTGTTTATTTGAAAATTATTAAAGGTGTTATGTTCAGAACAGGCCTAATCAGCAAGAGGGTGATATTAGTAAATACTAGAAACAAAGTAAGATAGTACAGTCACTACCAAAAGTTTAAGACCACTCATGGAAATACGTAGATTTCTCGGTATGAGATCGTATTGCATCATCCTACTGTTGAGATTACATCATACTCATTATTTGTGCTCTGGTCGCCCATTACACGTTCTTCTTTAACACTGCGCACATCTGAATCAATTTTACTTTGGATTTTTTTTCACTTTTTATACTTCTTATTGCTACAGAAATGGGTCGAAAAAAGTCCCTCAGTGAAGTTCAAAGAGGTCAAATTGTTGCTCTGCATAGAGAAGGACTATCTGAAAGGAATATTTCTATGAAATTGAAAGTCAGCAAAACTGCAGTCCACCAAGCAGTTAAAAAGTATCAGCAGTATGGCTGCTACAAAGACTTACATCGGAGTGGAAGGCCAAGAAGAACCACTGTAAGAGATGACCACCTGATGAAAAGGATAGTTACGAGGTCACCAATGAGTTCCATCAACAAAATTCAAGCTAATTTGGTGGAAAGAGGTGTGAGTGTAAGTCGCATGACTGTTTCCAGACGTCTTTCACACGAATTCGGTCTAAAATCCTACAAGCCTGCCAGAAAACCACGCCTGACACCGGTAATGAAGGCAAAA
>RDPX01000009.1:529148-540933 GCA_003991215.1 Morbakka virulenta | reverse complement strand
GCAGGCAATAATTAAAAGTGGCGGTGGACCCACCAAATACTGAATATCAAGGAAACAACTATCAATATGGATGCAAATTTAATCAAAAGATACTAAAAAATATGAGATTTGTGTGTAAAGGAAATATTATCCCCAATAAATCAGTTTTAATATAGATATATAATCAGTTGTGTCATTTCAGAGTCAAAATTAAGGGTGGTCTTAAACTTTTGGTAGTGACTAACCTACTGCTGCACAGTTCTTGTGCCCCTGGCAGGGAAGGAAGTGGCTATGTTAGAGGTTCAAGCTGGTTTCTCAGTCACACATTTCCTGATAGTCTACAGGAGCTTTTTTTGTGCAAATCTGCCCATATCAAGATCTGTATACACCATACTTCATGTTAAGCACATTGGCTACATAGTCATTACCCATATTGTAATCACCACTGATATTATTTTTCAACATTTAATTTGCATTATCATTGCTAGCCACCATATTATTTTCACTACCATTATCCAACTCATCCTCAGTTTTGTCTTCAGCTATAGTGATGTTGGGTTGAACTTGCCTCCTATTGTGACATCTTGTGTTCTTGAGCTGTCAAGGCCAGTGAATATATTTGTCAAATGTGTTGAGTATTTCATTCAAATGTTGCTCCATCAGTGAGTTTGATCAAATTGATCGTGGTACAACTTAACTAATATCAGTGCCCCTAAGGGACTATTCCTTTGTTGTCAGGGTCTTCAGATGCACTTTTTGTCCCTTGTTAAATGTGCCAGTGTCAGGGGTAATAACCTTGTGGAATTGTTGATTATGCTGCAGCTTTGGTGTTTTGTGTTCATTAATTAAATCTTGTTTGAAGGTCTGTGGTTGTGATGGTGCTAGGTGGAGGAAGGCTTTTGTTGGATACATCCCATTTATCATTAGGCAGGATTTTATCCACTGGGTAATGGCTTGTTTTGTGTTGTTAGTAAGCCAACCTGAATGTGCTCCTTGTGATTCATACTTTTTTCATGTATTCACCACCTTGACTGCTGACTCAGATAACCATTATATTTGGGGATCGCGAGGCATCTGGAGCTGGATGTGGTTTAGTCAGAAATTTCATTGTTGTGCAAATTATGTGACAAGATTAGATTTGTATTGAGATTCTGGGTTTCCTTTGAAGTGGTTGCATTTACTGCATGCTATACACACTTTGCCCCAGGCTGGGCAATAGCCTTGTTGGTGTGATCATTTGCAGAGTTTACAAGGAAGATCATATGGTGGTGTAGTTTTATTTTGTTTGCTGCTCAATCTGTATCAAGATTAGCTAATGATGTAGATTGTAAATTTTCTGCTGTTGCAGAGTTTTTTCTCCTCTTTCAATGCTTTAGCTCCAATATGTGTGGTGTCATATGCTTTGGAGATGCCCTTAAGCTGTTTAAGTGTCAATTTTTGCTCAGCTAACAGTTTTTAAAGCACATCTTTGCATACACTGGCAACTATGCAGTCCCTTACTAGGCTGCTGTGGCAATTCACCTAAAGTTACAGTTTTGTTTAGGAGTTTTATTTCTGTCACAAAGTTCTCAAATGTTTCTCCTTCCTGCTGGTTTCTAGCATTAAATGAGTAGCCATCAGTTATTTTCTTAACTTAAAAAGCCTCACTTAGCTTTAATGATTTACATATTTTTTATTTTTCTCTTTAAAAGTATATCTTAGCATGGCACACTGATAAGAATGTTCCTTTTTATGGACTTTTTGAATAATAGAGTAATCATTCTACCGTACTTTCAAGGTCTTAGAGGGCTGCATATCAGTTGACTGAAAAGTTGAGCTTTGGGGAAGCTAAGATATCTGTTCTGTTTGCAACATTGTGCAAATAAAGTATTACTTATCTGCTTTGATCCTGGATTTACTCCTGCTTCTGCCAAGGAAATGCATCCTCCCATAATTGTGCAGATATTTGTGGGCTTCCTCTGTTTATTTCTGGTGATTTATTCTGTGCATCTGTGCATCACTTTCATGCACCATGTTATCCTCAGAAAAGGTCTAATCACTGAGACAGGAATGAAAGTAAACATTAGAAATAGATTAAAATGGCAGTGACCACCACACAACTCTAGTGTAAAACAGAAGGTAATACTTTTATGTTTTACAAAAAAATGAGCCAGTAAATGGGAGCACTAATGTCACTAATGTTAGTGATGGTAATGTTAGTTGTGACACAAATTCATTGGGTTTATGTGTATGCTTAGATATCAGTAGGAACAAAACATAGGATGCATCCTGGCTGAGAAAGGACTTGCTTTATGTCAATATTCCTAAGCTCCGTTCCAGTTTTAAAAGTATTAGTTTTGGTATTTTATGGTAATTAAAGCATATTTTTAAAAAAACTGATTCAGCAGTTGTTTACAGTTGATCACATAATGTTGTTTCTGATAAACAGAGAATAAAGACAAAAACTTCTTTTTCTATATGATGGAGATCTAAACCCATTTTTACTTTAGCCAACAATTAGGTCTTTATTTTGCATGTTATTGAGTCTCACTTACTTTTATGCTTGTTTGACTCTGAACAGCAGACATGCAGATCTTATTAACCTCGGTGATGTCGAGTCAGTATGGTTCTTCTTAACTTTTGTCTAAACAAGGTTTTAAGGTATGTCGCTGGGAGCAGTTGTGTTTGCTGTTAAGGGATAGGGTCTACCATGAATTGGAAGAAGATCTTATTGAATTACAAATGCTACATTAAAAACAAAGGAAATACATGTCATATTGTAACACACTTTGTTCATGTTTTTCTGGATGAGCTTCAGAGAATATTAGATCTGTTATTGTTGGCATCATCAATACACAGAAAATTTGACAAATAAGCAAATCAATTACCCAGTTTTGCAAAAAATATTTTGGATTGGTACCCTAATGTTATTCAACATAAAGGCATGAATAAAAGCCATGATTGGTCATGTTCAGAATGAACTGAACAGTAACAGATAGAGTGTCTGGGAATGCTTTTTGCCATGCCTCATTATCATTGTACTTTGTTTGTGTTTGTTATTTGGTTGCCAAAGTAACAGCTATGATTTCTTTTGCTACACTTCCAAGGTAACAAATTTTTGAAAAACTGAACAGTTAACATCTGAAGAAGTTGGTCATTGTATCAACAAAATATAACATTTAAAGTTTTATAACTTTGGACATTAATTTTTGATGGTTGCTTCAAACTCTTAATTTGTTCATATATATTAAAACTTTAATTAAATCTACATTATAAATTTACTTCAATTATACCAACATAATTTGTATAATTGAACTTACAGTAATAAAAAGATTTAATTAAATTTAATTAAATCTAAATTTAATTGAATTTAATTAAATGTTTATTTCTGCATGTTCAGTTGTACCAATTATGTAAATTTCATGAGAGTAATTTGATATATTTTGTAATTTGTTCTAGTTATAACTAGATATGCTAGAGAAATATGTTCATTTTGTGTACCTGATGATTGTAAAAACATGAAACTGACAGTTCTAAACTAACTAAGTTTTGTTGATTTTTTTTGTCATTCACCATATATATATAATAAGATGTAAATTGATATGAGGAAACAGGCTACAAATATACTTGAAATTATAAGATTTTTTGTGCATTTTAGGATTTGTTAATATTTACATTTGTAGTTGTTTTCCCATCCTTGCCTTTTTCCTGTCTGGAGTCTGGAGCCAAAAATAGTGATTTGGACTAATGATCATGACCCCTATACAAATATTGTGTTAAATTATTAAAAGTAAGAAAAATTTAACATATATTTTTTCCCTTCTTAACATAGGGTTAACATGCACAGAGCAGAATTTCATCACAAAGGCAGGAGCTCAAAGAGTTGCAGCTGAACTTGGTTTACTAATTGTTGCTCCAGACACAAGCCCAAGTATGTAAATGGATGGAATTTCTGGAATTTATTGAAAGTATAGGTTTTTCTGAAATATAAACGTCATACCATTATTATTTTAGGTACACAAGAACAGCATCTGGTGGTAAAAGAATGTATTTTAATGTTTTTTTCATAAAAGTAGTACACTGTTAGCCAGATTATAGGACCCCAATACTTTCCCACAAGCGTTAGGTGTGTTTTCACTTTACTCTGGCACAGTATTTTGCTGCTACATTTGTGGCTAAATATATTATCAGTAGTCAGTTCATCATTATGGCAGTCGCTGCAAACCTTTCCTTGGTAAAAATGCTAGCACCTTCATTATTGTCTGGGTATTTGAAGAGTTGGCTTTACACCTTTTAGGCCAAACCATAGGATGACCAACATGTTTTAAAGGTAAGACCAGTGGTTTTTTATTGTTTCATGCTGTTGCTTTTGGTACCAGGCTTGATAATCCTCAGTTATTGGACCAGAGCAGTGGACCATGGGTGCATCACATATTGTACATTCTGGCCAAAAAGAGGCGTAATACAATAAATATAGCTGAAATATGCATGGGATTGCCTGCAGAGCAATATAGCAGTGAAGCAAGGACACACTTTTTCTACATCTGCTAGGGGTTTTTTGTGTGTTATTTTATTCATTTTTGTCTGCAAGGTAAACGCTTCTTTTCTTTCGTGAAACCTTTAATAAACTGGGGCATTGGATGATTTTGTTTGTTTTACTTTTTTTATCTGTCAACAAGTATGCCTTCCATTAAAGTGTGCATTGTCTGATGATCCTGTTTCATCAGTCATCAGTTGACGCAAGCGCCATTTGACCAATCCATCATGACAGTTCTTTGTCTTCAGCCCTGACAGTTCTTTGTCTCCAGCCCTGACAGTCTTGTGCCTCTCTCACCCCATGACTCGTCAACAAATGGGTGCTGCCCTTGATGTTATCTGCTCAGCAATTTTTGGTCTCCCTTTATTCTGCTTTCAATACATGGCACCAATTAGTAAGTCATTAGTGAGTTCTTTATTTTGTACTACATGGTCAATAAATGAGACTTAGCACTTGTTTATGCTATTCAGAAGACTTGGGCTTCTTCAAAATTTTTCCAGTATCCATTCATTGGTTCTTTTTTCTACCCAACAGACACTTACAAGCCACTGGTAGCACCAGTTGATCCTGTTTGTATTGGTAAAATCTATAGTAAAAAGGTTGTATGTGAAATTGAACCACATGGATATGAGAACTGAAGCCAGGTGGCATAAAAGCCATAAAATTTGGAGGCTACTTCCCAGGGGGATTTTTGGGGCCATTCTGTTTATTGCAATTTATGAGATGTACGTTTATATTTTTATATGTTAAAAGAAGTCATAGAACACGTATATTGTAGTTATACCAGTCGCCACTCATCTACATTTCATCAGATGTGTTGTAGCATAACTTAAATAATATATATCTTAGGATACTGACAATCAAGATTTCATTAAAGATCCAGTTTTTGGGACCTAATCAGCATTTCTTCTATGCAGACTGCATCAGTATAGATGATATTATCATGCCATTCTTTTATCAAAGTGGAAGAAGATCACTCAATAAATTAATGTGGCATGTTCTATGAAAATAGGTCACCAGGAACTGATCTTCACAATTTTGATTTTGAAAAAATCAGAAAGTAGATTTTTTCAAGAACTGATTTCTATGAAGGAAAAAAGGAGGGGTATAAAATAGGGAAGACACAACTGTTGTTTCATTTTGAAATTGGTGCCTATGATAAAATTTTAGCTATAGAATGATTATATGAGACAACCAGTGTATTACTATCAACATATTGGTGGTTGCCTGTTTTAGAAGATGAAGGAGCAAATTTACTAGTATTCTTCATAAGGTTCTGTTTACCTGTTAAGAAGGAAATATTTCAAAAACTGCTGTTCGATTGTGCTTGCTAATTACACTGACTATGTTTGAATTTTAACCAGTCAAGGTAAGGAAATAAAAGTAATCCAGAATAAGTTATTAATAAGGAACTGATAATTACCATGATGTAATGAGTTCGTATTATTAAACACATGGTATTTTCTCCATAACAAATTTAATGCTGTAGGGTTATTTCAGAATTCTAGAAGTATTTGCCAGCCGAATGATAGTTTTCATAAATGTATGTATTATGATGCCTAATTCTATTTTTTGTCATATGCCGAAACTGGAAAGCGGGTTGCACCATCTGAAACAAAAAATTCATACAACTGCCATTCCTTCTTCTTATGAGATGAGTTTTATTGTTATTTTATTGTTATAGCATTTATTATTTATTAAATTTTATATTTTCATACAGAACAAACTATAATAATGAACTGTTGTATAGCATTAATAAAGACTTTTTAATGTTATTTGCTTTATTTAGGGGGATGTAACATTCCAGGGGAAGATGATGCATATGATTTTGGATCAGGTGCAGGCTTTTATGTAGATGCCACTGAGGAGCCATGGAATGTTAACTACAGGATGTACTCATACATAACAAAAGAACTACCATTACTCATTAATGCAAATTTTCCAGTTCAGGAGGGCAATCAATCAATTTTTGGTCACAGGTTAGCCTTTATACCAATATAAATTGTATTGGTTATACTAACAACGCTGATAAAATGTATACAAAAATTGAAGTGTTTTCTTTAGGAAACTGAGTACCACAAAGGAAGAAGCCTTCGTGGTTTTCTTTGAGAAGGTATTGGGACAACATCTTGAAAAATATGCAGAGTGAGTTATTATGATGGTGCTGCTTTAGTAATATTGGTTATTAATATACTGACCTCAGGATATATAAAAAGTACAAGAAAAAACCTGCAGTTTCTTGGAGGCCATTCATATTCATTCATATATAGATAAGGTAGTATCATACTGAATGGGACAGAGCACCTAGATGAACTTTTGAAATGCATACAAATATGAAATAGAAATAAAATAATATGGACATAATGAATATTTTCAATTTTTTTTTCATGGGTTTAACAGTTTTTTCTATTTTCTGATAATCAGTCTGTCAATCTTGTTGGTGGTGTACAAGGAGAAGGAACAAAAGTTGAGACCTCCCTTCTCCCCAAAACCCAAACCAGAACCACACACGAAAACACACAATTGTCATAACTACAGGATGCTAAGAAATCGGAAGTGGCAAACACGTGCACACACATTCCAACTAACGAACTTTTACATTCTTGCAAAGCAAGGATTACCAACAAAGCACAATGTCTGTCGTTTTCATAGATTAAACCGAATCCAATACCCAGTATTACCAGATTTTCCGGATATGATTATTTACAATATGATTTCTAGTTATATTAGTATTAAACTAGAGGGAAGTAGGTACCTGGGATTAAATTTTATCAATGCAAAGATTGTCAAACATTGAATGAAGAATAATAAGTTTTTAAAGATTCTTTATGATATCAAGTTATTAGATTTAAAAACAGACGCTCAGCAAAACATTGAGCAGTGGTATTTAAATCATTGATTATTCATTGTAAGTAGTTCAACAAAATTGGTGGCCCTCCCCATACTTAATTGTACGTCTGTTCACAATTTAGAGTGCTCTTTTGCCAGATGCATAGTAGTTCTTTCCACCCCAACACCTTCAAAGATAAAAGCACAGCACGGAATTGTAGTAAATGTTTTTAAAGTAGCAATTAATCTTTTGGTTTTAACGTCATTTCCCCCAGTAACTGGGGCTCAGACGGTGCCCTTTACTTGGACTTTGATTTGGCAGTGAGGAATTTCTTGGCCGGATACCCTTCCTGACGCCAACCACCCTTTTTCTTTTGTGAATTTCCAAAGTCACCCGCTCGGGGAATCGAACCCGGAATTCTTGGTTACTGTGCAGTTGCACTAATCATTAAGCCACGGCTCCTCCTTTAGAGTAGCAATTAATAGAAGAAGTAATTGTTGGCTGATAGACATTGACTTGGCCAACGTTGTGGTTGTTTAGAGTGAAAAATCTTGGTGTGTGTCTTCCACGTAACACTATCTTAATATATTCCAATTTTTTTCCAGCATGGGTGGTCATGGAGCACTGATTTGTTTTTTGAAGAATGCAGGCATGTACAAGGTATGGTGGTCATGCAATGTTGGTTATTTTTAATAGCAAATCTACATAAATTACACTTATGACCATACACTTGAGTATCAGGTTAAAAGTCAAAAATCCTGAGGCATAACTTAAAAATATTATGGTGGTGAAAGGGGTCAGAGAAATGCTTTGATTACAATATCATCCAGGCTGCTGCTGTTGCTTGCCGTTTTCCCCAAATTTTTATCTGCAACCTTTAATTATGTATAAACATGCATACTTGGAGATACCTGTTTATTGTTTTTGTTGAATTTTATCTTTATTTGGTAAAGAAAAAAATGTTATTAAGACCTTATTAAAAAGCATAAACGGATTCCGAAATGTACAAATTATCTTTGAACTTAACTGTAGTATGACTGAGACCCATGCTTTTGAGGAAATGTAAATACATGTTTAGATTAAGA
Source organism: Morbakka virulenta (assembly GCA_003991215.1). Lineage (NCBI taxonomy): Eukaryota > Metazoa > Cnidaria > Cubozoa > Carybdeida > Carukiidae > Morbakka > Morbakka virulenta. The sequence continues at coordinate 532,523 of RDPX01000009.1, read as the reverse complement.
TAGTTACTGGTGACACTAGTAGTTCTCACTAATCCAAGGATGGAATTGTTGTTACATTGGATGATCTAGTAGACCTATTTGAAATGTAGCCGTCATTCTTTATCGCCGTTTTGCGTCATATGCCCTTAGTAGGTATACTTAAGTATTAATTTGAAAAAACCAGTTTACTATGCTACATTTGACAATGGAAGAACCAAAAAGAAAAATTTAGGTGCTTGTTGGAGCAACTGCAGCAATTTTTGTGAAAAGGTTGAAATAATGTAGTTGGATATCGATAAAGGGTCGACGTTCTATTGATGACTCATATATCAGTAGTCATAATACTATTTGTCCTTTATACCAGCTTGGTTGGGACACTTTCACAATAGGATCAGCTTTTGTTCTCATTGTATTGGTAATAACATCAGGAAAAGTGTTGTGGGCTTTCCTGTCGTCGACAGAAACTAACAAGCTCTTGGGAAAAGAGAAAATATTTGATGGAATAAACTGTTATTGCCATGAATTTTTGTGGATTTTCGTTTTAAATTACACTGCTTATTAGAGATTATTTGTTAATATTTTTGTAATATAGGGATGAAAAATGCAAATATGTTCTGTATTGTATTGTATTGTATTGTTTTGCTTAAGAAAAGAACTTTATTTTGGCTTTTTAAATGACCGAAATTGAAAACAGCTTTAACAAACTTGTTTAGGTAGGTACCCATGTTAAAATTCTCAGTTGTCAAGAAATGCTCAGGCTTTTCAAATGTTTATAAGGAATTAATTGTAAGTAAATTTAGTTAGGGTTACTTTTTTTGTTCCCTTAGCACAAAACCTTATTATATGCTGCATGCATTACACACCTTGTCCAAGCTTTACATAGTATTAGATATGAAATTCTTCTGCTTGACTTGATTGAAACGTGACCGTTTGTTCCATGGTTATATTTATTTATGAATAAGCATTTGATTCTAACACTGAGGATAAAAAGATATTTGATAACGAGTTTTTTAATGGTATTAATGCTAGTGCTGCTCATTTTTGAAGTCTGTTTCAGCTTTTGCGCCCATCTGTAACCCAATGAATTGTCCTTGGGGAACAAAGGCATTCACTGGATATCTTGGAGCCAACAAAGATACGTGGAAGGTAAGTTGTTTTGTTGGGGCTTTTTGGGAGAAACGTGTAAAAGTTGTTTGATTAATTATCAACAGCGAGGTATAAAATTGGTGTAAATATATTTGAGTATATATTTTTTATACTTAAGGTAACATTGATTGTTTTTATTATATCCCAAGCCGATCCTCAAAAAGTTAGCATATTGGTGGATGCCTCAGGTGGTTTCCATAATTTATTTGTAAAAAATTAAAATTTTTTAAAATGACCAAGACTTGCATTTATAAATATAATATTTTTCGCAGTTGTTGGCTTAAGTACTGTCTTTTACATTTTAACCAAACGGGTCAAATTTAACTGAGATCAGCCATTATGGAATTTTCAAAAGAACCTAAAATACCATCACTGATAAAGTAACTAGAGCAAAATATAACAGCACTTCTTTTGTGGTTCGACGTCTGTATATCTTACAGTATTTTGATTTGATACTACCAATCGACATTTTACAAGGTCATTTAAAATACTTTTAATTTGTGTTAGGTATGCACACAGAATTTGTAAAGGAAAACCCAACTGTAACGGGTCATTTAAAGTTTTAGAAATAGGATGTAAAAAATTCTCCCTGGAGCATAGAGTGAGACATTTTGAAAGATTCTTGAATTACTCAACTTCCACCAAACAGCTTGGTAATTTTCTTCTTTAAACACTCGTAAACATATGTTTTGATATGTCCACACGATGGCAGCTGCCGATAACATTCAGCAATTAAAAGTAATCATTGCAGGGTTTTTTCTGGTGAATTTTATTTGATTTCTGCCTCTGTTGTTGATTTATCCACGAGGTTTGCACAAACATGGCGCCAGTTTCTTAGTTTATCAAACTCAATCTTTACACTTAACCAATGAAAATATAAGAGAAAACAGTGTCACCAAGGACAAACTGCACGGCACAAAACACGACTTCTAGTTATGCTTTTACTGGTGTAGTGTATTGAATGACAAGGGTATTAATGTAAGATGAATATAATAGTATCAAAAGGAAGATGTGGCAATCAAGAGGAGAGAAGTGAAATGAAATTGCACAACTCTTCCCATTCTTTTCTAACCAACACAGAATTTAAAAGTGGGTGAAGTGCTTGCTGTCATTGTGTTGCTGGCAACTAAATGTGGTAATATAGTGTTAATAGAGCTAATCTTTATTTAATTTTAAGCATGCGAGTGGGTCCTTTTGCAGAAGTCTGTGAGGTTTCTAGGAAGAAGTGAGACCTGTAATATTGTTTACAGATATGGGCCTTCCGGAACCCTTAAAACAGTAGAGACTTCTAGATTAAAATAGTACTTAGAAACCAATGCACATATATGAATGTGATATTTCTTACAGCAATATGACGCAACGGAGCTTGTAAAGAGCAATCAAAGTCTTCCTGCAGAAATACTCATTGATCAAGTAAGTAGATAATTTATAGGCGAGTAATTTTTAGAGATACTGGCGAGTTATGTGAATAATGCATCAATAACAAATATATTGATTTAGGTGGTTGTTTTTATTTTTACAGAAAACATCGCTATTTTTAGACACTGCTTTTCTTTTTTGTGCGGGTTTTTTTGTTGTTTTTTTGTTGTTGTTTTTATTCACGCGTAACAAGGCAAACATTAGGACTACTATATTCGGACTTAGTTTTACTTTACTCGTAGAATATAGCTTTTAGTGCCATAAAAATTAGGTACATTAAGTTTTTTTAAGTTGTTCTGGCCAATTGGGGTAGAAAACAGCCACAAAATCTGGTCACATGCATGACTTACACCTTCACCAAAACATTGTGTGCGGTTCAATATAAACTGTTTTATAAGGCTCAGCAACACAATGAACATAAATAAACAAAGAATAAGATTATTTTGCACTTTGCTGTGAAACCTGCAATTCCCAGAAAACTCCAAGTAACAGAAGTAATGGAGAGGTATTTATTCTTTGAAAAGGAGGTGGTTTCATACAATGCCAGTTAAGAATTTGCTTTTCTAGGTTGTATAAGATCTTTATTATGTGTGTGTGTATGCAGACGCAAAGAGATATTTATATTATATAGTAAGAGAGAGAAAGAGAGAGAGAAGAGAGAGAGAGAGAGAGAGAGAGAGAGAGAGAGAGAGAGAGAGAGAGAGAGAGAGAGAGAGAGACACACAGAGAGAGAGAGAGAGAGAGAGACAGAGAGAGACAGAGACACAGAGAGAGAGAGACAGAGAGAGAGAGAGACAGAGACACAGAGAGACAGAGAAAGAGACAGAGAGA
>RDPX01000009.1:418410-529126 GCA_003991215.1 Morbakka virulenta | reverse complement strand
AGATGAGTAGTAAAGAGAATGTAGTAAGAGGATAGGTGGATGGAGAGAGAGGTAGGGGAAAGAAATAGTGAGAGAGAAGAGGGGAAAGAAGGAAGGTGTAGGAAATAAGGGGAAGGAAGGGAGTGAGGGAAAAGAAGAGGAGGAAGAGAGAGAGAGAGAGAGAGAGAGAGAGAGAGGGAGAGAGACAGAGACAGAGACAGAGACAGAGAGACAGAGAGACAGAGACAGAGACAGAGAGACGCAGAGACGCAGAGAGAGAGAGAGAGACGGAGAGAAAATCCAAAATTAGATTAGATTTACAATGTAAAATTATTGTGAAGAAAACGTAAAGAAATTTCGGAATGTCCTTTGTCATGACAGTGTGAAAAATTCGATGATAGCGAATAGCTTTAAACTCATTTCCATAGGTTTGTATTGTTGTACACATTGTCTCTAGAAATTTGATTTACATGTGAAAATGCAACACGGGTTAGAAAGGATTGCTTTCTGCTATTTTGAGCCGTATCTACATTTTTGGCTTTGGTTACATTGGCAGTTTACTGTTTCTAAATAATTGCATTAATGCTGTATTTTAGATTTCTTTAGCAATAAATTGATTTTTTGGGGCACCTAATTTGTAGGGTAAAGAAGACAATTTTTATACTGGTGGCCAGTTACTACCCGAGAACTTTGTTACAGCATGCAAAGATCATGGTACACCACTTATTATGAGAATGCAAGAAGTACGTTGTTGTTGTTGTTTTTGTTCATTTTTCAATAATCATATATTATATTTTAGCTCTCTAGCTGTCTAACACTTGGGTAGAGAAACCTATTTTTGAAAAGGAGTGGCTTCGAAAGAAGTGTTTTTGATATAGTTGTTTTTGCACTTTGAAGAAAATTTCAAGGGCTTTGAATTAGAAAAAAGAAATTTGATTTTAGTTGTGATATTTGAATATGTTTCGTTGATGCATTACATTTGCTATTCACTCAGAAACATAACCAGATATGGGTCAGTATTTGTATCAACTGACTGGTAGAATGTGCAGTTTTATGCACTACTATTTCAATGTAGTAGATCTGATCAAGGGCTTTCGCCCTTGTCTCTTTTAAGTTTTTTACATTGACAACAATTTACTAACGCAAAGGCGGATAAGGGAAAGAAAAAGTAACCTACTGAGTCGTTGCTTCGACTCAGCAAATACTTTGATCTTGAGAGCCTTCCTATCAACATTGACTAATGTAGGCTTTTTGTAGTCCATGTATGTGCAATGTGGACCTTTTCGAACGTATTTATGTTTGCCAAACAAATTAATTCTCCTGATGTCATAGAAATATTACCATGTCCACTACAGCTTTACGTAACTACAAGTTCACCCCCTTAAAAGCATGTTTTTATCATCACTTAGGAGTTCCTGTGGCCAAAAAATAGCTGTTATCATATTTCAGTAAAATACCAAATATAGTGAATACGTGAACTTGTTTCAATACAATTTTTGCCAGGTTTTAAGTAAAAAAAGGGGTAGGAATTATATTTACTAATTATGCCATCAATTTTTTTGGAAGTTGGAAACAAGACTACAGGAGGTGTTAAGAAGTATATGACTGTTACAGACAGTGGAGTCGATTTCACTATAAAATGTTCAATTATTTTACACTGCTATTTTATAGCGACTTAGCTATCTTATACTTTTTAAAACTCAATTAACTTTTATTTTCAATGTAGGGCTATGATCACAGTTATTACTTCATTGCTTCATTCATGGAGGATCACTTACGTCATCATGCAAAGTTCTTACGTCAGTAAAAGAACTCTGCAAGTACTGGATACCGAAGAGCAGTTGATGGCTATCATGTGGTTGGTAGTTATTAAGAGCCCAGATGGAGCTCTATCGTGTTGGAAAAGATCTTAAAACCAACAGTAACAAAAGAAACCTGAAAATTTCCTATTCATGGGTTTGATGTGACTATTTACGATAGCTCATATGTTAACCGTCCATTGCTTAAGTCTAGCTTTTGTACCTCGAAGTTTATTTGAAAAGAAGATCGAAAGTATTCTGTATTTGCGTAATGTATTACTTCGAGCGCACGATTTTTATTCCACTCTGTTGAACTTTGTTGCTAATGTTGTATGGTTGAGGGTGGAGATGTCATTGCCTGTTTTGTGACAGGTAAACCAGAACCCTCTATTAGACAGCACATACTTACTGTTTAGTTTTCCTGATAATTAAGGTGCAATGTAGATTTCAATTTCACCATTCAGTCACACCATTGTGAAAAAATCTTAATTTTTTTTTCATTTTCAGATAAATGTTTTACCGAGTTGCATAGAATGTAATTCACCCAGGCGACTCAGGAACATTGAAATAGAATTGAGATTTGAAACTTAACCTAATAACAGTTGACGAAATTTGTTTTCCTGTAATTAGCGGATACAAAACTTAAGACTTTAATTCCATCATAAATATATTATGGAATGGAAGTTTTAAGGTATCTTGTAAGGTATTTTATGGGTACAATAATTGCTAATATGCTCTAAATTAGCCCCTCACTCCTTTAAACGTCATTTAGGGACATCTAATTATGGGTTTCGTGTTCAGGTGTGTCTGGGAGTCGCTTTTATTTGCTAAACTTGAGTTTGGCTTGACCTTCTACTTTTTTCCCCAGTTTTTTTTTCTGTTATTTGTTCAGTTACTTACACGTAGTGGCACTATGCCTTGTATGGTTCTTAGCCATATAAAAACTTTACAGCAGTCTCATTTTAGCTGAAGGTCACCGATTGTTTTGCGATGCTTGGGTTCCTATATAATGTTTTCAGTCATTTAATTTGCTAACACTTCGAGTAAAGCTTGTTTGTTTTCCAGCTCCAGGATGGGTGTGTTTTTTTTCATAATAAGGAAAATTTGTGGCACTCTTGGAGGCCAAAGGCAAAGTTGACAACTTTGGAGTCACTCAGCTTTTTTTTTATCAGGTAATATGAGATGGTTCCTGTAAGATTGGGCCTTTTACAGACTATTTTCTTAGCCATGAATTGCACAACAAATGCAGCGTAAGAAAGATTGTCAATTTTCCGGCTACGAATACATGATTATCGTGCCATTTATACAGGACACTGTTCGTGTAGGATGCGCTTTGGAAGACCTTAATGTAATAAAGTACATAGCAGCATAATAGATGATGACAAAGGTGAAGTATTTAGATATGTAAGACGATCTAAGAGTCGACCCAAGAGCAAATAACCAAAAACAGATAAAGCATATAAAGAAATGCATACTTTGCTGAAAAGTGTGGTGTTTAATTGTTTACAATAATGAGTACATCGATTTAAAAAAACCCCAAAGCGTTAGACAAACTTCCAAATACCTATTACGCAATGACACATAATTACTCTTCACTATCTCTTTTGGCTGTTAGGGTTTTCCTTACATAAATTATTTCCAAAATATTCAGGGTCAAATTTTCTCTCTCCATATGTATAAAACAGAAACGTACTTTATTTTACCGAAGCCACCAACGAATCTGAAGAAACAACAAGGAATAAAAATAAGTATATCAAATAGGAATTAAGACATCTGATGGTTTTGTGCAAATAATACATTTTTAATTGTTAAGAACCATACACTGTACAAGTGTCATAAGTGTATGAAATTGGGAGGAGGGGGAGACAAGAAGATAAAAAGGAACAGTCGAAGAGATAAGTTAATCTTAGACCATTGACGTTAAAGTATTCAAGTCATATTATGGAGAAGAGCAGTCGGGAGACAATTAGTTTGAAATCTAGCTGTCCGAGGAAAGAAACTACGAGATGCAACCAACTGGGCTGGTACCATCGTTTTATGTGTACACTTGCAGTAGGTGAATGTGTATTTTTGGAATGTGTAAGGGGCAGAGTCCAAGTTTTATCTGAAAGGCTACACTACATTTCACTCAATCTGTTAGTAACTAAACCGCTGATTGATAGGATAAGATAAAAATAAATGGAAATCAATGAAAAGAGGTAGTTTGAATAGTTTAAAACTGGAACTTATCGTATTACGCAAAAATGCATTTCAGTATATGTTTCATAGTCCCATGAGAATGAGACATGCTTGTACAATTTTTACTATTCACCATTATTGAAATTTACTTTAGTATTGGTGAAGATAATTTGCGAGGCTGCGAGAAGAGCATTGCGAACAACATGCGGGAAAACGGTCTCTTAGTACAACTAGGAGTCTACCACCAAGCCCCTGCCTTAAGTACGTTACTGTTTCTCGTGTTGATCAAATTACCAGTATACCAGTCACAGAGATGAACTGAGTAGAGGCATTTTGCATGAAAAGGCAGTGTGGAAAGCACAAACATGAAGGTGGATGCAGGGAAAAAAGAGGTACTCGGAAGTTACAGAGGCATGTGAGGAAATAAACATCGGATCAGAGGATGAAGGAAGACAAACAAACTGGAGTACGGATACACAGGTCAGTAAGTACACTTAAAAGAAGTACAGAAAAAGCAGCTGAAAGGTTAAAATGACTTTTGGGTAAAAGAAGGAGGAAAGGGAACGGTGTTATTTTAGACAAGAAAAATATTAAAATTGAAAACCTATGTATAAAGTAGTGTAATGAGACCATTAATATTGTTTGGAGCAGAGATATGGTCCTTCAGGAAAGGGAAGAAAGCTCCTAGAAAGAACAGATATTGGGATAATAGAATTGATAGCTGACATTGTTGAAATCGTTGAATACCGGTAAGTGGAAAAGTAAGGAAATGGGAATGTTGGGATATGAAAAATAAGCCAGAAAGCAGGAGAGGCATGCCCAGATTATTTTAGACATGCATAAAGAAGAAAAGATTGTGAACCTGTAAAGATGGCAATGGTGATACCAGTTAGAGGAAGAACAAAAGTTGGAAGACAAGAAAACGTGATAAAGCACGATACGACCAATGTAGGGATTCAAGCAGACGATGTAGTAAAGAGAAATAAATGGTGAAAGATAATTTCAGTGACTGATCCTGCTATGTACAAGTTTATATATTTTATGAAATTCCAGAACGCAAAAACGTTTAAAGCGTCGTCCAATAAAAAATGAAATATATTTTTATATAATTTACTTTCCAACCATCCGTTAAATATTCCAGAGTTGTCTCCAGCTCCTTTCACTTAGAATTTTGAAGATTTAGTTGCCATGGGCTTTATTTGAAACAACTAAAGATGTTAAAAAGTGTCTGGCAAGAGCAAGCCTTAGGCACTTGTCGACACACCCGACAAAAGAGCGGTATCAGATTTTTTTTATATTCTGAGGGTCATCGTGCCATTTAGAATTTAAGAATAGTCACGAAAGGAAGTGCTACTGTTAGTATTTTAATCCATAAATGATAATCGCTTTTCATAAATTATACCTCACTGATGCAGTCTTATTTTGAGTGTTAGGGTTTTTTATAACTTTACAGCACCGAGAAAACATCCCCAGTAAGTAATAAGTGAATACCCTTATTGTAGGACCAGATTTTGTGACATTTTATACCGTCTTCAGGTAGCGGCTACTGTTATTCAAGAGCTGAGTTCCTTGTTGAATTTGGCTATTTCGATAGGAAAGTTAAGAACAGACCACTGTCTCTTTTCTGACATTGCCTCAACAAGATTTCAAAGTAAACCTGATAATACAAGGTGTGACAATTAAACCTCCAAATTCAAAATTTCCAGGTTTCAACAGCTGTGGCTATTTTGAAACTATTGTTTTTAAGGAAGTTGGGAAGTCTATGTGCTTTACTTTCTCATGGTTGTTTCAGTTTAAATATTTTCTGTCAAAACTATTACAAACATTGAATTTTTTATGCTGGGTGACGATGGTAGGAATCAAACTTTTAAAAGAGAAAGCTATACATTTGTTCACTTCAATCCACTGGGCTATGTTCGATATGAATACGTCGGTATCGAAGTCCCTATTAATACAAGTTTTAAATAATGATCTAAAGACCAATTTGCCAAATAGCCAGACTGAAGCCTAGCAAAGCAACGAAATACATAGTTTAAGGCCACCACTACTCTTTAAACTATGGAATTCTAAAGCGCCCAGCAATCCGATTAATAAAAGTTGTCATGCAACAGGGTAAAATTCATTGCTGGGGACTTTAGAATTGTATAATTTAAAGGGTAAGGCAAGAAAATATTTTGCTGTCTTCTTAAAATTGTAGCATAAAATTATTTGCATCAATACATTTCTTCTACTTAATGTCTAAAAACAGGGTACAAAAAACCAGGCGATGACTTCTGGAATGAATACAGAAAAAGCTGAAAAAATCAGGGCAACTTTCAGCAAAATAACTTTGAAAGCATAGTCAATTATGAAAGTGTGAATATAATTTATTTTGTCTTGTTTTTGCATAAATATGTTAATACACTTGTTTTCTAATTTATTCTCATTTTACGTCTGGATAAATTGATTCGAAGAGAGATTTCATTCAGAAGCTATCTGGCAGATCACATACTATGTCTGTTGGGTATACTTTACAACGGTCCTCACTACCGTTATTCCTGAACTTCATTTACCTTTGTAAGTCATTTTTATATGATTGCAACCTTCAGACCCACAATCTAACATTACGTGACAAATATTCTTACACAGAAAATTGTTTCAAGAAGCCCTTTCAAAGTAGGCAAGGAGTGTCAAAATTAAATCAAATATCAGTATTTTGCCTACATTGCTTCTTATTTGTTTTTTAGTTCAATTCCCTTCGTCAAACCAAATATAATACAATATTCCAAAGTGAAAAAAGACTCCAAGGACGACATCGAGGGCAAGTAGGAGAACCAATGCTGTCCCAAACAGTTTAGCAGCATCTTTTCGAGTCATGTCTAAAATAAAGACAAAACATGTTGATTAATTAAAACTCCTAAAATTAAAGTCGAGTTAAGTAATTTAAATATCATCTATAACTATGATAGAAAGATACCAGAAAATGCTACAGAAAGTGTGTAATGCTCCAATTAATGCCCAAAAAGGCTCCATGCAATGCGATGGGAATGCGCAATGAAAACAACTATCAATTCTTCTTATCCAATTGCTAGAAGGTCAAATATTAAAGGCAACTGCCAATTTCATGACATGTCAGTGAAACTAGCATCTATTTCAAAAAAGCCATAAATATCATTGCTTTCCATCCAGTTGCTACTGAAGGATCCTCAAGGTTTGAACACAAATATCATATCACAATTTAAGAGTTCAAGACCCTGGTGAATGTCAAAAGAGATTCGGCAGAAGATCTCGCAGAACGAAATTTGCAGGGCATGTCCATAAAGGGCTCTGTGGGAAACTTACAAAATTTTCACTTGAAACCATGGTAGAAGGGACCAGAGTAAAAGGTAAGCAGAGGAGGACTTCAGATTGTGACATCAAAGTATGGTCAACGTTAGTTGCCTCGGGGAGATTAAGAGAGTTGTGGAGAAAAAACACTCTTTGAGGAATATGATGCCCAACCTCCTCATCTAAGTTGGATTTCGATGCTAATTATGAAATTTAAATTCACGAGTTATTACCATCGGTCAACACGTAGCTTAAACATAGCTATATATTGTTTTCCAGCTACATGTATTTTTAGTGTGATGCGATCAGCATTACATAAAAAAACTTTTCCCATAAAATGGTGTGAAGGAAAATCACACTAAAATGCTCCATGGATCTTTCTCGCAGCTCTAAGGTGCTGAGACCCTAGAATCGATCTCTAATAGGTGGTGGGTAAAAGGACTATAAACACCACTTTAACGTATTGCGCAGTCTGGTTCGGCTGAATTAATTTAAGGTAGGGGCCATCCATTTCTTACGTTCGCTTGAAATTGGCCATTTTTCGACCACCCTCCGCCTTGTTTACACCTGTTTGCAGGCAAGTACACCCCACCCCTGTGCGAACGTACGTTATACTTCTTTTGACCGTCGTTGGTAGTTGTCATTTCGATAAAGAAGTTTAATATTTTGTCATTGATTCTTCTTTTATAGAAGCTCACTTGTTTAAATTCGAAAAGTAAAAAATTGACGCCAGGCTTTTGTTGTGAGAAATGAAAGCAATTGTAATTAGATACAAATCTAATACAAACGAAAGTAATTCCATATAAACAAACAATAAATGTGTAAAAACAAATAAGAATAATTGCACCTGCACATGTCTTTCGCTGTCACTACTTTGTGAAAACTGTAAGCAAAAACATGTTTTAATGTGAACGTTCTCACCTTGTGAACCCCACTCTACCTGTTCGCTTTTGTTCGCTTTTTAAGATAGCCCCTTTCTTCCTCACTGCGAACGTACGAAATGGATGGTCCCGTATTGATTTCAAACTAATTGAACATCCTTCGTGATTTAGAATCTAAAACCTATTTCGCTGAAAATTATAAGCTTGCGACACAACTTTAATATGATCTTTCCTATGTCCCGGTTTTCTAGGTATTTTCTTTTTCAATATTCCAACAGTTAGTTTTCTTGGTTTTTAGGTATGTGGTAAGAAATTAATTATCACACAGATAAAATTTTCAAGCTCTATTTCAAAAATGTTTAATTTTTAAGTTTTACATTAAAAGGGAAGTCCGACAATTTTCAGTTGTTACTACAGATTGGCGAAAGACATAACTGAGCATGGTGATCATTAGTCCCAGTAGCAATGAAACTGCAAAGTTGGGTTAAGGCGCTAGCTCATACTTCGCAGCTGGTAGATTGAATGTATTTTTATGATTTATGGTTCGTACAGTAAGTATTCTCTTAATCTCTACTGGTATATAAGCCCTTATAAATATACACTCGGATAAGTTGTGAAAAAGCTGGCTTAAAAACAAGGAATTTGAACTTCTGCTCAAGATAAGTCTACTAAATCCCGCTTTCTTCAAGGTAGAAGTTAAAAATGAAAAGAAAACCATTGATTTAGGAAGGTCAGATATCCTAAAAGAGGCATGCACACAAGGAGGTATTCAAATACGTAGGAGGTACAAAAAAGCATCTGACAGGGTTCTACTTCTTGCTAAAGGTGGATCAACTTTCAAATACAAAGCCGCAAATCATGTATTTACTATTGTGGAAGCACCTTAACAGACCTATTGTGCATCATGCGTCCTAAAACTGACACTAACCTATCGGATCTTATTGGGATCAATCAAAACCACCGCCTCTACACTGACTGGTCACCAGCACCGCGTACCGTCATCAGGAAATGAAAGAAGAAAGAAATGTGTTTTTGGTACGTAAATGCGTAAACGAGGAGGTATGTACTCCTGTACAAAAACCATTTCAAAATACATAGCCATGGAAAACACAGGAGAAACTAAAAGTTTAACAAGAATTTGGTAAACGCTCGTTTAAGTTTATTGGTGCCAAGGTCTTCAATGTCTGCCAAAGCCAATACGTGAAGAGCTGGCAGTGTCAGTGTTCAAGAACAAATTATTATTTTAGATTTCAAATTATGATTGTAGATATTTTTTTACCTCATCTTAACTTATTTCTAGTTTAATTTTTTTATTGACACATTGTAAATGCACACACATCAGGACAGGACACACGCTGATAGCAGTTTTTGAAATAAAATTGAAATGTATTATTCTGTGTAAATATCCTGCAATCAATAAATCAATATAAGTCTTGAATTAACGTGTTTTTCATATTCCTTACCAAACAATTTTTTACTTTGGCTGTTTCAAAGCGATAGCAAAATTGTATTTTTCAATAAAAAAATTAAGTATTTTAAGATTCATATACGACGGGAAACTGCTTACTTCCCCCAATATAATTATTATGTTCGTTGGAGGACTGCTTTAGCAAGTTGCCTTATTTGCCGGTATATAAGCAGACCCACGTGCAAGTCTAGAAAGAGCAATTATCATAAACTTTAAAATAAAATTTATGATAAAGTTTACAATAAAGCTTATGATAAAGTTTACAATAAAGTTTATGGAAGAGTTTACAATAGAGTTTATGATAAAGTTTACAATAAAGTTTATAATAAAGTTTACAATAAAGTTAATGATAACGTTTACAATAAAGTTTATGGTAAAGTTTACAATAAAACGAGCTTAAAAAGTTAGTACTTGACCCCACTTCACAACATTTCATTTCCTTTTATTAAGATAATTTATTGACAGTGAATTAAGCACCTTAAAAAAGTTATGATGTTTGACGTTGAGGATTTGAAATTACAATTTTACTGCCTATGAGCATAGGGAAATCTCTTATTTGTTGGAACAAGTGGGTTTAAAATTTTTTTGCTCAATTTGAAACTTTGCTTCAAATATACAATGTTATCCTGAGACGAAAACGATCTAGGCTAATTAGAGTATGCAACACAACGTAGAGAAAATGCACATGTATTCTCAAATATTAAAGGTATCCTCCCAAAGTTGTCTTTTCCTATTTTTTGCAAGTTAATTTTAAAGGTGGAGAATAAACTATTGAAACATTCTAAAAGGAAAAAAGTGATTATCTTTTGACAATGTTAGCTTGTTACAGTTAGCATAGTTATAATATTCCAGATATTATATAAATGTAATGATGATAACAATAATAATACTAATAGTAATAAAAGTAATAATAAGAAGTGTAAAAAAGTAAATGTTAAAACTGGATACTATTTAAGCGTGATTTGAACTTTATTTTTTATTTGTTACCTTTTCTGTGACATGGAAGATTATAAACACTGCTTTCTACTTTGCTTGTGTTTCTTCCAACAGAATCAACACACCAACACTTGATGGTATTTTTCAGAGTTCCACATTGTACCGAAAAATAATTACCACTGGCTGAACATAATGGCTCTGATCCTAACTTTGTCTTCTTCCATTTAATTTTATCATCAAAACACTTTTTTCCTGTTGTCTTTGGTCCTAAAGATAAAAATATTGATTTCATCAACAAGTATGGATATTTAATTTCTCTAATGAAAACTATACTAGTTACAAATTTGTACCAGCCCGAAAAAGAGATTTAAAAACCAATCATTTGTACTTGCCTCCTTTAAAAGCATGGAACAGTAAACTGTTAAAGTTCTTTAAGATTTTTACCACGCAGGTAAATAAAATAATAAGGTCAGGAATCAAAGGGAAAGATTCAGCCTTAATATTTTAGCGGTTTTAGGGGGTTGTCAATGAAAACAGTTTAAACAGATTACTTTCAATAAAAATAATATGTATGACATAACATAAAGAAAAACTTCGCATTCTGAAACTAAAACTAATATATTTCATTTTTTTGCAAAGGGTAAAAAATCCCTTTTGAATTTCCATTGTAAAAACTTGACGAAAACCAAAATACATAAAGTTTGTTTTACTCTATGCCCTGGATGAAGTACTGTCATGAAAAAAAAATGCTGCACATAAAATGAATATTTTATCTCATAAATGATGACTGAAATAAGATAATTTAATTAGCATTACATAATTCACTGTGATATTAATTACTTACTAGTTTTTCAAATAAACGATTTGTGGCAAAAATCTAGAATATACCAATTGGAATCATATTCAATTAGGTCAAAAACTTTTTTACTGACACTCGACTGGACCAAGACGGCAGAGAAAAAGCTGGCGCCACGGTCCTGTCCAGGGTTCACCTGAAAAGCTTTCCACCAAAGTCAAATATACTTATCTAATCTGCGCCAGAATTTAGTTATTAGTAGGAGGAAACCTTTTCCCTTTTTCTCTCTTTGTTCTGACAAATTCCATTAGCACTGAAATGCCAAAAAACAGTCTTTACTCAGTAGGGGATGTGTAATAGTAGAAAAGATATGTGCCTCCAAAATGCCCTTTTTTCCCTTTCCTTACATAAACTAAAATATCCCTTTTTGCTATTTTTTTCAATCAAGGCAAAAATAGAGCTGAAAATCATCATAAATGCTTTTGCCTTTCCTAAAAGTTTGCTAATTTGCTCATCAACATAAAACAAAACAAAAGCCGAATAATAACATTTTCCTGACTATAAGATTTAAAATGCAAGGAAAACTATCGAGATCTTAAAAAGAATATTTCTACATATTTATAAGATCTCGATAATTTTCCTTGAATTTTAAATCTTAAACTCAGGAAAATGTTATTATTTGGTTTTTGTTTTGTTTTATTTTACATCAAATTGTCTGGTAAACATGGATGTTGCTCATCAACATTTCTTCCAGTTTGTAATTAAGTTTGGGAATTTTGATGTGACTGACGAATAATTTGATTCAGATCTGACATTGCGAAAGTAATCTCTCTAATCTGTCAACAAGTGTTGCTGGTCACAGAAAGATCAAAGAAGCGGGGTGTAAAATTTCATTTCTGTTGCAGTACAAAAATTACACTAATTCAAAGTTGTTTCTGTTTATGTTCACTTTCCTGTTGAGTTGAGAAGACTTTAAATGCCAAAGGAAGAAGAGACCAATGAAGCAAAAGCAATCCGGTGTGTTTCCTAATTTACTAAAGAATGCAAATGTTCTCCAAAGAATGAATTGTTCTGGACAATCTGTAATACAACCGTTAGCAAGGTGAAAAAATATCATGTGGAAAGACATCGAGAAACTGCAAAGCATGTAAAGAAGTTCATAGACAATCATTTCTGATGGCTACACTTACCAACCAAGATTTTACGAGTAGTATTGTCAGCAGGCATTCCACTTAATAAGGTGAACAATGGAGATATGAAAGAGCTTCTGAGAAATGGGTCATCCTCTGCCTTCAGAATCATCTTGCGAAAAGAAAGTAACAGAAATTGCTGGTAATTTAATGCAGAGAATTAAGCAGTTGGGAGGAAACAAGAAAATGTTTATGCAGATAGATGAATCTGAAACCAATAATGTGAAGTGTTTTCATACTTCGGTTGTTGACCTGAAGAAGCCGACTGAAGTATATATGTTGGAGTGGGAGGTATGGGCCGGTGCCAACCAGTAGACTATCATTGAGATGTTTGATTATGCTTTTCGATGCTTTGGTACATAAAGGAATGATTTCATACTACTTCTTACTGATGCTGTGCGATATATGATTACAGCAGGAAATGTTTTGAATGAACTCTGAAAACAAAATATTTTGACCATAGTGTTCTCAATCTTTTGTTTTGCCATATAGTTTTCTAGCTTTTTATAGTTGGTTTTATACTGTTTTCGATTCCTGAAAGGGAGGTAAATGTTCATGGGAAAAGCAGAGCACGACAAACTCACTATAATTTTTTCACTTCAACTATATATGCATTATCCGCATTGAATTAAAAAGAAACGTTTTGTATCAAGAACGACAGTTCTTTTGTCGAACAGGAATAACCTGTCCCTAATAATCTTGAAAATTCTGAACTTTATGGACTCACAGGAAGCCATAGATGTAAGAGCTTTATCATGTCATGAGTCGTAAGCTTTTCCTGAGCTACGTTTCGAGAGATACTTCTCCCATCGTCAGAGCATGACGATGGGAGAAGTATCTCTCGAAACGTAGCTCAGGAAAACGTAGCTCAGGAAGAGCTTACGACTCATGACATGATAAAGCTCTTACATCTAAGAATAACCTGTCTTTAATTGATATCTCGTT
Organism: Morbakka virulenta; assembly: GCA_003991215.1. Lineage (NCBI taxonomy): Eukaryota > Metazoa > Cnidaria > Cubozoa > Carybdeida > Carukiidae > Morbakka > Morbakka virulenta. Next base: position 515,648 of record RDPX01000009.1, on the reverse strand, counting down.
GCGTTTACCTTTGTTTATAAAAGAGATGCAGTCTCTTTTCAATCACCTTATTCACAAAAAAGTACTTTTACAAGAAATGCTTTCACAACAAGTGAGCAACTTAGTGTTCTGATATGGTTAGTTTGAAGTTTGCGCTTTTGGAATTCCTTTTACATATGCTGTTTGTTTTCTTAGCTAAAAGCAGAAAGGCTTATAGTATCTTATTTTACTGACGTTGATCGCAGTAAAAATGACTACGTAAAATGGTTCAAAGAAGACCAGCTTTGTTCAGCAAGCGGCACATCATTTTGAAGTAATAGTGAAAGTATTTGGAAATAGTTAAGAAGATTATGTTATGTCCCTGACTGAGTCAGACGTAAATGAAGAAGCAAAAGCTCAGATAATGAGGCTAATCATCCAACAAATATTAAATCAGATGGTTCATTTTGTTAGATAAGCTGTTGAATATGCATGTTATAATGTTGGATTATTAAGATAATAACACATCACATATGAAAATTATCTGGGAAGAAATCTTTTAGCATTTTTTGTGTAATTTTTTAAGTTTTGCTGAGAAGCCTCTGTAGGATTAGTACAATGTTGTGGCGTCAGTTTTTATCAAATACCCAGATGCTAAACCAAGGAAATTTGGCATTTAACTTAAAAACAGGAAACCGTGTGATTTTGAGTAAATTGTCTTAGTTTTCTTTTAAAAGAAATGAGAGTTACAAAATTTCTTGATCAGATCATGATCACCCCTGAAATCACTGATGTCACTATCAGGTAATTCATAGCAATATTTTAATGACATCAAAATTTGAAACTGTATTTATAGTTTAAAACCATTGTATCAAATAATCGATTCGAATACTTGGAGTTCTCTGTTATTTTAAGTATAGCTTACCTCATGGGTAAAACATGACATGGATTAAATTTGTGTATTGTATTTCAGGAACAATCCATGCAACTTGCGACATTAACTTCTTAGGCATTACAATCTACTTCTTTCTGTCTTTCTCCGTACCATTCCTCTCTTTATACCCCCCCTCTCTCTCTCCCTGTCTCTGTCTGTCTCTGTGTCTGTCTGTCTGTCTCTCATTCTCCTTGTCTCCCTATTTCTGTCTCTCCCTCTCACTCACTCCCTTCCCCCTTTTCTCTTTTTCTGTCCTTTCTCTTTCTGTCTTCTCTTTTTTCTAATTTGAGCTATTTTGTCAAGATGGAAATCCCTATCTGGTAATTACAATGTTTTTTTCGTAACTCAGAAGTAAACTATATTTGCAATGCTTATGATTTATAGAGGACTGTGGCATTTGAGTAAATGTCAGATATAAAACAGAAATATAACCTACTTTCTTGTTTTACTTTCTTCTTATCGTTTTTATTTTTCTTGCTTTTTGATTTTTCATTTCTTGTCACAGTAGGCAAAATTGTAACTTTTGGTGGCTCAGTCGGTTTGGTTTTCTTCAAATCCTTTTTATTCATGATAATCAACCGTAGTGTGGTAAACTTGCGGAAGTGATCAATAACACAGTCGTACCTTCCAAAATGACCCCTGTTTTTAGGTGTAACTGTAAGCATAATTGCTGTTTTTGATAATGTTTTAGTATAAACGGGACAATTCCTGTGACAATGTGATAATTGTTTTTTCATGTGAAACCAACGAGGGTGTTTGTAACCATTTATTGGCTCTTCCAAGCGACATATTGCTGTTACTCTGTCACCAATGTTCACTACCGCTGTTCTTGTGATGTATGCGATATTTGAAGCATTTACAGCATTTCCTAAAAAACGACGGAAGGAAATTCTCTGGTTAGGCTGAAATCAAAGTATTGTAAGAGTACAGTGAGTAGCAGCTGTATTATGTGCCAATACCTTTGCTTACTTTTATCAGTACTGTGCCTGGTGGAACAAGTCCAATAAACAAAATGAATATAGCAGTAATCAAGCATCATTGAAACTTATCTTAGCAGTATTGTTGCAATCTTACAAAGCACAAAAGACAATTGAAATGACTTACTGTCGAAGTATAGTAATCACATGGTTTTGAGGAATATTTAAGGGATTATAACCCCAAGTTTCATTTCTTAGGTATTATTTAATGGTTTTGCTGCAATTGTTTTGCACGACTTTTTAGTGGACATCGCCAACTGAAAAACAATAGTGTAGTATTGATTTTGTAGAATAAAGGAAAAAAGGAAAGCATAATACAACATAAAAAGACGTGTAAAATTATATACTTAACAAGGAGTAATATGACATTTGAGATATTTTGGGTTACTAAACACTTGCTTCATTTCAGAAGTCTACAAACTACCCTTCCTGCTTTGAAGGAAATTTTATGACATCGAAAAGAGGGCTTATCATTCTCCAAATATCCTTCAAAACTATGTAATTACTATGCAAATTCCAATTAAAAAAGTACAAAACGATGACATCAAAAATGGACGTGATACTAGCTTATAAAATTATCATATACCAAGTTGAAGTAAAAGACCCCCCACACATCTTGGATCCTTAAGGCACAACTTTCAGTACCCCAAAAAACCAAACAATGAGATCATCAATGTGCTTCAGTGGGCTTTTAATGCTATTTTGTAATTATCACTCTTAAAGTATCACTTATCAAGTTTAATTGAAAAAAAATCCACTTCATTTTACACTCCAAGTGCTAAATGATGACGTCAACGATGGGCCTATTAATATCTGTTTTAAAGATGTCATGTACCACGTAAAGATAAACGACCCAGTCAAACATGAACTCCTAACTCTTTAATATCGATTTCATATCAAAACTACATCAAACATTCAAAGAAATCTCTCCATGGAACCAAATTTCGGTATTTCAGGAATCGGTGACCGAGATAAAAAAGATATTTCAGATATCAGAACATCTAGAATAAAACTTAAAGTTCAATTTAGTTGCATTGCACTTCTACCAAATTAAGACCTTATAGAAGAATTGGCTTTGTAAATTGTCAATTACAGAGATAGTAGTCGAATATATATAAATTGTCAATTACAGAGATAGTAGTCGAATATAACTAAAAACTGGCTGAAAAAATAATGATAGTGTAAGTGAAGAAGTTATTGCAGAAAACAATATGGATCGAATTTATTGGTCAGGATGTTAATCAAAAAGAGCAAGCACCATCACAAGAAAATCGATTTCCATTACCAGTTATAAATGATAATATTAGTCCAACAGCCATAGTATAAAAGACATTTGATATTAGATCTACCTAGTTAATAAAGAAAATCTCGGTGCAATATGCTGTATATACTCCTAACCAACCAGTTTATATCCNTTACAGAGATAGTAGTCGAATATAACTAAAAACTGGCTGAAAAAATAATGATAGTGTAAGTGAAGAAGTTATAGAGAAGAAGTTATAAATTGTCAATTACAGAGATAGTAGTCGAATATAACTAAAAACTGGCTGAAAAAATAATGATAGTGTAAGTGAAGAAGTTATTGCAGAAAACAATATGGATCGAATTTATTGGTCAGGATGTTAATCAAAAAGAGCAAGCACCATCACAAGAAAATCGATTTCCATTACCAGTTATAAATGATAATATTAGTCCAACAGCCATAGTATAAAAGACATTTTATATTAGATCTACCTAGTTAATAAAGAAAATCTCGGTGCAATATGCTGTATATACTCCTAACCAACCAGTTTATATCCTTAGAAATCAGATAAAGTGGTTTTACATGCACCTTTGTAGACCATATAGATTTACCATAATTATCGGTACAAAAATATTGAAATGGTTTATCTGGTTGGAATAGTGGGCTGCTGAAGAGAAGGAAATAGTTAGGTATTTGCGTAAGAACAGGAATAAACAGACAAAAAATATACAACACACAAAGTTCCATGCCCTTGGCTACAAATTTTGTAAAGTGAGTCTTTAAACAAATTCTATGACTAAGCATATCGAATGCTTTGTACAAGTCTATAGATAATGCCACCTCCTCTTTTACATTATCTGCCTCTGCGGATATTGTCTAGGAGCATGGCAGCTAAGAGGTCATTGAATAGAACACCCTCTCCTGCGACCACACCGGTTTTTTAATTGAAGGTGTTCTATAATTAATTTATCTAGTGCACTTTCAAGAATTTTTAATCCTATTCTAAACGAGAATATTGGGCCTTTTTTCCTCAGCTGAGTTTCTTTCAATGCAGTGGTACCTTTTTGTCACTTGCCACATGTTAAGTGGGTTTTCGTATGCTTTGTCCATTTAACCTCCACTTAACATTTTCAATTCACTTCTAATCAATAACTTTCTCACATAATGACAATGAAAGTTAATCTTCTTTCACAGTGGCAAAACTGCCTACTTTTTGGGTCTCATGCATGCTGCAGAAACTATTTACCAAATTACTTTCGTCTACTATATTGATATTATCGTAAGAGCAGATCTAAATTGTGATTCCTCCTAAAAACACTTTAAAAATCCTTTAAGCAAATTAACTAAGTTTCTACTGATTTTGAAAATAGGGTTTTTGTTATGCACTCTTAATTTATCTTCTCTTTTTAAAACAGTTTTTAGACCAAAACGAATATGGACTTACTTTGATGAAATAAAAAGTAACTTAAGGTCAGATTTATGAAAAAGCTTTTGGACTTCATATTAGACAATGCTTAGTAGAGTACTAACTTTTTACAGCTACTTTCATCGAAGTGACCAGTGTTTTTGCCGAAATGAAATGACGACAAACAAAAAAAGGTAAGAGTATTGTAAAGTAGGCTCATTAGGGATTAATTTACACTTCTTTATTTACTCTGAAATACATTCCAATCGTAAACTTTTGGAGGTACAAAGTAATGTAATACTTACCTAAGAGACCAAGAAACAAAAACACAAGTCTATTCTGCATAGCTAAGCAAGGCGTCATGAAGCTCAGACTTCATAACTTCAACTTTGTAAAATCGAGTTTTGCTGCTGTGACGTCAAATAAGCTAAACATAAAATCATCAAAGAGGCATGATGTTCACAATGGCAACGATATTATTCTATACTTTAGAGTTTTCTCCAGTTTTTCTTATTTAGTAAAGTGGCAAAAATTTTGCAAATGAAGATTCTACTTTTCCAAACATGTTATAACAGCCCTAATAATGAATAAGCAGTTCTACCAAAATTAGATTACAAGGAGAAAGATGCAGACAGACAGACAGACAGACAGAAGGATAAATCAATAGATGGATGGGGTGGTTGATAGATAGAAGGAAGGAAATAAATAAAGGAAGATGGATAGATAGATGGAGAGATGGACATATGGATAGATGGATGGATAGAGAGAGGAAGAGAGAGAGGATGGGGGGGGGGGGGTGTGAAAGGGAAAAAGACTTACTGAAATTTTGGATTTCCAAACCATTATTCAAACTAGATTTTCAATATTACAGGGAATGACGTTAAAACTTTATTGTTCAAAATAAAAAAAAATTATGCTTATAATATATAACATATAATATGAAAAAAATATAATTTCAATGGAGAGAACTTGCCACTATAGAAAAGTGACAAATGTGCGTGCACCGAGCTGGATAAGAACCAGTTCCAATTGCTATCATAGCCATATGCTCTACCACCTGAACTATCGGCGTTCGCCCTGCACACACTTACATATACAGAAGATCGTGAGTGGTGAATGGAGGCAAGGAGTGTTGCCCTGATTATAAATAAAAATGATGTAATTTTTCTATTAACATTCTATAACAAAGAAAAAAACTGTAAGAATCAATTAATTAAAAGTTAAAAAATATTTTGGATGTTAGTTTGCTTTACAAAGTTATTTTGAAGAGCCAGTTTGGTCAAGCTAATTTGGGCATTTGAATCTAATTTATTTCCAGCTACGTAAAATGGATTTCTTGCATGAAGAGTTTTACTAGGATGTCGTACCATTACAAAAAAGGTGAAAAATAACCAACTGTTGAAAATGATTAACTTTTAATCGAAACACAATAAAGTAGTATTTTGGCTGCATTTCCGTTGGCTTTTACAATTTGTAATAATAATTAGCATTTATGCTTTCGAATGCCCAACTTCGAATTCATACACATCGAATTCGACTCATTGGAAGTTAATAAGCTTGGTTACATCATTATGTATCTTCTCACATCTATTTCTTAATGAAAACTTCTTTGGATACATAATTTTAATTTACTGTACATAAATATTATGGGTAACAAATGCTGGAGAGTGGATAAAAGTCTTAAATACCGAGTAAGTTAATTTAGTCTTTTTTTAAGAATTTACTGGACATGTCAAATTAGTGACTTTGAGTCTTCGCACAAACTTTAATCCAACAGCAAAATGCAATAAAATATTGTGTTAATGTTTGTTATTGATTTGCAGTGTGCTAGGATCCTGCAGAATGTTATAACAAAGCAAATTAAAACAAAGCTAATAAGGTTTAGAATAATTTTGAAATTCTTATTCCATAAGATTGCCATGTTACCTGGAACAGCGTTTTCTAACAACTAAAAATGTGAGAGATCGTATGTATTGTTATTGCCCCATTATTTTTCAATAAATCTTTACTTGGCTACCGAGGGTAGCCTAATTATAGATTTATTAAAGAGTAGGTTTACATTGTTTTCTCTAATTCCTTTTTTATAACTTCGGTTTGTGTACTACATTTATCAGTTTTAATATATAGTGCTGAAAGCTCACAGGGACAATTTTAAAGGTCCATGGTTATCAATGCAACTTTAAGCTTAATTTTGTTATGTTTTCACATTCAGGTTTAAGTTTGACATTATGATAAAACTAGTTGTAAGTTCAAGGTATTGTAGCTTTAATTTTAACATTATCTATTTTGCTAGACTGAGAATCCTGACAGACCATGTTCTACACGGCCGTATGATAGCTTATACTATGGTATCATATCTGTACCATACCTCTACAAATACCTGCAGGAACGGTACTACGGTGTCATGCCTGTGTGAATCAAACGAAAAGTCAAGGTTGCAACACGCTGTTGCTCACAGATTTACAATTTTTTCTGACGACATTTTTACCATTTTATTAAAACCTTTGCGAAAAGAAAACTTAAAAATTTAAAGAAATTTGATATTCAGTAAAAAAATGAATTCAAATCATTGGCGTTTAAAAAAAAAAGAAGTCGCATTTTGCACATTTTTTTCTGGAAAAGATGTATCAGACCAATAACCAATAGATAACTAACTTATTTTAATTGTCATCTAGTATTTCTAAATAATGTACAAGGTTTAGTTCAAAGTTCAAATGAAGAACACTTTGGCCCCCTTAGCTAAAGAGTTCGTCACCTATTAAAAGTCTTTCAGACAAATACCTATTTTTATTTTTCCAAATAATAAACATATACCTTTATTTCTTATCTGAATACTAGCATTTTAAAGGAGCGTAAGTATAGATTAAAAATGCAAAGACCGGACGATTTGCTAAGAAGTGTTCTTTAGGAAAATATGAAAATAAAGTTTAACTAATAAGGCATAGAACTCTTTTCTGTGCACTCACTTATTTGGCATCAATTACAAATCCCAGTTTATAGATATATTCTGTGCCAAGTCAGCATGGATAACATCTTAAATCTGTCTTATTTCCCTGCTGAAATTAACCATTTAGAAATGCTTTCCAGCTTTTTCCTAAGCATTCGACAATAATCATCTATAATAATAATCTTCGTCGCCTTCAAAAGGTAATTCCAGCACAGTTTTCATAACTTTTCTATATTATATTCTTTTACACAATCTTGCTTTTCTTGGATCAGAATTCAACATCACTGCAATGTCTTTGCAAGCAAGTATTGCTACTTGAAATATCAGTTGTTTTGTGACAATTGGAGAGCATGTTACTGGCGAACTGCTTCTTGGCTTTCTTCCAGTTTCAAAATCTTGTAAAAAGTGAAGCCATAGTCTTTATACTAAATGCTATTTATTATTTTTTCATTTGATAATATTTAAACAGGTTGCATTGTAACCAGTAACGGTACTGTCTGCAGATTGAGTATATGTATACGTAATCAGTAAATTAAGAATTTTACTGTTTGGAGTTCCTTGAACTATCTTGTTTACATATATGCAACAAACCACATTTTCGATATCAAGCCTGTAATGAAGCTAATAATGTATGCATTCTGAACCAATCCGATTGGAATGAACGCTTACTCCACTCTCTCTTTGGAAATGAATAGCTTCTATCCGTTTGATATCGTATGTTAATTGACTCAATTTTCTTGGTGATATGAATGTGACAGGTTCTNTTGCATTGTAACCAGTAACGGTACTGTCTGCAGATTGAGTATATGTATGTATAATGTGGATCATAATGAATAATGCTGAGCACACTGCGCTTGCGTAATTTGAGCACTCAGACAAGATCCCACAGTAACTATTTAGGCTGTGTTTGCTCCGGCAACATGGCCAGAGAGTTATGTATCAGAGTGATGTCTCTGAAGCTCTGTGCTGCACTGATGAGCCCACAAAAGGCGAAACGTTACTGTCTGCAGATTGAGTATATGTATACGTAATCAGTAAATTAAGAATTTTACTGTTTGGAGTTCCTTGAACTATCTTGTTTACATATATGCAACAAACCACATTTTCGATATCAAGCCTGTAATGAAGCTAATAATGTATGCATTCTGAACCAATCCGATTGGAATGAACGCTTACTCCACTCTCTCTTTGGAAATGAATAGCTTCTATCCGTTTGATATCGTATGTTAATTGACTCAATTTTCTTGGTGATATGAATGTGAAAGGTTCTACATGAAATTCAACAAAAATTGAAGATTTTTCTGAACGAACAAGATTTTTTGAATCGGTCACCTAAGGGATTGCATTATGATTTATTGTTTTTCATCTCTGCAGTCTACTTCTGATATCTGAGATAACGGTCAAAATATATTTAGTAAAACATAAAGGCTTTTCATCCACATTCATTTCTCTTTTTTTTTAATTATCACCCTGCTTTGACATTCATTTCTTTCAACAAGGAAGCCTTCCCTTCCCTTCTCATGATTCCTGCACGTAATTAGTGATTCTGACAGGGTCAAAATTTGTTGAAATCAACTGTCGAACTGTTTAAGTAGGGATAATCGAGTCTTGGCTTCAACATTTCAAAATATGGCACGTGTTTGATTTCATTTCGACAAAATTAATAGGAAAATTAAATGTTCTTATCACTCGTGCTGCAAATCTATACAAAGTGGTTCCAGCCTTCATTACAATTCTTTTAATACACAAATAAACAGTTGAACATGATATCAGTGCGGGAAAAACTCGAGAAAAATGAAGAAACTGAACTTTTCAACGCCGAGGACGAGAAAGTGGAATGTTATATTATCCTATAAAATTTTGGCAAAAAGTAGTGGGGCATGCCCCCGATACCCATACATCGGGAGGCCTGGTAGTACATTTCAAATCACCAAACACTAAAAGCCTAAATTTTTTATTGAAAATTGATGACATATCCTAACGCACACATCTTTTTAAAGTAAATATGAAAATTCGTCAAAAAAGAGGAAGTCATGTCACATTAAAAATCATCTACTTTTAACTAAAGGAAATCGTAAAATGCTTTTAACAATAAAGAATCTAAAAATGAAAACTTAATCTTACTTGCATCACATTTTTAATCCTGTCAAACATCATCACTATAAAATAAATCTGAAATACCAACCTCTGATCGGAAAAATGGATATTTGGCTGATTTGCAAAATTTTGGAATTAAACTGTTGTCCATTTTTCCTTTACCATAAAATCTCTACAGAATCTTCTGGTGAAATGGAGACTTTTGCATTCTGGTTGACAGTCTGTTGCATTGTTTGGTGCTGATGAGATCAAATACCATAATACCCTTTTGACAATAGCACTGTTTACAGGTAACGATAAGCATGATAATGGAAACTCTGTTCCTTTAATGACCCATGAAATTTGGAGAAAACTCTTTCATCTGCTTAGTTGATCAAATAAATCTGATAAGGGATTGAGTACCCAGGTTTTTCGTACATTTTACCTTTCAAACATTTACAGCAGATGTTGTCGAGTTCTTCTATTTGTTGGGAATTTTGATTTGGTGCTTGGAAGAACGCATTGTTGACCCTTTAGACTTCAGATATGATGGTTGTAACTCAATGTGCAAATGATTTTCAGTCTGCTAACATTTCCCAAAGTACCCGGGCCTTAAACCACGCTTTGACTTTCAGCAATGATAACATATGCCTTTCATTTCACTTTGACAAAGGATTGTACAATACCTTCCCACGTACTAAACAACGGGATGCACAAAATTTGGCAAATACCAGTGGAGCCCATTAATACCTACTGTCTTAATTTATGGTAATACGAAGTTCTTTAAATGCTTCCCGCCAAGGTGTAAATAAAACTTCTTTTTTTTAAGTTTTAACCTTATTTTCCTCAGTAACTGGGGCTCAGACCGTGCCCTTGAGAGGGACTTGGTTTTGACAGTCAGGAAGTTTTTGGCAGGATGCCCTTCCTGACGCCAATCAATGGCTTTTTCTTTTGTAAAGTTCCTAAGTCTTTTCAACCACTCGGGGAAACAAACGCGGAACCTTTTATTACGGTGCAACTGCACTAACCATAAACCCAAGGCTCCTGACAGGGTAAAATAAAACCTAGAATTGATAAGTCGAATTCCAGAAGTCATGTTGATGTCAGCGAAACTTCAGTTAGTAACTGCTGTGAAGCAACGAATTTGGAAGGATATTAAAGAGACTGGAAATGAGACTGAAAATAATCAAAATAGCAAAGATCCAAGGATAAGGCCAAAATAAATCCAAAAATAGTTTTATGGCAAAACAATTTTTGATGTAGTGCTGTAACATTGTAACATTGTATAGAGAAGAAAGGTGTAAGAGTCTAGAAAATAGTCATGTGTTATGAGGTTTGAACAGTCCAGTATTATCAAGATAGATGTTGGAAAACGCGCGTGTCGCTATTTTAGAATTGCATTTGCATGTCAGTTGTGGCACGTTGGCATGCAGTCATTTCTTAGTTATTTTCATTCATCTAATTATTGAAAGCTCGGAACATTTCAAGTAGTTATAATTTTTTCCCCTTCTATTGTTTGTAACATACTTGTGCGTAAGAATCTTACATTGAAAACAACCTACTGTTTGTAGAAAATTCTGATTGGCTAGTTTAGTTGAGTAGTTGAATCATGGTTCCCTGTTATTGTATAATTAGCTTTAGCAGGTAAATTTTGAACTAGTCTAACAATTGAGAGTCGAATGAGCTAGCCATGAAGGCAAAAACGTAAACTGTGTTTTTTATTCGAGTTGATGTGTTTTCGAATTACTATCTCATTGAACGAGTAAGAATAGAAGGAATATTTCCTACAATAGATGGATTTGCTTTACGGCTTTGATATAGATAAAGACACTTTCGATTGGTTAGTTACTTTTCACTGATTTGAAGTTCTGGTCGACTTACATGAGTGATGACATGATAAAATGATTGTAGCCATGGAAAGGGTTACGTTTTAGTTAAGACTGTAACAATTTGTTTGTTAAAAACTTGTTTTTGCCAGCTTTGTCCATCCCTTCGTTTGAACTCTCTTTAATCCTGTTACTTTCCAGAGTTTGATCTTACTTTTATAAACTCTATCTTAATTTTTATCTTTTAATTTTTAAATTTTTTTTCTTCCTTTTCCGCTCATAAATCGTGGCGAATATAAGCGGTCGCTTGGTGCTTTGACAGTAGGGAACAAAAAAGAATTTTACACTCCATTACACTTGTCACACAGTTTTGAGATTGGAATCTAATTTCATCCCAGTAGGTTTTTTAGAAGTGTAAGGTCTACTTTTAGTCTCCTTTGTAACAGAAAAACACCAATATAAACAAAACTGGTATTTTGAATTGTTTTCATTGCAACAGACAAATTATTTATTTATTTTATAGAAAATACTGTATTTTTTTAAAAGGGGAAGGATTTCTCTTTAATATAACTTTTTATTTTAAAATGCTAAATTGGACATTATAGAGAACGTCAATATTTGTTGTTGGGCATACTTTTGTTTTTGTTCATAATCATAACATATCTAAAAGAGAAAATAGATTGTTTTTACAAATCAAGATAATGGTTGAACTGTTAAATCTATAACAAAAGCTCAGAACATCCTCAGATGTTCAGGTTCAGCCGGCGTTCCCTTATGCATAGTGCTTTCAGTGTCAATAATAACTGGTCGCTTGGAGTGGTGAAGCAGAGTATGGATACGTCATCAGCGATTGGTTCAGTGTTGATGGAGTTGTTAAATTGTGCTCCTACTGGGGTGTTGATGTTCCGATATTCTGCCAGTCGTGTCTTCAGATGTCGAACAGTCTGGCCGACATAGCTGGACTCCTATCCAGGACATATTATCTTCCAGACGACAGGGCTGCGCAGAAGTGTAGGAGCCGGCGGCTTTATGGCATCATCGTCTTCATTTTCTGTAGGGTAAACACTGTTCTGATAGGGATAGGCAGCTTGGTCAGTCTTCTAACTAGGTTGTCGGTGCCCCTACCTCTGTATTGAACTGATAGCATGTACAGTTGACGGGAAACGCTAAACTCTAAACGCTAAACTCTAAACACTAAATTCTGTTTTTCCATGTCTGTATTTCTGTATATTTGTCTCTATCCTCCAAAAAAAAGAAAACTGACAATTGAAAATGTTACAATAAAAACAATAATGGAAACCCAGGGGTAGTACTACTAAATGAATATAACGGAAGATTGCAATCGAAATTAGTGCGTTTGTTCTTATAGTGTCTTACTTTAAAAACACCAGATTCAATGTTAATTAGTTATATTGAAAGAAATAAAGCATTTTTCATGTTTGTATGATATTGTGACCATGTGTCTCCAGGGATTTCTCCGTGGAATTAAAAATTAGAATTGTCTGCAAATTTCTCAGTTTCGACGTCGTGTTAAATACGAAAAAAATCCTTTAATGTTGTGTGTGTGTAAATTATATAATCTCTCTTTCCAATAAAATTAAATCGTGTGACCAATTTGTCAGACTAAAATTCGATATCACAAGGTCAGCTAAGGTCTTTACTTTAAGTCAGGGATTAGAATAAAATTATGTTTATTTCAATGTCACTAATCTCATGAATTGATTTTAACAATTGAAAAGAACAGCAACAAAAATTCCCACAATACACCGGGACATCAGTGTATNTAAACACTAAATTCTGTTTTTCCATGTCTGTATTTCTGTATATTTGTCTCTATCCTCCAAAAAAAAGAAAACTGACAATTGAAAATGTTACAATAAAAACAATAATGGAAACCCAGGGGTAGTACTACTAAATGAATATAACGGAAGATTGCAATCGAAATTAGTGCGTTTGTTCTTATAGTGTCTTACTTTAAAAACACCAGATTCAATGTTAATTAGTTATATTGAAAGAAATAAAGCATTTTTCATGTTTGTATGATATTGTGACCATGTGTCTCCAGGGATTTCTCCGTGGAATTAAAAATTAGAATTGTCTGCAAATTTCTTACTGTAAATGCTTAAACATTCTCTCCCGATTGCTCATCCTTTTTCACACATGATGGAGGATACGAGTACTTTAATTATAATGGTTGCTTTTGTCCTGTATTCCCTACCACCTTACACAGTTCACACTTTACATGAATTTCACGACTGCTAATAACTTCTAGTGGCAAGGGTCCAAAATTAATCTACAAATTTGATGTTAATATTCGACTACGTAAAAGAACTGGTATTTCCAGAACCAATTTGTGTTTTTTAAAAATCAAGCCTATGTTTATACCTTAATGTCCTATTTCACATCCTTGTAATCTGTAACTGTATTTTCAAAAGTAAATCGTACTGTAATATTTTATATTTCAGGAAAACAGTGATGGCGAAGGCTCTTCACAACAGCCGCAACATGACGGAAATTCTCAGCCAGACCATTTAAACACTTCATCCTTGGATGACAATAACGGTTCCTTAGAAGTATTTAAAAGTACTTGCTCAGAAATGGCAAAAACAATATTTATGTCTGAAGTACAGGATAATTCTCAGCCAGAATATTTAAGCAACTTATCTTTGGACAACAATTATCATTCATTAGAAGCATTTGAAAGTACTTTTTCGCAAATGACGAATAGTCTAACATCTTAGCAAAGAAAATAAAGTTTGAACTTGAAAGTTCTCTTCTCTCTTTAGTACTTCACACTGAGTTCAGCTTCCAAAATATTAAGATTAGAAGCAATTACACAAAATCTGCAGAAGAAATATTTTTGTTATTGTTTGAATCCCTTCATTAGCGTCTGTTCTCCTTTGTTTCCATTTGTTCTCTATTTTTATAACCATCATTGTAGAGGATTCAGACTTTAATGAAGTCAGATTTTTTCCTTGTTTCCATTTAAGGTAAATTGTACTGAATATAGTAAAAAATCCGGAGATCAGAAATAGAAATTTTATAGGAGGGCAAGTTTTTGTTAGAAAGTTTCAAGAGCTTTCGCGAATATAATTCAAACAACTGATATAAACAATTTGTTGATATAAGTTGAGGTTTCCTAAACCAACTCTTTGTATCCTCAAAAGTACAATGAAATGAAAATGAACTGGGCAAACCAAATTCTTAAAACAGTATTAGACTGTAATGAGAATTACAAAGAAATGAGAAGCAAGAAATAAAATGACATGGGGTGGGTAAAACAAATTCTTATGACCGTAGAATATTGTTGAAAAATTTGTTTTTTCCCAGTTCATTTCATTGTATTTCTGATGATGTAAAGAGTTGGCTTACGAAAGTTCAAGTAACATCAACATAACATTTATATCAGTTGCTCTTATTTTGTTCTTACTTCTTGTTTGATTGCCGAATAAAAAAACCTATCAATTTTTCGAAAATTTCTATCCTGAAAAAAATAAGGATTTTTACTGTTTGTTAATAAATCCTTTGCAACTGTGCCAGGTGTTGCCTACTGCTCTGTAACAACTTCCCAATTGTAGTATTATTTGCTGCTAATCTAGTTTCTATCAGAATCGAACTCTACTTGTATTACGATTAATGTTCAATAGGGCGGTGAGTCATTCGTCAGGTATATAAGGGCTATTGATAGACTAAAGTGAGATCATTAGATAATTGCAAAATCAATTAGAAGTTTCAGACTTATATATTGTAAGATGCTTTATCAATGAAATTAGGTAACGATGACATTCATTTCCTGTTTTTTCTAGGGAAGACATATTTGTGGTTGTCTATTATTCATTTACGTTGGGTACTGATTGTTTTGCCTTGATGTCTGGATTAATTTTTTTTATCGTAAGCGAAATTCGAATGGCGGCAAGGTTATTTATCTCCGTGGATTTAGGCTAGGCGCCGAGTTATTTCAAAAATACTATTTTAGATGAAAACATGATGAGTCCAAGAGCGCCGCCTGGCGTTGGCGTGATATTCTTACTACCATAACTCCTGCCCATTGTGTTTGAATATTAAAGTCCCAAGTATGAGTGGCTGCCAACAATTTCAGAGGACACACTGAAGCATGTATATTTTTGCACTTTGGCTTTTGCACCTTGTAAACAATTGTTTTGCAACAATTTTGGGTATTAAGTTGTGGCTTTTTTTTCGTTTACCCAAGCACATATTTGATCACAGGAAATGAAGAATATCAATTCTGTAAAGAAAAGTACAAGTAAGAATATCAAAGATATTGCATTAATGATATATGTACAAAGTTATGTTTCAGTAATAAGTGATTGTCTTCATATACATAAAAATATTCACAAATAAACTTTATAACAGTAACGTCCGTATAGAACAAAAACAAAGTAATGTATTTAATAACAGAAATAAATGAGTACAATATTTACAGTCACCGGTCCTCTATTGTAACTAATGATGCAAATTAGTGTAGGTCATTACAATGGGACAGTTTTGATTCTCGATAAAACAGCTTACATTGTGGTTTACGCGGGTCTTTGGTTTTGGCTCTTTTAGTCGAGGTTTATGTTGACATTGCGAGGATCCAAAACACCGTGGGATTTGATTGGATTAACAGACTATATTCATAAACTTGAATTCACTACAAAGATCAACGATTAAGGATCTCTAAGTATATGCACGGAAAAATCAATTTAATAAAGACGAAATAAGAGTAAATAAAACTGACAATAAAAACAAATGTTACCACGACCTACACCGGTTTTGTCCAACGATTGTATCACTGTGGCAACGGGAATAGTTAAGCTGTATGCTTTGCTGAATGTTGCAGCTTTCTTGGATCCCTTGACTTTTCCATGATATTTATTTATTACTGAGTATTCTAAATACGTCCAAACACAGAATTTCTACATTAAAAGGAATCTCCTCCTCCTCAGGTACCGTGTCCTTCCAGGACGTTGGTGGTCACGCTTTTCCACTGAGCTCGGTCTTTTCCTTTTTCTAACAGCTTTGTTGTTCTGATGCCTGTCCATGTCGATATACTTTTGAGGAACATCTTCCGTTCTCCTTCTCCTCCTCTTTTTCCATTTATTTTGCCAATGAGTGCCAGGTGTTCTAAGCCTTCTTTCCTCAGCACATGGCCAAGGAATGACAGTTGCCTTTTCCTGATCGTGTTCAAGAGTTCTCTGCTGTAGTTGGCTCTTCCGAAAACTTATTCGTTACTGATATGTTCAGTCCAGGAGGTCCTTACAATTCTACGTAGCATCCAAACTTCAGCAGCATTCAACCTTCTTTCTAACTCTGCTGTAATTGTCCATGATTCACATCCGTATGTCAAGACAGGAAGGACGTAGCACTTTAGCACTCAACTTGGTGTACATCGTGATTGATTGTGACTTTAGAATCTTTGACATCCTCTCGAATACTTTCTTTGCCATAGCCATCTCCTTCTTTACTTCCACTGTATTTCTACCATCCGCGGTAAGCATGCTTCCAAGGTAATTAAATTTGTTTACTTGTATATTCTCTCCATCAATCGTCAAGTGTCAATTAACTTGTTGTTGTTTTTTGCTTATTGCTATGTAAAAGGTCTTCTTTCGGTTAATGCTTAAACCTCTCCTTGTACTCTCTTCTTTTACAGTATTCAAGATGCGTTGTAGTTTCTGGGGTGAATTGCAATGAGAGTTGTATCATCTTCACATCGTATGTTATTCAAGTTGTATCCACCTACAGCGAAACCGTTCATGTCTTCAATGGTTCTCATTATGTTTTCGCTGTATAAGTTGAACATGTCTGGAGATAGAACGCAACCTTGTCGAACTCCTCTTTTGATGTGGCTGTATCTTCCTATAGTATTCTGAACTTTAACCCCCGCTGTTTGTTCCCAGTACATATTCCTTAGAATTCGGATGTCCTTTCCATCTATGTCTAGGGGCTGTAGTATGTCAAGCATAGTTTCGTGTTTCACCTTGCCGAAAGCTTTGCTGTAATTAATAATGCATAGAAACAAATCTTGTTGCATTTCTATCGCTCTTTCAGATAACATTCTTATGATAAAGATGGCGTTCTACGTACCTGAGTCCTAAACAAACCCAAATCGATTACTTATTTCTGACCTTGTTGTTCTTCGTATCCTTGCCATGATGACTCTCATAAGAATTTTGGTAACGTGCCTCATGAGGCTTATAAAAGTAATCTAAATAAACTTGAAACAAGCAAAGATATAGGCCTGAATAAGGTTACGAAATTATTAACTATTATTTTTAATGTGAGACTAAATTCCCTGTTCTAAACCTAAATAATATTTTGAAAATTTTATTGTTCATAATTGGGGCTACTTGCCATCGTCTGATGTATCACCAATGTTCACACACAAACAATGATGTCAATTCTTTTGGTGTCCTTTGACCTATTCAGGTGACCTTTTGCCACATTTTCAAATGATCTGGGGTTAAGAATTCTATTAATCTCAATACTTTAACAAATTTCAAAAATATAACTTACAACCACAACACAAAGAAATGTTGACACAGATATGTCGTCAATAAGAATAAATACAGACCTGTTACCCATATTGTCTTTAACGTTGTTAATGCGACCTAAAGAAAAATGTCTTACATCCCACAGACATTTGTGCAACTCATGTTTACTTAGCCATAACATTCAACAAAAGTTGTGCTGGTGTCACATCCAGCCGCACCATTAAATGTCAATAATTAAAATTTTAAAACACCACATATTAGCTTTGTCACAAAAAGAAGTAATTCTGGCTGAAGCCAGAAAAACGAGTTGTTGCTGCCACAAGACTCAACAAACATGTTTACTCATGACGACCTTACAGCAAATCACATAAAACACATACATACAGTCATCTGTAGGTCCCAATTCCTTACCAGTTTTAGCCAACTTACAATTATCCTTCAAATTGATTGACAATCATTACAAACGGCTAACCGACCAAATGGACTTCCTCAAAGCTAAAACTTAATATTCTTTTTCTCCTTACATTTTGTAAAGACATAAAAGTTACGCATTTTATCCTTCGTTCGTTTTCGTGTCTCCGCTACAGCGTTTCTGCCCAGTAGCGGGCACACGATATTGCCGATGGTGTGGGCTCCTCTGAGTCAGCAAAGTTGCAATTTGGGGCGTCTGGACATTGCAGGAGGTGATCCATAGTCTGTGTGGCATTACAGCTGCAGGTGTCAGATGTTGATAATCCCATTCGTTTCATGACAGATTTGCATCTACCAGAACCAGTACTTAGCTGGTTTAGACTGCACCACGTTGTCCAGCCAAGATCTTGGCCAGTAGCAAGTTGTTCTTTGGGAACTACACCTCTGCTCTCAAAAGCAGTTGAGTTTGGTGATTCATCCCATAGTGCCTCCCACATAGTTTCTTGTTGAGATTGAGAAGATGAGATATTTTCATCTGGTATAGACAGGAAGCTATGTCCTGACTTCAGTCGAGTTAGAGGTGGACCATGGTTATGCAACGGGTGACGCTCATCGGTGATTTGTACTAATCGTTCCTGATCGGAGGCGGATGTCCTTCTCACATGTGGTGGGGCTATACCTGACAGAGCATACAGAGTATGGACTGGTGTGGATCCTATTGTCCCTGTAATTAGTCTACAAGTGTTATTGAGTAAAATATCCACTTGCTTAGAATGTGTTGATCCTCCCCAGGTGGAGCATGCATACTCGCCGACTGAAAAGCATAAGGCAAGAGCAGTGGTGCGCAGTGTTGATGGGTTGGCTCCCCACTTGGAAGTTGCCAACTTGCGCAACAGATTACGCATTTTATAATATACGTACAGGAGAGCTGGTAGGCTTTCTATGAGTGCTTTCCAGTCCTTTTGATTTATGGTCATTTGACTGACTCTTTAACTGTATATTTCAGCGATATTGCAATCGCTACGAGCCCATAAAAATGTGACTATCTTTAGTGCTCATAGCTTACGTTTGTTGTATGTTTCACTCCTCCGGATTTTGTCCAAGTATACCATTATTTTTGTCATACCAGTCCATTTTTTATTTTTCTTAAACTACGTGGCCTGTAGTTAATTTGAGACCCAGGGGTTATCCAATTTCTTATTTAACTTAACTGTAGGACCTAACCTCACTCACATTGTATGCAATGTTTAGTTATTGACATGGCTTAGTATGGAAACCTCGGCAGATTTACATAGAGTATCTTCATGTTTATATTCAAGGCTTTTATCTAGCTAGCTAACTAACTAAATATCTAACTAAATGAGTAACTAACTAATTAGCTAACTATGTCTATCCACCCATTTATCTATATATATATATATATGTCTATCTATCTATCTATTTATCTATCTATCTATCTATCTATCTATCTATTTATCTATCTATTTATTTATTCATCTATTTATTCAGTCATTTACCTAGTGTCGAGAAGTTTAGTAAGCGATCATGGTTCCCAACGATTTTCGATCTCGAGTCACTGAACTTTTTTCACATCAGAGGAAATTACTCTGCATATTGAGAGTGTTATTGTAATTCGCAATTTAATTCTAATTATATTTTGTTTTGGTCCATAAGTGAATATTGTTCGAAATACCATTCAGCAAATCCAAAGTTTGTGCTGCCCAAGGGGATTGGGAAAGTTTTTTTGAATGTCTTGGTTTGGTAGAGCAGTTGGAAAATTACCGCATCTGTCCATACATCTATAGAGCCATTCGTGTTTGACTAGATTAAGTTGAGTCTTCAAAATTTTTAAGTTCGCTTAATTAATGTCCGAACTTTAGNATTTACCTAGTGGCGAGAAAGTTAGTAAGCGATCATGGTTCCCAACGATTTTCGATATCGAGTTACTGAACTTTTTTCACATCAGAGGAAATTACTCTGCATATTGAGAGTGTTATTGTAATTCGCAATTTAATTCTAATTATATTTTGTTTTGGTCCATAAGTGAATATTGTTCGAAATACCATTCAGCAAATCCAAAGTTTGTGCTGCCCAAGGGGATTGGGAAAGTTTTTTTGAATGTCTTGGTTTGGTAAGGCAGTTGGAAAATTACCGCATCTGTCCATACATCTATAGAGCCATCGCTTAATTAATGTCCGAACTTTAGATTTTTTGAATTCATTTCTATTTAGCTAATACAATAATATAATAATATAATATAATATAATATATATAATATAATATAATAATAATAATATAATAATAATATAATATAATATAATAATAATAATAATATAATAATACAATTTTTTTGCTCAAAGAGGTCCTTCAATTAATTTCTCTTTATGTACCTTTCCTCTTCAATTTTCAATAAACTTTAAAACATAAGCTAAGACTCTTAAAAGTCTCTCAAGAGGACTAAATTTTTCGATATCTATTTGGTTTTTCAACCCAATTAGTACCTCTTTTTCAGCTACCACGGTCAATGTTACAGCCTTTTCCCCTTTTAACATTCCTCTTTGCAAAATCCATTATCAAAACTCGATTCCTTCAGCTAGTGTTTTTCCTCCAATTTTAAACAATGAGCTCCTTCCTACCACAAATTAGTTTCTTTCAGGGATTTGGCTGAAGCCCCCCTAGTCATTAAATCTGGAGGATTGGATAAAGTTAGGCAAAACTTTCAAGTCTCCTTATCTGTCAACTAAAGTATTTCCCCAACTCGATATTGTACAAACTGTTTCCATTCTCTTGGATTATTTATCTAACACAAAGCAGTTTTACTTTCCAACCAATTCCTCCAAAAGTCAATTTGGAAGGAAAGGGCATTCTGAACTGTGTTCATGAGGGTAGCCAATATGCTTGCTGACATTAGCTTCAATCTTGGAATACTTAATTGCTTAAGAGTGCGATTCTTGGTGTTGTATAAAGCAACTTTGATGTGATACCCTGATCTGTATCACAAACTAGACAAACAAGGGCAGCATGTGCCTGTTTGGTGGCAGCAGCAAATCCATTCAGTTGAGAACTAAAGATCTTTAAGTCAATGCTCACATGTAAACAATGAGGGATACTTATAATACCAACATCGTTGAGGTCTTTCAATGACGAGTGCCATATAAATTGACTTTCTTTGGCACTTCTTTATCCCAGCCTAACTTTTTTTACTTAACTCCTGAAACACTCCTTTTACAATAAAAATCAATGCACTTACAAGCCCCAAAGGGGTCAAACAACTTGGTAATGTTACTTGAAATTGATCTCTTGGTTTTTTAACCTCAAAATCGTGTTTTCCTACATTAAATCAAATACTTATCCTTACCCAACTTCCAAATAATTCCTAGTACCATACAATCACCATTTTGTTTTACAGCTCTCTAATGGTCCTAGTTGTTCTTCTGCATGAGTTCTCAGTCTCAGAACAGGTTTCTGTCTTAATTTGATTATTGCCGAATTCTTTCATTAAAGTCGGTTTATTTGACTTGAATTTCATTAGGTTTCCGTTTCCCTTATCCTAGCTTTAGGTTTAATAAACAGTGCTGACAGATGCCAGGTCATTGGTGCCTGTTACCAAGTCATCAACATAAAAACTGATTGAGCCTTTCTCAACAAAATAACTATATCTTTCTTTGTGCTTATCAAGGTGATACCCGTGGTTGGCATTCAAGAGGAACGGTGACGAACGTACTCCAAATAAAACTAGAGTATACCTATAAACACTATATCAGAAATATTCCATTTAGTAACATCATTAAGCCAAAGAAATCTTAAAGTCTCTGTCTGACTTTTCAATCTCTATATTTAAAAAAGCCTTTTCCAAATCGTTAGAAAAGCAATATTTACCCTCTGTAAACTCAGCATTATATCAAACAAAAGTGGGGACAATGAAGGACCAACATGAAGACAGTCATTAAGTGATGAGAAAGCAGGTCTCGGTTTAGATGTTGCAACGTACACAATCTTATTTTTGTCATCTCTACATCATTTCTCACCATAGCTTGGTGGAGTAAATAGTGGATTTTATCTCCTTCTGCCTCTAATTCTCCAACCTTTCTGACCTATAAGGCAAGAATACTTTTTGATGCAGGCTCTCAGAAAACTTTCGTTATTAGTCAAGTAGCTTCGCGCCTATGAATTATGCCCATTAGGTCAGAAAGGTTGGGAATAAGAGCATTTGGAGATGAAAAAAAGGAGATATTGTTACCTTGAGGCTTAAGAACGTGAAAGGTACCTTTACCATTAAGATCGAAGCATTTGTTGTTGAGATTACTGAGGTGAAAAATGACCACGTACAAGTACTAAAGCACAACTTTGGTCACTTGCTCACTTGAACAAGATGTATTTTTCAGACGTATGTAAATCACAGTAAGTGTTCAATATAGATATTTTAATTGGGACAGAATATCTGTCGAATTTCCAAGAATGTGTGATCAGAGGAGGTTCGAGAGAAGCCGTTTCAGTGAAACCAAAACGTGGGTTTGTACTCTCTGGGCCACTCACATGTAAGAAAGGAAAATTCATTAATAATGGTTTTGATAATGTTGGTTTACGCACTAAAGGGGCATGAAATTTTGAAGGCTATGGAGAATTAGATAGTAAAAAATGGTTCGAACAGGAATCTGCTTTATCAAAACTATGGGATTTAAAAACCCTTGGTATTAGGGAACAAGATGAAGTATACTAGAACCTGGGGAAGATCAACTTTATAGGCCAGAGATATTCAGTTAAATTGCCCGTGGAGCATTATCAAATAATTTTAACTGCAGTTTGGCAGTTAAAATAAAGTAAAAAGGGAGGTGATGACATAAATGAGGAACAACTCGAGACAAGCATCAATGAGCAGGTTGCAGAATTAGAGGGAGAAATAAATAAAATCCACTACTAAGCGAGACCATAGGATTTTTTCTAAACATATAAAGGACCGTCCATAAGTTCTTAAGGTCTCTTTCCTCTTTGAAGTGTCATTTTACAATTTTGCTCTGAATGCTCTCCTCGGCAAAAAATGCATAGGCTCTTCTTGGAGTTTGGTTGACGGCCAATTTGATTCAACATCAAGGCAAAGTATGTTGTAGGTTGGAGTTTTCCATGGTGTCTTGTTTTCATTTCTTCACCTTGACATAGGGGCTTACCCTGAGGCATACCATTCAAGAGCGATCGACGGCCTCCCACCTACACTTCTTCCTCCAGGCCGTCAAGCATCTGAGCGAGGATGTCAAAATTCCTGTTTCCTTTCACCATACTGATCGTTCTCGCCTGCTGAATCTTCTCTAACACGACCGGCACGACAATTGCGGAGTAGAATTCCTTATCTACAGCCACGGCTACTAAGCCTCGAAAATAAGTTTCAACTAAATCATTACGTTCACTAAATACTGCTCGAGCATTTGAAATCTTATAATATGAGCCCTTTTTATTACTGAAAGCCTAACAAAACAATCTTTTAAAATATCAATGCAGCAATTTGCGTTGATCAATTCAAAACCACGAATTACCCTGGGGGCAGGCTCTGCTAAAAAAAAATTCTTAAATACAAAAACTTCTTAACTGAGGACAGGTCTTTATTGCTCTTTATTGCCCTCAACAGCACTATTAAAATTGTCCCCAAGTTCTTGCCAGTCCTCTGGTTTCCCCGACAGATCATTTAAACTCACCAGCTTCTATTTCTCGAAAAAAGCGTCTTCATATTTTGCTTCTCCCGGCAATTTCAAGCTCTACGATCAGATCGGTTAATTCCCTGTCGATTTCTTCGATCGTTTTCATTCTTTCTGTAAACAGGGGTTCTGTTGCTCGGAGTTTCTTCTCATCCATGACATCTTTTTCCATCTTCACGAGTAGGTTTTTAATATGGCCACGATGTCCTCTTTGAATTTTTCTTTTCTTAGCATGACGTCCATTTCTTTTTGTTCCCAAGTATCCGATTGTCTCGGAGGAACAAATATTGAATAAATAATCCTAAGCGCAATATTCTATCAGCTTACTTCAAAGACAGAACTATCGTTCAGAAAGTAGTCAGCTGCATGTTGTTTTTCATCATATTTTATTTTATCTGACAAATCTAATCCGCTTCTAACTTCTATTCCGACCCCAACTCCAGCTCCAAATTATTAGTCTAAAGAATACTAACAATTTATACCATGTAAGAGGAACTTACCGAAATAGCTAATCAATGACAATCTTGAGATTTGACAAACACGCAAAACAATAAAAATTAATCATTAACTAAAACTAATCCGGTGCGGCGGCAACTAAACTACTCAAGTGACGTAAACTAAATTAATTACAAGAGCCAGAAGGAAATGGCTCCTGCTGACTCTAAATATTCAAGGGGTAAGATGCCTGCAAGGGAAATCTAACAGATCTTTATCTGCTTCCACAATACCATTTATCGCCTGTTTAACAGGCAGCAGATGACAAAAAAACCCAATGAGGTTTGTTTTAAGCTACAAAAGTATCAAATACCTGCTTATTACTTTGTCAAAACTTTTGTTTTGGCAATATAATTAATGTCACTTTTAAACATAAAATGCGAGAACGCTAGACATAATGCTGGTGAATCAAATAACTGACAGGCTTTTAGTATCAGTTATTTCTTCAAAATTCATTTAAATTTGGTACATAAAAGTGAAATTCACATGATTTCACGCAATGTAAAAACATTTGCTCTTATTTTCACACTTGCTTTATTCCCATATAGCCTAAAAGTATAGGGAAACAACAAAGTTGTCCCTAACCCGTTAGTTTTCACATTTTTTACCAATTAAAAAGCATTCTAAATGAACAAAACAAAGTTACCTGAGTTTGCAACCCTTGTGATGGAAAAATCAATCCTTCCCAGAGGATATTGTGATGCGTATTTTTACCTTCTTATGTCATTTGCCTTGCTTCACGGACAGATGATAATCAGTCGTCAATCTTTTAATCAGGGACGTAGGAACCGGGGGGCCAGAGGGGCCATGACCCCTCACTTTTTTGCAAACCATGCAAAAGTGCCCTTTCCAAACCAAAACGTGCCCTTTTTGTATAATCATTTCCCCAAACTCTCAACTAAAGTAAGACCCAAAACATGCACAGAACGATATTTGTAATCAAGGCTTTCCATGAGAATTGTCAGCTTTGTTTTCACAAATTTGCATTATCTATGGATCAGACTTTGTCACTCTCGACCATCTGTATTGAAAGAATAAACAGGAAATCATAATTGACACAGTGCTGACAGGTGCGATTTATGCACGGATTTTTGGCAGTGTGATTTTCGTTCACACAAAAAACTACTTCAAAACCTCTGAGCATCTCAGCCAAATAGTCATATCTGAGATTTGACAAAAATCAAACAAGTAGAACATCTAACAAACTAATTGGAGGAGCTTTATGGGAATGGGCATGTGCCCCTTTTTTATCCCCCTCTTTTTAGACGCTTCCTACGTCCCTGCTTTTAATGCATTTTTTGGTTAGATATTGTAAGTATTGATCTGCTTGCGATAGACAGGTGTTAATCAGGGCTCTTTTTCAATTGCTTTAATACTTCTTTGTGTGTCAAATCCACTTATTATGAAACAAAAAACCGCCAAACGTCCAGGTTATCATCCCAGGCGATAAAAACCATAAGCTTATCTCGAACATCAGCCTGATCAACATTTAGTACTTGCCTGAGAACCTTATGGCAATCGTCATTTCTTGATGCATACGTTTACAAAACAACCCAGCTTCTACGAAAGTAATTTCAAACTGTTTTGCAAAAATCAAAAACCTGTGAGGCCGAGTAAAATTGAGACTGGATAAAGCCCAAAGCGAGGGAGGAAGTAAGGTTGAATTGAAGAGGGCACAATCCGCGTGGAGAAGCGGGAAAAAGACAATGTCTAAAAACCAGCAGTTAGACCAGCTATGATGTATGGGATGGAAACGGTACCTAAGATTTCCAGTCCAGAAAAAAGGACGAACACTGATGAAATGAGCATGTTTCGTTGGTCCATAGGAGTGATGAAAAGGGTCATGATAAGAATTGAGATGGTGCGAGGAACTAACAGTGTAGTACAAATAGCAGAAAAATCGAAAGAGGCTCGGCTGAGAATGTATGGCCACGTACAGTAAAGAGATGCTATGTATGTAAAAAGCGAAGTGATGGGATGAACGTATCAGTAACGAGAAAGTGGGGGAGACTAAGGGAGAGATGGCTAGACAATGTAAAGGGCATGAGGGCAGTAGAACTATAGCCAGGAGACGAACAAAACAGGACAATGTGGAGAAGACAATATCTGCTGTAGCGACCACTGAACAAGGGAGCAACAAAACGGAAAAGATGATGGAGTTTCAAAAAGTTGTATGTAATAGTCTGAATTGAGTCTGTCTTTATTGTTAAAATCGAAAGCTCGCTATAAACAGACTCGCCTACTTTGCTGTTCAAAGTAATTTTTCTTCGTTTTTTGGTTAATTCTTTAGATTAGTTTTTACTAAAGAAGTATCCCAAAAGATCTATTTGTTAATACCCGTGGCACTCCGATCCTTGTTCTGCAATTTTCAATCTAGAAACATTATCATTAAAACGTCTACTTCATTATCTCTTTTCCCTACACCGGGCTTTCTGTGCTATTGTAGTAATGGTAGTATTGTAATCGATGAGACACAAACAGATAGTGAATTATCAATTCCGATTTGGCAATAAAGGAATACCATAAAACCTTTTTATTTTAACGAAGGCAAGGCTCTGGATTTTCTGGATTAATATCTGGCCACAACGGGTAGACTGTCGGTAAACTATCAATTAATGATGCAAATTCCTTCGCAACTGCATCTGCAAAAAACTTGTGTCCTTCAGCTGAAAAGTGTAAGCCGTCTATCAAATACTTACTCCAATCCTGAAAAAAAGTATTCAAAAAGAAATATCTTAAGTGTGAGATAAGAAGTGCGTGCCTTGTGTTAACAATAATATACGATTAACAAATCGATGTGCTCGTATAGATTCCTGACTAAAAACTGTGGTTAAATAAGTCCGTCTTTTGAGAACAAATGTTTTTTAGAATTTTGATAAAACCACATACTTCTGAGAATTATGAAGGGCGGTAAATGGCCGTGGCGTTCCGCAAGCCATTATCGATACCAAAACAGGGCTCAATTACCTCTTCAAAAAACTGCCCATGATAGTAATGTTCTGCTATCATATTATCATAAAGAAAACATTAAATATAAAAGGACAAAAATATTACCAAAAACTGCAAGGTATTGTAAGGTTTAAAAATTTCGACTGAAATGTATATGCTCAAAAGCCACCATCAACGAAGAATAACAAAGTATGCTCTTCAGATCAATCAAAGGAATGATACGAAAAAAGCATCCGTTTATTCAGAAAAGACGACCATAAAGCTGCATACCCCCTCCCCAAATAAACAAACAAAAAAAACTACACAAAATTCTGACAATGTAATGAAGCTTTAAACGAAGCTGAAATATAGCTTTCAGAAAAACAGTTGAATAAAAAAAGTTTCAAGAGTACAATCATACAGCAACTGATTAGCAGCCACTGATACTTTGTTCTTGACTGGAAAGGAAAATTTTACCCAATAAGGTCTTAAATCCGTATCAACCAATGATATAGGCAACAGCAATGAGGCCCTAGCATGTCAGCAACTTGTATGTAATTAGTATGAAATAAGATGTGGGATTAAAAATTAATCCGGTTGATTAAAAATTATAGCGGCACTGGATTGAAATTTGTCCTGATATTACAAAGCAAGAGGTAGAAATAAAAGAAGTAGGAGATGCAAGACAAAGATTTTAATGTAACAAAAACGCAAAATAAAACTGGGAATAGCGATAGAGAGATTCATAACGCACTGGGAGGCAGGAAACAGGGTATTACAGACAGATTATCCTCAAGGCAAAATTTGACACAATCAGCATTATGTTATGTTCTAAGAATCCCATGATCTACTTTGTAAAGCTTTTTGTATTAAAAAAGTACCATATCTGGTAATAAAAATTTAGTGTCACATTTTGACAGTTTTTCCAGTTCTTTGTTTAAAATAACAAGGAATTTGCGTTCTCTAGTTGCATTCAATACATCAATAGTTAATAACCCCATTTATTGCGACATAAAGTGGAATTAAGGCACATCAAAGGGGCCCTCTTCCTCTACGTCCATGGACCTTATCGCTGTTGTTAATTATTCCAGTCTTTGTTTCCTCATTATATGTCTGAAGATTTGTGCTTGTCTTAATCCGATGGTGAGCATGATGTTTTTGTCTGTCTTCTTTTCTGAATACGCCTCTGTTGGAAATAAAATCCATTTTGGAAATCCGTAGTATTCGCCTGTGCGGTCACGCTTCAGCGGCAACAAAATGTTTGGGAATGAGTGTGTTCATTGTTCAACACTCGCTGTCATAGGTTAGGAATGGGGCTTCCGGACAAGGGAGCAAGGTCGTCAGCATAAAGAAACTTTGTAATTTTGCAACCATAAATGCTGATCGTGTCTTTAAAATCATCCGTCACCTTTTGCATTGTTTCTTCATCGTAAATATGAAACACGTAATGTAACAAGAAAAACATTTGTCTAACGCGTGGTCAGGAAATCCCAACTCATGTACCGCATTCCATAACAGATTGTGTATTACCATATCAAATGCTTTGTGATAGTCTACGAAACATAGAAACAATGGGTTGTTCAATTCGCGCACTTTCTTCGTGACCATTTAAAAATGAATGACTGCATCTCGAATACCATTTCCAGCTCTGAAACCGGCTTGTTCTTCTGGAAGCTTAACTTCATAGTTGTTTATGTTTCTCTACTATGACCTTTAGCATTATTTTGCTTGCATAGCTTATGGGTGGGAAGGTCCTCTCTTGTTTTTGATATAGTCTAATCTTGTGGCCATACGTTTAGCTTCTATATCCGGCTGCATAATAAACACAGTATCTTTTCTGCTTTTAAATCATCGGCACGTATAATCGTCGGTACCTTGTTGATTCCGGGACTTCTACCTGCTTTGGCTTCCTTCAGAGCCCACTCAACCTGATTAGTAAATACCAGAGTTTTTTCCTGATTACTGAAGAAATTGACAGTTGCGATTTTTACCATCGTACAGAGTTGGCCAAGCTCTTCACAGTACTCTTTTCACATAGTCTTGATCTGTTCCCTTTTAGAACAGAGTCATCCATTTTTAGCTTAAACTATCGAATGATGTTTCATACATCTACATAAAAGTTGCACTGAGTTATTGAATGCGTGTGCTTCTATTTTTTCCGCACTACTCATTGATGTTACGGGCCTTGTCATTTCTCATGCTTTACTGTCCTTCTTGATTCACATTTCGGTACTCCTCTTTTCATTTCACTGAGATCATGCTCTTATTTTCAGGGTTTTTTTTGCTTACTAACCCTTTCTAGTATTTCGTCGGTAATCCATAGTCGGATTTTCCTTCTTTTCTTTGGTATATACTCCTTCACACTTCACAGAATGACCTTTTTCATTTCTGTCCACAGCTGTTCTAGCACTGAGTCTTTTTCCAATGACCCTGTCATCTGAAACTTAATGTTGACTTCAACCGGGTATTCTTGGCTGACTCCTATTTCAAAACTTCCACAAATCCCGACTTCCAAGTTCTTGGGAAGAAATAGACCAACAGATATGCTGCTCGGCATAGCAGGATTTAATATCGTAAATAACCCTTTTACAAGCACTACTAGCCCATCTAAAATGGACCATATTTTTCAGTTTCATTACGTTGAAAATAAACATACAAGTGATTGCGAAGAGCAATGAAAGGGGAACAAACGGGTATTGAACCATAGAGAAGAACGAGGTTTGACTAAGAACAGATACAAATGTTTCCATCCCAGTCTGAACCCATCCTATGAATTCAGTTGTAGCATCAAGCGCCAATTCCCTCAAGATAAATCTCAAAGGAATACCACCATATAATTAACGAAATACATTCCAGTCAGCTTGACCAAATTTAAAAAAGCTGCAAAATGATCTTGTTTTTCAACAAGACTTTAGACAGTTCCTTTAACTTTCGAAGGGAGATATAGATGAAACCGTACAATAATTAGAAATAAAAAAAAATAAATAAAAAAGAGAAGATCCTCTGTTTAGCAGTGTGATTATTCTTCAAAACCTTGTCGATGGCGTTTGATACCCTCTCAATGAGAAAGCAAGAGTCAGAAGAGAGAGAGATCAATACAAGAAAAATATGTAAGAAATACCCTGAAAAAGAAACAATTTAAAGCATACGAGCGGCTGACCTTCAGATTCAAGTTCTTGAACTCTAAGAGCTCAAAGGTTAGAAGGTCCTGTCAAGAATTGATAGCAAGACCATAAAGATGAGTTTAGTCACTAATCGAAACAAAATTACGTAGCCGTCATTAGGAAGACCCCTATTACTAACCTTATCATTGACGCTTGTGTCACAAAGTACCGAGTGTCAGGGCAATCCGAATAAAGTACGGCTTTCACAAAATAAAAATTGTAACCAAGACCTCTGGCATTGAATTTTCAAGATAACATGTTTTTCTGGTCTGTGTAGAGCCAGTACTATCAAATCTCGAGACTCTTCTCATCCTTTGACCCTTGAAGATCTGACAAGTACAGGTGGCCATTTGTTTGACTGAAACTACCATAAGAAATTAATAATAAATTGAAAATAGAAATAGATGTCTGAAACCATCACTTGGACCCAAACCATCAACATACCGGCTTAACAAGCCCTATGGCGATACTTAAAGTATTGAATGGAAGGACACCAGGCACCGTCTATCGCCTATTGCCCTCATCCAAGAGGGGTTGGTGATGAGAAGAAACTGCAACCTGTTTTTTAAGAGACATCACTTCTAGAAGGGCTACCAACTAAGACTAAAATGGCCCTCTTCCCCATGAAACAAAATTAACCATGTCAGACGTCAACATGGTATTTTAAGGTCTAGTGTTCTGTTGGCTGCGTCTATCATTTTTGTTGTAGTTTTATTTGGTTAAAGTCTTCTTCAGTCATTCATTTGCTCCTTTTTTGCCTTCCTCCTTTAGGTATCAGTTCTCTTGTTGTATCTGAGAATACCATTCTTAAGGCATTGATACTTTCTTCTTCTTATGTCAGTATTTCAAAGCGTTCTTGACATTCTCCACATATTCGTGCTTGATATTTGGATTTCATTTCAAATTATTGTATCGGAGGGCATACTGAATATTTTCGTTTGTCTCAAGCTTGACATGTAATTTGCAGATGATTGTACCAAGGTCGCTTCCACAGTCTGCTCTAGGGCGGGGTTTTGCAAGCAAGACTGCATTCCGAAATCTTCTAATGAGTGCTGTGGAGTCGATCGGATTTTTTTATGTTGTTGCTTGTTTATTTTCAGGCATAAAGCCATCTAGAATTTTCTTTGAAGCATGTATTGGGTAAGACCTGACCATGCGCACTGCATTATTGTTTCTTTTAGCCTTTCTCGTTCTGTGCTCCTAAGCCATACCTTTCTACCATGTCCACACGAGGTTCATTATCAAATTTCGCATTTAGGTCACCCATGACGATTCTTGTAATGTGAAACTTGTACAGAGCTTAAACCTTTTATAAATTGCCATAGAATTCTTCGAATTCTTAATCATCAGCTTTATACAACAATGATGAAAATACAACAATGACGAAAATATTCGTGGGTGATCTTAAAAGGGGAACCAGAAGCACCTTATCTGCCCATGTCTACCATCCTCATTAGGTGTTTAAACTTTGTTCGTCAAAGAGCATTCCGATCCCCCTTTCATGCCTATCCTATCCCCGGTAAATTAAGAGTGGGTCTTCATTTTTCAACTTCCCTCTGTCTTTCAATCTCATTTCGCAGACACCACGGGTGTTGATTTTCAGTTTTATCATTTCTTGCTTGATGTTATCCTGGTTTCTCGCTTGAAATATAGTTCTAACATTCCACGTAGAAACCCTTGTAATTTTTGTGGTGTTCCTTTTTTTTGCAGTCACTCGCTTCATGACGGTCCGGGTCCAACTGCAGTCCAGGAAAAGCCATACCAAATGTAAACGTTCATCTGTTGATTCTTCCTTTCTGTTTACGCCGTTATTTTGGCCTCTTAAGGTGTTTATTTCCATAACTGTACTAGGCATAATACAGTAGTGGTTTAAAATTGTCTTCTGCAGCATACAGTACAAGCACTAAGAAGGACAAAAAACTAGCATTAGAAAGTAAGTAGCAGCTACTCACCTTTTCCTGTTGCATGAGCTTCCAAAGATTAATATTTTTCAGACCCAACTCTTTGCTTATTAGTTCACACTCATCCGCATAGAGCTTTGCGCGCTCATTCGTATACCCTTGAGTATAACCTGCGGAGAATAATAGACTGACGATAAAGCAACAACTTTTTTAGAAATAATGGGGGAAAATCCATAACTGTGAAAGGTTGACAATCTCAAAATTACTTACAGGGCATTGGCGATTTTATGAATTGAAAAAATAATTCTATGATAACTTAACGTGTCTGAAATACGGTAATTCAAAACACAACCGCTCCACTCAATCAGAAAACATGGGAAGTCCAATGAATTTGGGGTTCCACGATAAAGTCTTGTTTCCAATGTTATCTCAGTTAATCATTAAGTCAACTTTGTCTTTATGGGTATACACGCATTATGACTGGAGACGGCGCTTATAGAAACATTACGTTCCTTGACATGCAAATTATGTGGTGCCCAGGATTCAAAGCCATATAACCGAGTATTGAGTACCATCGCTTTATAGGCCTGAATTGTGGTCCTGACTTTATACCTTTTTCACTCTAAAGTCCAAGGCGTAGTACAACGAAAAAAATCATCACTTTCTCTGGTCAGTTAAAACCTTCTTATTGAAAGATGCTATGGGGTTCATTCTGCTTTATACGAAAGTGAAAGTAATTACAAATTCAAGGTTCTTACCATCAACCTTAACGGGAGTGTCAAGTAGCTGCTCTTTTGGCAGATTGTGTATCACACCTCTAATAGTTTTTTGAAACGGGGTTGGTTGGCGGGCGTTTTCGTGATCCTCAGAGAGCTGTATTGGACCGTAATTCAGATGACTCATATCATCAAAACGTTGCTTGAATTATAAAAACAAGAACGGCATATCCTCAAAGTGAAAACATCGGTCATGCAGTACCAATTTGTGAAAAAACGAAGAAATGCCACCTTCACTCTTTGAATGCTACATTGAAAAGCAGAATGCACCCTTATAGTTCATTGATTACTCCAGGGCATTCGACCAAGCAAGTTATAAAGGTCTGAAATTATAAAAGAGCATGAAATAAATCGAAAAGACCTTCAACTAACTAAGAATTTGTACTATGTGAAAATAGATTGTAGATTACGAGAAAAAGTAGAATGGGAACCAATCAGAACAGAAGTGTGTCAAGGATGTGTTCCATCACCTGCTTTGTTAACATTACACAGTGAGATAGGTCTGAAGCAAAACGATGAGCTTTCAGGAATACATCCATTAATGAGCTGCAATCTATCGTAATTTTTGTCGGCTCATTCACAAGTTGATGAAAACCTTGCGCCGAAAAGAAGTCTTTTATATCACGATTAGCATTTCGGTTCAGGTAATTTACATTAATGCCATCAAAGAAAATAGTTTTTCGATGCTGTTAACACAAATTAACATTTCTGTAAAGATGGAGTACCAGTTTTTGGTAGATGATTTGAACTATCCTGGGTTCTGAATAGACAACCGATTTAGAATCTTTTTGCTTTTTCTAGTAATATTTCGACCCGAATGCATTCGATGTTGTTGTTTTCAATATCCTCACGACGTTTCCAACGGATATTTTCAGGAATATACATTGCTACTCCACCTCCTTTTCCATCATTCCGATTTCTTTTTATAAAACTGAAACCCGGAATTTCGTACAAGCTGTCGTTATCGTGTATCGTATGAGGTTGTATATGTGTTTCAGATATAGTTTTGATGATATTATTCTGTCCAGAAAATAAAGTTTTGAAACTATCCATGTTATTGAACAAACAACGACAATTTTGGTGTAGAATTTTAATTCCTTTCATTTGCATAATGTTACTCAAAGAAGCCGGTCCTCAACAACTTTTTTTATCTCCACAGGTAAGTAATAATAAGCAAAGTAAAGTCTTGCATTTGAAACGAACGAATACTCTGCTCTTAATAACATACAGTGAAAAATATGTAAATGATTCTTGTAATTCAAAACTGATTCCATGTAATGTAACAGTAATTCCATCACTACCAGATGTATATGCTTGTCTTTTCATAGTGAAACAAGCCACATAAAACAAAACTACTACAAGTATATAACAAACATGTCCAGCCGCCATCTTGTACTCTACAAGAGAGCGGCTAAGATGGATGTTCAAGATAAGCTACCTTAATGCGTCAATAGCATTGGGTGGGAAGTTTATTACCCATTGACAAGCATTACTAGCCCATCTGAACGAAACAGAAGTTAAATCATATTAAAACTGAACATGGAAATGATTGCAATGAACAATGGCAGAAGAACAATAAGTATTTAACAATGAAGGGAAGTAATAATAAAATGCGTCTTCCAGATACTGTAAAGTTGTCATAAACTTCTATAGTGTTCCTGCCTCACTTTGACTGTCAAAAACTCCTCAAAGCCTGCATTCAGGGGTTGCCAAGTGTCTGTTGCACATGGTAACCCATACCAAATGTCATTATTAGCATTTGCAACAGCTTGTTTGAACACATTGGCAACTTAACCTGATAAACTATCAACGAAAAGGTCAAACCGACTGTTGGCCACTGCTTTAGCGTTTTCCCCGCCCAATGGGCACAAAAATCTACTTCTGCCTATGCATGCTTTTGAAAATATATAAACTTGTAAAAGTCGAGAGGGCTTTTAAACGTCACAAATTCTTATTAAAATTCTTGATTTTACGGGTTCAGTGCAAGCCAATGACGTAGAATGCTTATCATTTCTTACGTCATAAATCCTCTTCTCTAAGTCAAGAAAATAAATGTCTACTCTTCGTTGTTGACCTTCAAGCCGAAAGTAAATCCGCACAGTGCACTGCCTTTATATAAAGTACACCAAGGCTAGCTTACTCAATTTTTTTGTGCCGCTTATCTGGGATTTTCCCTTGACCAAGCTCGTGTGCTTTTTTGGTCATTAAAGAGAAAGGGGAATGGAAACCGTAATAAATCGTTGTGCAGGTACAAACTCCAATACAGCGAATTGTGATGCTCTGAGCTGCCAGTACTTACCAAACGTTCCCTTAAAACAATATGCCGATTTATTATGGCCTCTCTGAACGCTCCTTTTGCTTTCTTTTCATTTTTCTGGGCCCACGGTCACTTTAAGTGGTTTTTCTCTGTGAAGATAGATAATGAAAAACTGCATCTCTTTTGCAGTTCTCTGAAGACCATTCTGGCCTTAATCCACAACCAGTTAAAATCAACAAGTTGGCTATTGGTTCTTCCATTGAAAACTTTTGTTTAAAGCTTTGCAAAGTTCATTGTAATTATCCGCTGGTTTGATTTTAAACGGTTACTTATTTTCGCCAGCAGCAACAAGTACTATTTTATCTTTCATTTCCAGTTAGTTAGATATTTGATATCTGCTCACATCAAACTGTTTAGCAACATCAATAGTCTTTTCACCTTTTTCTACAGCGGTAATTGCCTGACTAAAATTTTTCAATAATGAATTTTCTCATATCATGACTATGACATCTTTCAACTTCTGACTCTGTAATTTAAACTTGTTAGATCTCTTTTTCTTTGCTAGCTGTCTTTGCAGTAGACATACTCATGCTGTTTTGAGATGTGAAATGTGATTTGTCAGTACTGGGAAAATTATCGCCTGTAACAGCTGGTTTTCTAGAAATCAAATGGACAGACATGCCTTCCCGCGTTATAAACTCATGTGTGCAATGCTGTCATTTCAGCTTGGGGGTTTCTATCTAATACCATTTTGGAGATACCAACAGCTCTCTTTACCTCTGCTTACTGGACTTTGTAAAGCCAAAAGCTGCAAACATACGTTTCTCGTCAGATCTATTTAAATATGAACGTCAGTTTGTAACCAACAGAACGGCAACAAATAAGTATTTCAATTGATATAAATTAACTGCTTGATACAGACCGTTTAAATGTTCACAAATGAAATTTTGATCATTTGAATGCTAAGTCATGAAAACGACATACATAACTTAATATTGGAAATTGAACATCAAGCAAATAAGATTGAGTAACGTAAACTGATTTGAATGTCAAATGTTAAGCATTTATAAAGGTTTGATTAAATGTTAACAGAAATGTTATCATTGTTTGTGCCAGCTTAATATTGCTAGTAAAAGGTTCAGGTACACAAGGAACACGAAACATTTGGGCTTGAAATGATCCACAACCCAAACACATAAAAAATCCGAGAACAGGTTTTGATTAAATATTACATAAAGTGAGTAGGGAACCCTGACTGCCGTTAACAGAAAGCGGAGGTCAGGTGTATGAGTTCTCCTTGTCAACAAAATTTAACTTCCTGTTTCTTGCTCCTCTGCTCTCAATTCCTGCATGTCCCATTTTACAATATCTCTTCACCTCATACTTGTTAACTTAATGTAACTGAATATTCCTAAAACGCTTATTTCTAATAAACTGTTGTTCGGTTCTGCAATCAATGCAAATTAAAGTTAGAAAATGAAGCTTAAAAGGGTAAGGTCGGTGTGCATTTGAACCTACCTCTTTCTTTACAAAACTCGTCCCATTTTGATTTAAAAAGTGGAGGAGGTGAAACTAAAATGACATTTTCCTTGTTTAAGCCATGTTGAAAGAGTGTATTGAGAATGAACTTTAAATTTTCTTTGAACTCAGGCAATGGAACACCACGCCTATCGACAACTGGATCGCTAGCGTCATTGGAACCAAGAAGAACAACAGCACCTAAAATTATTCCCGAAGGATTGTTATCATAAGAAAGAAGATTCTTGAGAATGTGTTTTGACATCCTTGTTGTATACCCACTGAACCCTCTGTTGACAATATCACACTTCCTATATTGTAGAAAAACAGAATTAAAAAGTGCTAGAAAAATATGTATTATTCTGTATGAGCCTGCTATAAGAGAAATTAATTGTCTGAAAATAAGTTGCCACTACTTTTTGAAAAACCTAAGACAAAGGCAAGTTTGAGAAAATGTCATAAGCACAGTGTATAAACATATTAACAAAAAAGAGAGAAAAGCAATTTCATTGATTCAAATGCATATGTATATATATATATATATATGTCTCTATTTGACACAGGAAATGACTATATATCTATGACTAATGACTATATGTCTCTATATATATGTATATATATATATTCATATGTACATGTTTTACGTTTCCTCTTATCCTTAAATGATTTCTTTCATAATATTTCATAAGATACATTTTTCCACTACATATGCAGTTGACTGATGAAGGCAAACTCTACAAATTAATAAAGTTCAGATTTTTGTTGATTGAAATATGCAGACGTTAGGTAAATGATAAAGTTTGCACACAACCAAGTATCAATGGCTTCAATATCACATATACAAAGAAACATTACTATTCATCCAATTCATTGCTAATCTAGTGGCTAAGTCAAAACATTCGAACAGGAAATCACATATAATAGTACAAAGGTAAGATAAAAACTACGCTATGATGATGATGATGATGATGATGATAATGATAATGATAATAATAATAATAAAAATAATAATAATAACAATAATAATAGTAACCCTGTAGTGAAGAGTTGCTGTCATAGAACAATAACAACAATCGATTGAGCAATGTGCCCTTCTTCACTTGTTGGGTGGTCCCACTTGAGGTTATAGTGATGCTGCCATTACATTTTGGTTATCTATTTTAACTCATTCTTGTGGCTACAATACCTGTGCCTGTATTCACCCATGATGCATTGGAGTAGAGGGCATAAACCCCTGTGATACCAGTGTTTTAAAATGATACTCGTTTCCTCTGTCAAACAATACTAGGGCTCCAAAAGCAAATGGTATTTCAATTGGAAATTTCAACATAAATGTTGGAAGTTACACTATTTCTCCATTATCTCAATAGCTATACTAAGAAGTAACCTCAGCGTTCACTTTACTACTCATTATATGATAGCTAATTAACACTACGCGTAGCACAATTCAACAAGAATTCTTCTCCCATATGGAATAATTCTAGGTAAGTAATAAACAAACTTGATAAAGTAGTCAAAGCTAACTTCATGGTACTTATGCTAGCTTATTACAAAAATTCACTTGCTATCATATATTTCCCAAAGCTTTACAAACCATACACTAGCTACGTACCTACTACTAAAATTACAAAGTACCGAGTGGCGTGAGAAAGAGAAAACTGTATGACATTAGTGAATGGTATTTATGTTGTTACTAAAGCAGAAAAGATGTTATAGTTCTTCAATGTGACAAAGCTATGATATTTAAAACCTTATAACTACGTTACAGCACCAGCAATAAACAGGGGGGTTACAAGTAACCAAGTACAGGGATACACAGAGCAGGGTCAAAGTGTAAGCCTCACTTGTTACTGCAACATGGTAGAGAACGGGAGCCTTGTGAAAACGAAATAGTTGAAAGGAACCAGTGGGAAGAATGGAAGTACGATGGTAGCAAGGAGAAGTGTCAAGACAGAAATTTATTTGCTTAGGCTCCTACTGAGGGCCCTTGTATTGATATTGCTAAGGTAACAAAATCAAAAGCACTTTTTGTGATAGTTTCAGGCGTAGCTGCAGCTCCACCAGGTGTAGGAATTGAAATGTTCAGAGCTGTAGGAAAGAACATAGTTTTCTATATTGCTTAACATACTATGTATCATGCATTAAGTAAAAATATGAGATGGGTGGCATCCCTTATATGTTATCCACTGCCAAAAAAGTTTTATGCTCTCAAGGAATTCTTCAGAGACCTCAAATTAGACCATAAAAGGGTGGTTAGACATAGGTTCACATCAATGGGGTGAAGTCTGACTAGGTGCCCGGGGGAGTTTCAACAGCTGCTATTCTAATTCTTTGATAAAAGCAGAAGAATCATCTTCGAAAACTAAAAAGCCTGTATATTGCCTTCTATGATCTTGAAAGTATTCAGCTGAACACCAAGGAGCCTCTTATAATGGCCCATTAAGAAAAATGGTGTAGAGACGTGAGAAGAGGTCCACCATTGCTATATAAACCACGTGTGTAAGTACAAGGCATAGAGGGTGAGTCTGATGAAAGAGGAACTATATATGCCTTTTTGTATTTAACTTATTTATCTCTGAAATTAATGCAAAGGCAGATGTCAACTAAGAATCCCTAATAACACCATTGCTGTTCGCTATTGATGAGGTGGATCTACGGTGTAAGTACCATCGTGCAAAATCGAGGTCCTCCAGCAAGGGTGATTAGTCTCATCTGACCACTGACATTTCACCTTCCCTTGTTTTCCACATGATTTTGTCAATCACCAAGAGGGAGAGAAATCCTGACATGCAGCAGCCGTGTTTCACTCCGGTCGTCATTGGAAGCCAGTCTGCTGTTTCACTTATATCAATAACGGTGCAATGAAAGTCCTCATAAAGGGTCTTGACCAGCTGGATCAGTTTCATGGAGATTTCCTTTCAACATATGATGATCCTGAGACTGTCTCTATGTACGGAGTCGAAAGCATGTCAAAGTCAACAAAGCATATCAACAGAGTAGCTTCCATTTATTGACTTGTTCCAAAATAATCCTGAGTATGAATATCTGGTCAATAGTTTTCCTGCCTATCCTAAAGCCAGCTTGTTCATTCCGGGGTAATGAATCCACTCATGACTACATTCTATTGATCAGAATCCTGCTGAGCAGCCCCTCCAGCTTCCACATTCCTTAAGATTCCCTTTTTTAGGAATTTTGCAGATTAATCTTTTTCTCTATTGTGTAAGAATAGGTTCTTTCTCCCAAAGGAGGAAAAAAATATTTATGATTCTGTGCTTGTTTGGTCTAGGTCTGTTTTGAGCATGTCTGCAGTAATATGGTCCGCTCCAGGGGCTTTTGCATCCTTCAGGGTCTTCAGTGCATTTCATATGTCTTGCAAAGTTGATGCCTTGAATGCCAAGCTCTTCTCGCTCCTCTGCTTCTTCTTCAGTGGTTCTTCAGGTGCATCTCCATTTAGCACTTCCTGGAAATGCTCCTTCCATCTTGCCAGCCGTGCCTCTTTGTTTTTCACCAGCTCCCCATTCCTGTCTTTCATTGCTGCTGCTTGTTTTGTACTTTGTCCTGTCAGCTGTGTCACTATTCAGCAAACGTCTTTTTGTCGTCCACTCTCTGCTGGTTTTTGTGCTCTCTGTGCTTTCTTGGGTATTCACTTCCTCTTGTCCTCCCTCGTTTTTCTTTTCACCGCCCCTCCTCCCGTCGTTCTTCTTGTATTCTGCCTTTACCCTGTTCTTAATCCTTTCTGAAAGATTGCTATCAATCCTGTTCTTAATGCCTTTTTCTCTCATTTATCAATTTTCAGATGTTGTCGCTGATTCACGGCTTGCTTTTCCCTTTCCTGAATCCAAGCACTTCCTCTTCCACTTTGACAAATGCGCTCTTCTGTTGTTCCCACGCCTTCTCAATATCTTCACTCTCAGTTTTGTTCTCCTGAAGATTGTAATAGATTCTTTTGATCTATTCGTGTAAGCATATAAATCATTAAAGCCCAAATAAACTTACTAGCTTATGAGACATAAAAATATAAACATTAACAACAAGTCACTCATGTAATAGGGTATACATCATTCCCCTTATTTCAAAAACAGTTTTTC
Organism: Morbakka virulenta; assembly: GCA_003991215.1. Lineage (NCBI taxonomy): Eukaryota > Metazoa > Cnidaria > Cubozoa > Carybdeida > Carukiidae > Morbakka > Morbakka virulenta. Next base: position 474,563 of record RDPX01000009.1, on the reverse strand, counting down.
TGGATCGTTCCTTTTCCACCACCGTTTTGTATTAGGTTCTCAAAGCCGTGACATCTCTTCTAAACGAAGTTTTTCTCATTGTATTTCGGGTTCGGCCTTCGAAGATGGGTAGATCTATGCAGAACGATATCTTAAGGTTTACAATCTTAAAGGGGAGGAAGGATGCCCCTCGGTACGATTATACCTGCAGTATCTCTTCCATATCCTTAATCTCCAACATCCTTGTCCACCTCCGCTGGTATATTGCCTCGCAATCGCTGATGGAATGCCTTGACCTCCCTCTATTCTGATATTCAGTGACTGTCTTCCTTTTGAACTGTCCGTTGAATACTTTTATATCAGCGGGATGTCAGATGTAAGTTGATTCACCAGCATCTGTTCTTATTGAGTGCGACCATCTTTTGTAAAATCTATGACTTTGACGTATCTGGGATGAAATCAGGGTCATACTCCAATCTTTTCTGATGATATTGTATTAGAATGGTATCTCCGATGGCCAAGTTCGTGTTTTGATAAAAATGATTGCTGTTCAATTCTTCTTTGCCAGTCCATTTTTGTTCCTTGTCCCTTTTCCGGGCATTGCCTACAGCTTCGTCCAATGCTGTGACTCCTGGAAAAATTCCTTGTCCATCGTATAACATTACTGCTGAAAACAAAAATTTCTGTTGAAGGGTTTGGAGTATCATTGTAGTCTTCTAGTAATTGTTGCAGCGCTGTTTTCAGGAGTTTTCTGGAATTGTGCGATTTTCATTGTCCTGTCTAGTAATCGCAAAAATGTTTCCGGACGGTTAGCAGGAGGGTGCAAAGGTGGTATGTGTTGCATCTCCATTCCCCTTCCTGTCATAAACAGCTTCATGGTCTGCGGATTGAATGGTGGGACATTATAAGACATTTGTTTTCTAGGGTTCCCATATGCATCGTAGATTTCTTGTAATACTGGCAAAACTTTGGAAGTACGAGTCAAAGTTACAGTTGGTAGGGACGCTGTGTAGTTAAATGGTTCTTGGTGCGTTTGGTTGAAAAGCCTGGACAAAGAGGAGATTTTTGCAAATAACTCTTTTATTTTGGTGCCCATGTCAAGGGAGAAGTGTGATCGCAGTCTTTTCTCCATGGCTGCTTGCCTTGGATGGCTTCCGGTATGCGAAATTTTTTTTTGCTTTTGCCTGTAGAGACTGGTAGAACGATGTGATAATCTTTTAGAATGATCCCCTTTGGTGTAACCATTAGGTCTTGGACGATCCCTTTAACTCTACCTATGTCCGAGCATGCATTCTTTGCTGTCCGTGGTTTTTTAGTATATAATCTGCGATATTTCACTCAGTATAGGGTCCTCTTTTATTCTTTGGGCAATGTTCTCGACGTCTAGTTTTTCAATCACTGAAATAAAGTGGAGTGCGTAAAGGAGATTGCTCAGGTCATTCATTCCATGTTTCGTTGGTTCCATCAATTTGGGGTATTGCCATCCTCTTCGCGAAATAAAGTCGGCTTGGTTCACTTTGCCTTTCTGGTAAACTATCTCGTTCAAAATGTCTTTATCGAATCGATCCATCTCTAGTACCATTAAAAATATCGCACAGGGGTTTGTGATCTGTAACAACAGTATTAATTTCCATTGACCCCACGAAGTAGTGTCGAAAACGTCCAAGGACAAAGTCTACGCCCATTAACTTTACGTCAAACTGTGGGTATCTTGATTTTTCTCTATACGTTGTCCATGAAGCAAATGCAATCGTTTTTGCATTTTGCATTGTGTATCCCTGTGCCAACATAGTTCCAAGACCGGATATGTGCGCATCTGTGAATATAAAGGTCTTCTTCCCGAAATTGAAGTATCTAAGCGGGTCATTTTTGTGGAATGCTGCAAGCATTTCATCAAAACATTATAAGTGTTTCTGTAGCCACCTGAATCGAGCCTTATTTTTTATCATTTCTCTCAAAACTGTCGATTTCTGAGCAAAGATTGGTATGAAGTTTGAGTTACTATGCATCACACAGAGGCCTGACCAGTTCGGCCTTGTTTTCTGGATAGGTAATGCATTCAAGAACTTCACGCTTTTTGGGCTCTGGTCTAAATCTTTCTGATTCATAAATCATTGGGTATGGATATACACCCAAATTGAAACATTTTGGGGTTTAGTGTTAAACCTATATCCTGTATAGCCTCCATCGCCTTACCTACAGCTGTGACGTGCTCCTCTGTAGTCACACTCAGGTCACCATGAATGAGATGGACGTTTTCAATGTATGCAAAAATGTGTCTCAGTGCCGCACTCTGTTCCTCTGGGGCCGGCTTGATTCTCATTGTTAATCTTTTGTAACGAATCAGATTATCATCAATTTGAAACACCGTAAGGTATCAAGACTCTGGGGCTAACACTAATTGTCAAAATGCTAATTTGAAATACATCTTTGAGAATATGGTCTTTTCAGGCAATTTGGCCTTGACATCTTTATCGTCACCAAAGGAGGTTCAATGTTTGAATGCTCTTCAATGAAGTCTTGGTCTATCACCTCTTGTATGAACTTTTCTAAACGTTCCCTAAGATGAGATGATATGGATCTCCAGGGCGATTTGAACAACTTCACTTTGTTGTCCACATGCAACTTGACTTGGTGACTTTTAAGTCTTCCAATGCCATTGAAGTTCGGTGGGCATTTTGTTACACATTTCTGTAAAACCTCTTTGCATTCCGTGTCTATTAACCTATCAGCTGTTTTACTAAATGATATAATTGCCAGCTGAGTTGCATATTGTCTACAAAGAATTGTCTGGCATGAACCTGACATGATGTGGCATATAACAGGTACAAAGCCAGATCCAAATGTCACTCCCCATATTGCTTCACCATAGACTGGAGTACCTGAACTATTGTATGACTTGATTTTCCTATTTGATAGGAATATCTTGTTTAGTATTTCCCGTCATTTGGCTTAGACTGTACTACAGATGCTAATACATGCTCCTGTATCTGTAATGACAGTGTCCAGGGAATGGTGTATGACCACTTGAACTTTGAAGTCCCTTTTGTTGCCTATTCTGTACTGCTGCTTTGGTTTAGTGAAGATACCTTGATGCAAAAAACCCCGTTTAGCTGGCAGGATTCATCCCTATCTTGTTCCTCCTTGTTTGTTTTATGTTGGTTCCTTTTTACCATTGCTATATCCTTGCTTCAACAGACACTTGCAAAATGCCTGACTTGACTAAATTTTTGCACTTTGTGATCTTTGCTGGACACTGGCCTTTGTGTTGATCTTCTTTTCACTTGCCAGATAAGCTTTCTTGCCTTTCTGCAAGGATTTGAAGGAGTATTTTCCCTGTTTATTTATTACATGATCTCCATTAATCTCTTCTCTGTCCTTGTGGCTGACTCCATCTGCATGTCTTTCTTTCATAGTGTTTGAAGGTCTAAGGATTCTTAAGAGTGTCTTCATGAATAATATTATCTATAAGACCAGCCACTGTTTGGTTTCTTATTCTCATACCTTCCACAGAACATTTTGTGCTCTGAGTGGCAGTGTATCACCTCTTTTGCAAGTCTATTGCAAATGGAAGGGAATGTCTCATCATCATTTTGAGTTAGTGCTCTGATGTAAAAATTCCTAAGTGTTGGGTTCTCTGTTGGTATGTAATAATAGTTTCTCATTGTGTTTATAAAAGTACTTGAACGATGGTCACTCCCCTGTTTCTTGAGTAGAATCTACCTGTCATGGTCCTCTTGTTAATAGGAGTCTACTCAAAAAGTGATCTTCCTGTTTGTTTACTAACCATGATAGCAATACCACCATCACATAGTTCCTCATCTCCACTGTTGGTTAGTGTCTGTCCACTCACAATCTTCATCCTGCTGGCTCCTGTCCATCTGCTTTCACTTATCCAAAGGATGCCCACATCATACCCCTCTATCTCCCTCACAAGCTGTGCCCCTGAACCTTCACTGTACAGGGTTCTCATATTCCAGTGTCCTATTGTTAAGGTCTTTTGGGGCTTTGTAAGATATGTCATTGAGCACTGAGCTTCCCAAAGATTTACACCCAGCAACATCATAATGATGTGGTTGGTATCCATGCTTCTCCCCAACTTTCTTGATTAATACTAATGTCCAAGGTTTATGTAACTAGCTGGTTTTAACAACAGGAGATCATTAGCTTCCTGTCCAAACCCAAGACTTGGAGAACCAGTATTTTCTGTCAGGGTGTCCTTCCCTTGGTCTGCATTGGTCCATGTGTGCAATCCACCATCCACCACCTGGGAACCATGCCACTCAACTGTGCAGTCCCAGCATGAAGTATTCTGAGCTGACATATTCTGAGTGAGGAAGACATATAGTTAAACAGAGCTAGGCAAGACAATTGGTGCACTTCGAGAAACAGTTAAACATGATAGAAAGCAATGATGTCATTAAAGATTAAGAAATATCTATCACAGGGCATTCAACTTAAACTGGCAACAGCTGAAGAACAATTTTCTGTACAAAGTCTCACTGATTTGGTATTTCTTTTAAAAGTGTGATTAATTTACAAATAAAATTTAATGAAAAATACAAAATTTGGCAAATACATTTCTGTGTGTTACCTGTGGAAATTGTATGTAACAAAGAATTAAGTCTCACCATGACAAACTAGTGTGTGGTTACAGCTGTTTGTTCATCTACATCTAATTAAATTTCAACTTGACACCAATGGTCATCCAAGGCTGCTGCAACAATCCTGTGTTAACAATGATAAATTTTAGCCAACAGTCTTGACTGTTGACCTAAGTAGACTTAACATTCTAGTCCTTTCCTTCATTTGTTTGAATGACACACGTATCACTTTTACTGAAGAACCTGTCAGGGACAATGACACATTGATAAGTGACTGATAAGGGGTGAAATAGTGGAACAGTACATAAACAAGCCAAATAGCTTCTTTGATAAGCTGTCCTTTGGTGGCTAAAGCAAATAAAACTGGCATTCTTTAGAGAAAGTCAATGAGGGTTTATTGTTGCATTTAATCAATGGTCATCTTTTGAAATGGGCTTTCAAGACAGTGTATATCACTAATACGTGGACTCGTGTTACAAGCAGAAGACTTAAACTACTTTTGATAAGTCATTAATTTTAAAGCCACATAAAGTTTACCACAAATACAAAATAGGATTACATAAAAGTAACACAACTAAATCAATACTGAAGCTAAGATGTCATTCTGATATATTTCATACCTAACCCATAATTCTGATAGTATTCGACACCATCCATTTTCTTCATATCCTCTCTAAATTGGACAGAGATCATACTGAGAATTACATTTTAATATTAGTGTTGTTTAAGCTGTTGTTCAAGATTTTTCAGTAATTAAAGGTTTTATCATCACCAATAAAGGTACCCATTGATTTCCTATAAAAAAATTATCAATTAAAACACAACTTTGAGCAATACTGAAACAGACTCAGGCTTGGAGAATAAACAGCCAGAATGGTAACAGAAGATAAAATAAACCATGGACTTCCTGTTTAAATGTTTTGCACTAGAAATCCAAAAAAGCAACAAAATATTTAATATTGTAACATAAAGATGAATGTCAAAGTAAGATGTCAAACTAGTCATTGCATCAATGGCAAGTGAAATTCCTAACAATATGATACTGATATGTGCTTTATTAAATTTCTGCAATGCAATGCAATAATAATATCAATCTTATAGCGAATATCATTATCATCAGTGTGGTTGCCATCACATAATTCAACCATTTTTACCACTACCATAATCAGATATGTCATTCATCTACCCATTACCTCAATTGTGAGAGAGATAGATAGATAGAGAGAGAGAGAGAGAGAGAGAGAGAGAGAGAGAGAGAGAGAGAGAGAGAGAGAGGGGCAGGGATATGTTGAGGGATAGAGACAGGTAGATGGATGGATGGATAGACAGATAGTTGAGAGGGTTAATCATTTCCATAAAAAGAGCTCAGTTAAGTTGAATCATGAAATAGAAATAGAGTAATGAAACAGAAATAAACTAGACTGTTATTTTAGTCCTAAAGTAAGTCTAGCTTCTTTCTGGTAACACTGTTTCTAAAATTGATTTGGAGCTACAGAGCTGAACAGAAGGGCTTGAATGGTTGAATAAAGATTTTGGAAGAAAAGTTAACAGCTGGAGTCCAAGTAAAGGTAAATAGCAAAGCAGAGGCATCTCTGACATTTCAGGTTTATTTGGTCTGTATATTCCACCCTCACTGCAAACAAACAAAATCAAACTCAGAGGATAGAAAAACACAGAATCAGTGTTACTGCTTTGAATGTCCTTCATTAAAACTAAAACTGCCTGACATACTGAATCTTAAAGCAGATAAATCTTTTATAATGGCACCTGATATGCTCATGACAGGCTGAACAAGTAAACATGTAAAAGGTTTAGTTTAGTTTAACCATGCTTATACACATATGTGCATGCACACACACACACACACACACACACACACATATATATATAAATATTAATAAAGGTAAATAAGGTAAACAGATTTAAAAAATACTCGAAACCTGTTTTTCCAAAGCCAATTTTTTTTGTTAATAGTAGGTTGATGTATCAATAAAATGGGTAGGTTAAGGCCTACTCGGTGGACTGATGAAATTTTGTCAATCCTTGCAGATCAGAAGCAATACGACAACAAACCTCTTTGTGTAAAGGTATTGCAGCTAATTTAATATTTACCTACTACCTCACGTCTGAAAAATAGTGCATTTTCGGATTTGTAGAAGCTGATAAAACTAAATAGTATTTGTGTGGGTACATTTTAGATCCTGAAGCTTAAAGGTCAATGGAAAAAAGTAACCCATGTGTATCAACGACTAATTACCTTTCGTCCAAAAGTATTCACGGTATTCAAATGAAAACAAACATTGAAACAATTCGCTTACATTAACATCTGAGTGTATATTACAACCTTTTTTGACACCCTATGACAACTTGCCTGCACTTGAACAAAATTCAGTACCATGGTCATGTGGTATCATAGCCCTTCAATTATTTACATTTCAAACATGAAAGCTGGTTGAAAGTAAAATATATTAACACAAAACAAAATAACATAAAAATACTGTATTATGGACTCAGAGCATGTTACAGATCGTTACACTGCTGTTTGCTATTGTCAGGCATGAAAGGCACCTGAAAAATATACAAGTTTAAAAAAATTGAAGGTCACGCGCGCTGGGAAAGAAACTCAATATACTCTCCACTCAATGCATGAACCAGTATCAATCACCACCAGAAGTCATGCAGCCCCAACAAGGACAAATGCAGCCCTGAATGCCAACCACCCCCAGTCCAACCCACCACATCCGAATGACACCCCGATCCCACCTCCCACGCGTATTAAAGGGTGACACAATAATATATGTAATAAATTTACATATAAAAATAAAACCAAGGAAAACGAAAAAAAAAAGAAGATAAGCTAGATTTACGGCTATGGTCGTGGTATTGAGGGCTTTTTTAAGAAAATAGATCACAAAACTTGTTCAGTGCTGTTTCAGCGGTTGTCACGATTATCAGTCAATTTCATTTTGTTGGCGGTGATAAGGGTCTGTGAGCCATTCCACTTTGAACTTTACCTTGAATTTTCCCAGGTACTATTTTTCAGTTAATTTTTGTCATTCCTCAGACAGCAATACAGATTTTTACTACTTTTACTGGATATTCTTACCTGGGTGTTGGAGTCCCCGAAACAAATAATTTTTGGATGAAACCTGCCAAGTTTCAGTTCACTTGAACCCGATGGCGAACAGTTACTTATTGATATGGTCACTTCAGACATAGTGGGAATTTATGAAAATTTATATTGGCTGTGCTAGATATTGCAGCAGTGCTACGGTTACAAGTAGGTCAATGATGCTTTGGATTGTGCCTTGCAACTTTGTTTTTCAATTCGGCCTCAACCAACGAAGTGGTTAGTATGTTACTGCGCATGCCCAGAGCAAAAGAATCTTCTTGTTTATTATCCCCAACTTAAATGGTTTGCAACGCCGATCTTCCTTCTCCACGTTGCTCTGTCTGCAGCATGCTCCTCGCCTACCCTTTTCATTCCATGTCTCTTCTTACTGCAACTTGTCATCTGAGCCTCGGCCTTCCTCTCGTTCTTTACCCTCGCACTGGTTCAGATCAAGCCTTGTGGGTCCATTTATGCTTTCCCCTTCTCAGCACGTGTCATTCCAACCCAATCTTGCTTCGTGGAGCTTTTTTCTGATCTAAACAATCTCAACACTTGCCCTTATTTGTGCAATGCTCCAGAAGTGAGATCTCATGACCCATCTTAGCATCCTCATTTCGGCGCTCATGAGTAGATCTTCCTCATTCTTCCTCAGAGCCCACGTCTCTCCTCCATACGTCAAGACTGGACCGATGACAGTTGTGTTGACTTTAATCTTCATTCTTCTGGGGATTCTTTCGTCGCACACAATTCCTTTCACCTCTCTCCACTTATTCCAGCCTCCTCTAACTCTTGCTTTTACGTCTTCATTACATCCTCCTTTATCGCTCAAAGTTGATACCAAATATTTGAACGCTTTACATTTCTTTACCTCTGATCCATGTATGTCTTCTACAACCAACTGTTCATTTCAATAGATGTAAGAGCTTTGTCATGTCATGAGTCGTAAGATATTTTTGTTTTAAGTATCTCTCGAAATGTAGATGTCATAAAGCTCATCCACATGGAAACATCCTAGATCAAATCATGGGTATATACTAGACTACATCATCGCACGAAAGCGTGACCCTCAAGGCATGTATACAGTAGGAGTCATGCTGGATGCAGATTGCATTACTGATCAAAAACATGTTCGTGCTAAAATAAAGATGCATATCAGGAAGGTCAGAGCAACTGGATTAAATATGCCTAAGTGCATCGGTGTTTCCAAGGTGTGATATAATACGTGTAACTCTCAGGAACAAATTTAATAACAAAACATTTGATGGAGCCTGGGAGCAGTTCAAATCACAAGTGTACACCACAGGTGCCGATGTTCTAGGGCTCAGAAAGAATAAACATAGAGACTGGTTTGATGAGAACAATGTTGCAATCACCAGTCTCTTGGAAGAGAAAAACAGGCTTCATGAGAAACTGTGCACTTCCGGTCCAGCTGGGAGATGGGCGAAAAGAGCTTTCAAGGAAGCAAAATCAAACCTCCAGCATGAGATTAGAAAAATGAAGAACAGATGGTGGTTTGAAATGTTAGCCAAAATTTAGAGAACTTCTGATTCTAAAGATTCAAAAGCTTTGTAGAGTAAAATTAGACAAGCGTCTGGACCACAACATTTAGCAATGGTGCCCTTGAGATCTATAGATAGTTATACGCGCTGCTCAAAGATGCTGAAAGCATTATGTCACGTTGGACAGAAGATTTTACTGATCTGTTTAATGATCCTCTGAAAGAGATAAATTAGTTACTAATGGTCTACACAAAAGGATATCATTAAAGAGACGATAACAGATCACAGCAATGACGAGACAAAAAACGCAATGCAAGACGTTAATACTGAGAAAGCACCAGGATTGGATGGGATTCCAGTCGAACTATTGCTGTTTGGAGGAATTAACCTTGTTAATTCAATTTATATGCTCATCCTTGTTGTATGACATGGTAGTACTATTCCTTAAGATTAGGTGGATGTGATTATACATTCTATTTATAAAGAGAAGGGATAAAAGTATGAGTGTGTCGATCATAGAAGTTTCAGTCTACTTGAAGCGGTGGGAAAACTTCTGTCGAAGACTTTGTTGAATCGGCTAATGATTTGGATCTGTCCTGCTGTCATTCCAATGACTCGATGTAGTTTTAGAGCTGGAAGTTGTAGAGTGGATATGATATCCACTGCTTACCAACTTATGGATAAGTGTATGGAGCAGCACAAACCATTATATCAAGTTTTTATTCAGCTGACAGAAGCTTTTGATACCATCGTAGTGCACTCTGGAAGATTCTTATGAAACTTGATTGTCCTGAGAGTTCTTATTAGAGATGATTAAGCGTAACACCATAACATAAAGGCTCGAGTAAACTTCCGTAAATCACTGTCAAAACAATATCAGTTTATGGTATAAATATGGTTAATGGTATAAAACAGGGTGACATACTAGCTCCTACTCTTTTCTCGATCTACTCTGCTGTGATACTTCTTCGTGCTTTTAAGGATTGTGATATAGCGCTAAGAATACGGTTTTGAACATCAAACAAGCGTTTCAACCTTTGACGTCTCAATTCGAAGTCAAAAACTTTTCAACATATTGTTCGTGAGCTTTTGTATGCGGATTATATTGATCTTGTTGCACATTCAGAGGAGGAAATGCAGCTGATTATGAACAGCTCTCAAAGACTTGCAAAGCTCTTGGCCTCACCATCAGTCTTAAGAAGACATTATGTTTTCACTCTGAGTTGTGGAGCCATATACTGAACAACTTATAACACTGATCAACAGCACTTTTGTTACCAGATAGTTTAATATCATTTCCGGTACAGTTTGGGGCGCTGAACACGAATCTGGTCTTAGTTTTTTTCTAGCACGTCCAGTTTTTTTTAAAATTTAATTTAAAAAAAGTTTTAAATACGGTTTTAAATTGCTAATAAACTAGGTTGATGTTGTATAAAAACATACACATAAAGGGATTCCAGGATGTCTGAATTGAGGGATATGAGGGAGTTTAGTGCAAAGGTGTCAATCCACTTTCATACCTGGTGTATTTATTACGTAATTTCATAAATTCATAATATTTTGCATGACGTAATTTTATGGTCAAAGCAAAGATTGTCAAATGTAGTTTATTTTTGTTCCAGATATGAATCTCTACTGGTTTTTGTTTAATCAGACTTTGGCCGCTGTCTATTTGCTCTTCAAACAAGAAAGAATTTATCCTACTTGAGAAATGAAGCTACTGGTAATGCTTTGTTCATTTCCTAAATGAAGTCATTCAGATTCGGTTGGGTTGTCATTCCCAGCCTCTCATCTCGAGGATAGTGTAATACTTCACTAAGCTGTGCAAAGCATACTATATTCTCTACAAAATGCCCCCTCGAAGAGGATGGGAAAACAATCTTGATAGCTTTTGCTACATTTGTGGAAAATTCATTTTTAAATCACAACGCAAGTCGCTAAGTCAAGCTGTAGGCAGTGCTTATAGTGACTATTTTGAGTGTGCAGTTGGTGATCAGGATAAACAGTGGGCACCTCACAGCTGTTGTGCATCTTGTTATGTTACATTACTTGCTTAGAAACGAGGTGAGGATAGAAAAATGTCATTCGCTGTGCCTGCTGTATGGCGGGAACCAGCTGACCATGTCTCTGATTGCTACTTTTGTTTAACGAAAGTTCATGGCTACTTTAGCTTGCTGTGAGCTACCGCGTAATTATCAGGTTGTTGTGAAGTAACTAGTTTTATTTTAATTTACGGACTCCAAGTTGTATTGGGTAGAATGAGTCGAATGAGTCTTTTGAGTCTATTGCGTCTATTGAATCTATTGAGTCGTAAAAACTACAAAGATAAAAACAATTGTGGTGAGCAATCTAAATTCACAACCAGAAAAATACTTCAGTCTAGCACATACAATTACAATTTAAGCAAAACATTGATGTACAAAATTGATAGCTATTACAAAAAATATAACACAAACATTGTGAGAGTTGTCATATCATGGGTAGCAGGTACATACCTCTGTGCTCTCACTCCTGATATTACACAGATGTATTCTTCATAATTGTCTTTGTTTGTTACATCTCGTTCACAAAATAAAAGGCACTGCACTGCATGGTGTTTTCTGGTGGACTAAAGAAGTTTGCTAAGAACTCAGACAACCAACAGGTGCCAGAATAGTTAGCACATCATGAATCATTTCTTTGTGCCGCAAAATCAGACCTATCTGAGAGGTATAAACTGTTTGACACACTAGTGGCAAAACAAACAGCGGCATCCTTAGAGCAACAATAATTCACTGAACCCACTGGGCAAAATTTATCCTGTGAGCTACAGCTACTCCCGAAAGTCAAAGCTTACTGTACAGTATCCAAACGTTACATCTGTTCACCTGCCAGTACAACACAATGCAAAGAAACGTACCAAACTATGGAGGAGGTTTTAAGCGCTATCAAGTAAGAAGAATACAGGTGGAAGGTATGTGGTGATCTTAAAGTTGTTAGCTTATTCTTAGGATTACAAGGCGGTTACACAAAACACTCTTGTTTTTTGTGCCTATGGGACAGCAGAGCAGATAAAAAGCACTATAGACAGAAGGTATGGCCGAGACGATCAAGCTTATACCAGGTGAGCGCGACGTACAACACCCTCCTCTGGTTGATCATCAAAATATACTTTTACCCCCACTGCACATAAATCTCGGCCTGATGAAACACTTTTTCCGGGCAATGGATAAAAGCGGAGAAGCCTTCACATTCTTGCAGCAAAAATTCCCCCGCATCAGCGATGCAAAACTCAAAGCTGGCATATTTGTTGCACCTCAAATCCGACAGCTACTTTTTGATGATGAGTTCAAAACTATTCTCAGGGGCAAAGAACTACAGGCCTGGACTGCTATCGAGTCTGTTGTGAAGAACTTCCTTGGAAACAAGCGTGCAAGTAACTACCAGGAAGTAATTTCCAATCTGTTGCACAGTTTCAAGGAAATAGGCTGCAGAATGTCAGTGAAAGCCCACTATCTTCACTCCCATCTGGATTTCTTTCCAGATAACCTCGGAGCTGTAAGTGACGAGCATGGTGAACACTTTCATCAAATCATCTCCACGCTTGATCACCACTATCAAGGCCGGTGGGACGAGTCCATGCTTGGAGATTATTGGTGGTTTTTAAAACGAGACACAACTGCTGTACACAACAGAGCAACTCGAAGATTCTTTGAATTCTGAAGTTTTTATTCTGACTCCAACTTTGTATTGTTTGTACAACAATTTGAAGTATGAAATCAGTTTCAAGCATTACTTAAATTTCCGTTTACGTTATATTGCTTTTTTTTAACTATATCGAAATTGTAATTTTAAGTATCCAATATTACCATTCAGGATGAAGAGCTTAGTGTGATAAGACTACTTCTCTTGACTATTGCTTCCAAGAGTATAACATTTTTTGTAATATTTATTGCTCGCAATGCAATATCCTATTTTCAAAAGTCTTCTTTATATGCAGATAGCTCAATAAAAGTGGCGTTTGATTGATAGGCTTCTGGCATTTCATGAATCAACTTTTGTATTTTTGAAAAAAAGCTCTCTCCAAGGAAATTTGTGACTTTCATGTGAATTTTCTATAAAAAAAACCCCGACGTGCTATAGAAAAACGGATTTCAGATTTGGAATCAGTGAGTGGAACTTGGTTAGAAATATTCAATTTAATGCCGGTAACAGAGAAAAAAATTTTTTTGTCATACAGTGTAATAGTTCATGGAAAGAGGTTAAAGGCTACTGATAGTTCTGTAAATCTTGATAGTATACTTCGGAGAGTTTGCACTCTTTGATGCTGAAATAAATCACAGAATAGCCAAAGCCAGTTCGAGAATAGTTAGTATATTAGGCAAAATCTTATGAACAGTTTACAGAACACAACAATTCAAAACCTCTTTGATCAGGAATATAACATATTGTATTCTGCAGGGTATCGAGTAAACAGTTAGCTTCAGTACGTAAAATTGTTTAGTTGCGCCATTAAACAAACCTTGTAGTAAAATGGCTATTATTTATCTATCTTTCCGCAGCAGGAACCAACCGACGGTCTTAGCAGCAGGAAGACTATCAATGCGAATTTCAAAAACGTTCCAAATGATAAGGACAGCTAAAAACAAGTACTGAACATTTCAAATTATCCGAAAAACTATTTTATTTACACTGAGTCAATGCATCAATCTGAACTTTTACAGGCACTCAATACGATCCAATTTTTAAAGCGTAGTTTTAACGACGTTTGGACGGTTTTTGCACAGAAGAACTGGTAAGATGGGGTGACATGCTTACGAGTTAAGTTCTTTAGCAAATTCAAAATAACACAGCTGAAACAAGTAGACCCAATAGAATTTTCCCAAGTTATGGTCAGGAAAATGACCGCTATTTCTGTCAGATATCCTTGTTCACAAATAACAAAACTTGGGCTTCAAACCAGTTTGTAACAAAAGAAAATAATTAGCCAGAGTAAATCGTGACTTTATTCAACTATGAAATTTTAGAAATCGCAAAAATTTATCAATTTTTGAAAATTTCTATATCACCGACAACAAACATGGCCGAGGTTATTTCTAGACTAGTAAAATTTATTTTTTGTTGACAATGCCTCAAATATCGTTACTTTCTATATTATTCTGGGCTTTTCTTCTTACAAAGCTGCGAATAAACTTAATATGCGAAGTCTTTTTGTAGCAACCTTATTAAATAGCATTTACCACCTCCTACGCATTTTGTCGAAAAATTTATATCGCTAAGATGCTGGCGGAAATTTCTGAAAAATAAAAACCATCTGAAAATTTTCTTTCTTACCATCTCCTGCAATCCACAGAAAATCCATTGCTTTCAAGAATTTACCATTTTCAAAAAATTCAAACAATATTTGTATTACGAATCGGAAAGCTGTACCTCCAACAGCTTCAGAAAAAAAAGCCATTTCTTGTGACCAAATAATTTGAGTGAATTTCGATGTTTCGATGGCTCACGTCTATCATTAAGTAGAATTGAAATTTTTCTTAACTCCCAACACTCGCTCCTGTTCTTACTAGGTAGCCTCAATTCAAATAAATTGAACAAACTCTTAAACCTCAGCCGACCAAAACCAAAGGGTTTAAAAGGCAGCTGATGACCAGTAAATAATCTTGATCGTTGTGTTTGTCCTAGCAAAACCTTTTTTGACTGATTAAATAAGTCTTCAAAATAACACTGGTTATCAAAGCATGGATCTTCTTTATTTTTACTGAGCTATGTATTAAGTAATACAAGAAAGGTCTCAGTTTCTTTAAAAATACACATCAAATAACTAAGAATATACTATAAAACCACAAGAAATATTTGATCATTTCCTTTCTTACTAACAGTTCTAAAATTGATTTCTATATTATATATGCTGTTATATACTTCAAAGAGGATGTGCTCCTCGACGCCAAAACAATTATATGGTACTTCAGAGGATACTAAAATATTCATAGTAAATGCTTCTTTTAGCATCTAAAACAATTATTACAACATATATGTGGAGTATGAATTTGGTTATCAATAAAATATGCAATTACATTTAAACGTAATTCTATTAAATATGAAAAATTAGCACAAGCAAAACTATTTAGTAAATCCACCAATAAGGACCACTTTCTCTGTCAATCGCCACAACTTTTATTAACAATAAAAATGTGCACTTTCCTTGCAAAGTCTTAAGAAATTAATGTGATGCTCAAACAAAGCATCGCGTAATAAACAGTACTGGGATGAAAAGTGACAAAAACCCAAAACAATTGACTTTCATTGAGCTAGCAAACATGGAAAACTTTCCCCAGAAAACACAATGCTGCTGTGATTGAAAAGCCTGTACTTGTTTTTTAGCAGCAAGGCGATTAATAATGAAAAAAGCCATTGGAACATCCAGATCATCCACCCATTGGTTTCTCACGTGATCATAGCTTGCTTAAGTCTTTCGCTTGTTTAAAAATTTCCAATAAGGATGAAGTACATATAGGTATATGACCCACTCATTTACTTTATTTCGATTCGGGGGTAATCTTTCTATAAACACCGGCAGCATATGTACCTTACTCGATTTCTCCACTAACTATATTTTCATAATACCGTTAAGTAACCAAGGCGCTCACTTCCAAAATTATTACCTTCTTGGGATGCTTACATTTGGAATGCGCTTTATTTTGGATCGCCTTTTTGGATATTAATGGATGTTAAAAAGCTGTTCATAAATAAACTCTAAACATAAATTATCTTTTTAATTGAGAAAGAATACTTCAATTATCATTCTAATATATTACACTTTCTGATTACTTCGACGTCATCGCATTTTTTTTCTCTTTTGTTTCTCCGTGCTGCTTTGTAAGGAAAGTTCGTACCAGCAAGAAATTGTTATGTCCTCAACTTGATTCCACACTCCTCTAGCACAGATGCTCCAACTATGTAACATTTTAACATCTTTTCCTTTCCACAATGAGAACAAATGTCCGACAGCTACCTTTTCTTTTTAGACATGTACAAAACCAATATTGGATGCTCAAAATGCTAGTTTTCTGCTTCAGCCACACATTCCAAGGCAATTAATATGTAGATTATTCCGATACACATGATCTCCTTCGACAGCCAATGTCGTATCCATACTTTCGGCAACGTTTCTTGCACAAAACTTTTTCAAATTTTGAATAGCGTGTGTTGTTAACACACAAGTTTTCAAACATGGATGAAATTTGAATTTTAGCATGCAATTCGAATTTAAAATAAATAGCACATAGTTCGAGAACATTGAGTTTCGAGATGACAGAAAATAGTGCATAGGAGATTATCGATACAACGAAATGAAAACAATGAATTAGAGAACAGAAACTAGAAGTTGTGGAGTTGTTTAAGAAGTATGGTAATAAGAATATCGCTGCCAAAAAATTTAAATCACGTTACAAGACTGAACGAAACTCCAGAACATAAAATCGTTGGGCGATAGAGAAATCAAAGACTAGTGATTTTAAACAGCGTTAAAAAATGGATATGGGCTTACTGGGTTTTATCCTGACATGGACCATTGTAATAAAAATCCCAAGAATGAGAACATAATGTACAGAAGTAAACAAATTGTGGTTTCGTCAAAATGAAAAAACCTCACGAGTGGCATACAAGACCACTTTCGATTTGAATTGTCAAGTAGATTGTTTCGGGCGTTTAAAGGTTGGTATATCACTTTATTACGAAGGCTAACCCGTAATTCTCGGAAATATCTCTTAAAGAAAAAACCCCAAAGTTAAGAAAACGGGAGTGTTAAAGCCATTGCTAACATAAACAGACGCCATTAGAATTCAGTTTTAACGCGACTGGTGCGCCCTTAAACAATTCTGCAGAGTAAACTGCAGAATTGTTAGTGCACAGTTCAACTGATCTTTTCTGTTGATAAAGTACCCCGTTTAAAGTCCTTAATCATATACAAAACAATAAGCTGGTCGTGTTACTGTTCAGTTTCAAGATAATGAATTGTACGATGAAAACTTGTTTTTCTGGGCATCGCTGGTAATATTTGTTAAGGTTGGTAATATTTTCACAAAAGAAAAACGTTCTATATTGATAGTATACGGCGTGCAACGATGTCAAACGACTTCAAAAATAAAACTTTCTTTGGAGGACGAAGATAAAAAAATTATGGTCCCACCGGGTACAACAACCAAAGTTCAACCTTTATATATTGCAGAAAATAGTGAATTCAAAGCCATTATATACAAACTTTCCATTAAGTACGTCTCTAGAGATATCAAATGCAATGAATTTACTATGACGAGTAGATTCATTGCATCTGATCAAAAAGTCTTGTTTACAAAATGGGTTGGGCAAGCATGATACAAGATACATCCCCAAGTCTCAAGGAAACAGTTATTAGATCATTTCTACAACGCGGCATAGCCCTACCTGTAAATCGAAGCCGTTATAGTGAGATTAACATGGAAGAATTACGAAGTTGAGAAGCTGGAGCTCTCATTACGTCGAGGATATTGAGTTTTTTACCTTCTGCAACACAGTGGGACTGTTCCTTCCAAGAAAATTGTCAAGTACGACAGTTCAATTATGACTTCTATTATGACAGTTCAATTATGAAGACATATATTAAATGATAAAGTTCCTTTGTGGTTCTTGTTCATTCTTTATTGCTCTTAAATGTATTTGGTCCAAAACCTTTGCTTTCGGGTGGTAGTAAATTTTGGGAAATTTGTTAGTAGCTATTAAAAATGTCTAGTTTCAGATTGCGCTTGGTATCGGAACTTCACAGTATTCCAGTTTCCCTCTTTCTTGTGGGGTATAAATGGCCTTATAAATATGGTACCCCATTAAAATTGGTTGAAAATTTCACAATGTAAACAATAAAAAGTTAACTGCTGTTGCTTGGCCTTAACATTTACTCGAAAAAATAAAAGTTAAGGAGCAAAAAGATAGAGCTAATTTCGAAGTACGTGTAATTAACAGTTAAAACAATTAAACAATCCACTAACCAACTTGATGTCTAGCCTGGCCTGTCGCAATTGAATTTGTACAATGTGCATCAAATCATCGCATCTTTTGAAGGTCTGGTTTTGTAAATAAAAGAGGAGCTATTTTAAAGTGGTTACAAACCGTACACAGGTATTGGTCTTATGTGAAAAGTACAAACCATTACTGGTGGCAACATCCGATACTGATAAGCCAATAAGCCTGGGCCAGCTTCTGGGAAAAATGTGAGCTGAGATATGGAACTAAATGCAGTATCATTTTTCTGTTTCATTGTCCTGTAATAAATCACACCATGTACATTTTTATGTTTGCTAAGGCCGCCCTCAATTAAGCTCTGCCGCCGAATAAGTATGGCAGCAAAAATGCAACATTTTAAATAGGCACCACAACGCTTATTCGATAATTGACGGAATATTTACTTTCTACCACTACGTTCCAATTTTTCATCACTCAGCATAAAAGCAGGATTATAGGACCCATCCATGTTCTTCAAATAAGGATTGGGTACAGTGTTATCTCGAGACCCAAGTGACGTAAAACCTTCATCATATAACCTGCAATAGGGTATCTTTAAAGTAATAAGGAAATCCCAGATTTCCGCGTATGTCCAATCAAGTAGTGGATTTATTCTCATGAAGTTCGGATAAGATGGGTCTGTGGGTGAAAATGATCTTAATGAACTAGAGAATGGGTCATGTCGCCGTGTACCCATTAAGCACGCTTTTATTAGTGGCCTCTCGGACTTGAACTTAGCTAAAGCCTCTTTAATATGCCCATTAATTACAATTAGATCTAAATCATAGGTTGTGGCTGTTTCTTTAATGAAGTCTTCAGCTGCATCAAATGGTGCCTCGTTTTGTATGTACAAAATGACCTGTCTTTCCATGCTGTATTGGCAATGTTTCATAATTACGTTCAGCCACAAATGTAACAGTACAGTGCAATCTTTTCCACCGTTGAAGCAAACACAAATTTCATTCAGTTCATATTGATTTAAGGCCTCCCTCATCACTGCCCATGCACATTTTACTGCAGCTGATAAATTACTATGGTTGTCACTGCAGAGAAGGCTTCCAAATTCCTTCATTGATACAATGGAGTCTAAAATAAAGGAATAATATTGTTATTTGGTAAAAGTACAAGTCTACTTGTAAATTAATATATATAATTCTTTGAGTCAACCTGTTGTCAATATAAGAGAGTTGTGACTCTTAGCAATGCTAATATCCCAAGAGGACTCCCTAAGGTAAATTTCAGGTGTTGCATTATCACAATATCTTGCTACTCTTGACACTTCATAATCACTATTCCTGTTAAACAACTCTTGTCTTACACCCTCACATCCTGACCCACACTGTCATCCATTTTACAGCTATGTGATCCTCTTTGATCCAAAAACTTCCTGTATTTAACTCTCCCATCTCCCAACTTGCTTTCATGTTCATGTCTAACAAATTTACGAGGTACTTACAATAACAATGTCCTTATACAAGCACTCATTACTGATTTTTTATATACCAAATATAACCTCTCCTGTCAGTTGAAAAAGGCTGGGGCCATGAAAGAAAATATGGATACCAAGCTGATGTGTCATTTCATGACATGTGAATATAAGGTGAACACTGGCCTAAAATGTGCTTAAAATGTACTTTTTAGATTAAAGATCTTCATAACAAAAATCCAGTTAGGCAACTTCCTCATTCATGTTTTAATAAGCTGTAAACAGTAAAACAAGGTCTCAAACATGATCCGCTTTTAAGAAGTACAAAAAGGAAGCCCAAATAAACAGCTACAAAGTACACCTGCACAGTAGAACTAAATTTTTTGGACATTTACACACACCACTGTTGGTATAAATTGGCATGAAATCTTCTTAAATGTCAGGGTGATTATAAGAGTACCCAATGCCCACTGAAAGATATAAAAATTACTTATTTATGGTTTAACAATAGTAAAGTCCTCCAGTATATTAACTAACAAAGGAACAATCCTTTTATAGTGGATTCTGAGCCTCTCAGCCTAATAAGATCTATGTTTTACCTTAATTTACTACTTGAACATAAGTCCAGTTGAGTTTGAAGAGTTTACTGTGGATGCAATCATCAATTCCTTGCAGTTCTTGATAAAAATGTTATGCAATGTGATAGGTTTCAATGTGAAAACTGAAGTAAGAAATTTCTATGAACAAAAGCAGAAAAAACATTGAGATGGTTAGCAGTGCCAACCAAATGTACAGGCCTAGTTTGAATGATAAGCTATGTGCCAATATATCAATATAGGTCTATAACATACAAATTCTATCTGTAGAGTATAATAAAGACAAAGTTTTTAACAATCCTCTCATTTACATGACCTAGCACACCTCATCTGAAGATTTAAATGTGAACACAAAGGTATGCAGTTGCAACAACAGCTACCAGAAATTCTACAAATTGTATGTAGTTGCTATTAATTTTTATGGAGCCAGGCTGATCAAAGACCAAGATAATGAATGCATTTGTCAGTGACTGAAACCATGCATGTGTTCCTGGCATTGAATCGAATTGGATTATGCTCAGTGATAGCATACCTGAAAAAATAGTTAACAGTGCATAATTTATCTTCATAACAAGTATCAAAAGTAGCAAATATCAGTAAGTTATGTAAGTTCAAATTTACAGTAACAATTAATTTCTGACTTCTTTATAGTGATGCTAACATATACCCTTGACGTACACCTAAGGTTTGAATTAAAAGTCAAAGCAGTACTACAAAGCACTCTGTGTTCCTGATGTGTAAGCCATCTGCATGGTCATTTACCACCAATCAATTGCAAAACAACAAAATAAGAGTATTGCACCAGAATAATATGAAAAATCAGTAAAGGCATCCATTTAAGTCAAAATAGATGAAAAGTTGGGTATCTGTAAATGGGTCACATCTGAATTTCATTTTTTTAAATTTTGATGTGTAAAATGATCATGCATAAATTCTCATGCATATTACAATTCATTTGTTGGCCAAAATTAAACCAAGTAATAGTCTCTCTTCAAATCAGCATGTTCTGCTTCAGTCAACAAAACCAAAAGGTACTGAGCAGGACACTTCTCATAGTCAAAAATTGTTGTAAACAACATTCAAATCATCCTAAGTTTTTCTGCTCACCTGATATTTTCCACAAGTTAAAACTTTTAACTACTTAATAAGCCAAGTCCCTACATATCTACTACATACACTCTTGGTAACTAAGTTCTAAGCCAGATAAGTATGAAATGCAGTACTCTCAGGACTCTGATTCACCAACAATACTAAATTTAGGTTTGAAGAATCTGGTCTACGTTGTCAGAGCAAACCATACATAGTAAAATTTCATTACTTTTCAACAAAATTAAGCTTTCAGCAAATTTGTTACCCATCTTATTATTACTTATCTTTTTATAAGAGTTTTTGTTTTTTTTATTGTTTTTTTTCAATGATAAAGAACCACACAAGAATACACAGCATAAACAAATAAGTGTATAGAACTGTGAAAAGAAGGGGGAAAGGTGAAGTTAACCTTAGAAAAAAATGTAACAAGCACTTAAGTCATCAATGAAACAGATTATAACAGTGTGATGCTTGGCTACAGCTTTTATCAATGGAGACTGATACTGTCTCAATAACTGAGTAAGAGTCAAAGGAGAGAGACTAATACAAGAAAAACAAGCAACAAGTGGTGTGAAGAAGAGTCCATCTAAAGCACGTTCAAGGCTTTTGTACTCTAACAGCTGAAAGCTCCTGTCAAGCATAGATATTGCTTGAAATAATAAAGACCATGAATTCAATATTGTAGAGTCCTGTACGAAAAAAGGTAAACAGCTTTCAATGTGAAGATCCCTATTACTGGGATTGTTATTAAGGCTTGTCTCACAAACACAAAAATATAAGAAGAGACCAAATACTGAAATGCTTTTGCAAAAGAAAAATTTGTAAAATAACCTCTGGCACCACTGAAAGCCAAGGAGGAAACAATCTTTTAAAATGACAGGTTATTGGGGTCAGTGTAGTGCCATTCCTCATCTCAATTCTACACTCTCCAATGAGAAGTCGTTCTTGGGTCCAGGGATTCTTTTCACCCCTGATCATTAAGAGTTTGCAAGGAATTGGAGGCCACTCACATTATTAAAACTGTTATACAAAATAAAAATAGAATTTCAGTAAATAGTGATAGGATGGTACAACAATGCATGAACATAGAGTTGCCAGGAAAAAGGATGAGGGAATGACCAAGCCACAGGTGGATGGAAAATATAATGGAGGGCCTGGCAGAGAAAGGACTGATGGAAGATGTACAGAGTGGAATAAAAAGGAGTAATAAAATTTGGTCTAGTGGCCACAAACAGGAGAAATCCACTGAAAAAAAGAAGTAAATTATGGGGTGGTACAACCTTTCAATATCAAACACCTTAACACTGTTTTGGTAGGTAAAGTAAAGTATGGTTATGTTAAAAATTGATAGAGTTGATCAAACTACCCTGATATACACTTACTATTTTTTATTTCATTAAACTATAGATTGACAATAGGTATACATACTGGTCTACACTTCTAAATTTCCTAAAAAGTAAAGCTATCCTGCCTACTGTGGAGTATAAATGAGCAGCAGTCAAATGGGCCACCACCACTCAACAGGTTTCAAGTCTGAAATTCATCACAAACAGATCTGTTTAGTTGAGCTTCTTCAGACCCATGCCAGATAGTGCTCCTTGTAAAAGGAGTATGCAATTTCAAAAACTGCCCTAATTACCCTATAATTGCAAAAAGTACTAAAGTATAAGAAAATAAAACACTATATATTAAACAAAATGATTGGGTACATATGAAGTACAAAGCTAGATTAATTTAAATAATGGTGTCATAAGGAATAAATAAAACATTTTCATATTGCCTTCAGACTTGCATGCATGCCAGCATCACTGTCTTTTTAAAATCTTTTCAGGGGTCAGAAATAATTCATTGTTTTTCTTCATTAACTATATTTTCATGGATCCTGGCTTGGATGCACATTTTTGATAATAAGGCTTTTAATTCTTCCTGTTATCATACTGCTATCTGATATCAAGTGTTATAACCAGCAATAAAATGTCAATAGTATAAATCACTTATGAAATTTGATCTAGCAATTTGAGTAAATATTTCAGTCTTAAGCATAGAAATACATGCATCTGAGCAACTCTTGACACATGGTTAAGGTACAGGCATAAGACTACATGCCTCAAAAAGGCTGACTAAAACCCTGAAAAACCTAAATATTCAACCCTTTCAGTCTTGTGAATAAAAATACCACGTTTTTCAATAATCCTAGAGGAAGACAGGTGATAGGGATATGACTAATAACAAAAATAAAAACAGTACTGAATTATGGTGTACATCTGGTCATGTTTAAGGCAAACATTACATATATGCAAACAGATGGTCTGCAGACATGAATTTTACAAATATAGTAGGGAAATGTAATTTTATAGAAGTCACTTTGCATGGGTCCTAAAGAAATTATGCCATGCAAAGCTGTGCATGTATGTACACATGTTCATGTGTACAGGTCTATGCATAGGAAATGTTGTTTTTTTCAGTTTTAACATCATTTTCCCCCAGCAATTGGGGCTCAGACGGCGCCCTTCAGAGGGACTTTGATTTGGCAATGAGGAATTTCTTGGCCAGATGCCCTTCCTGACGCCAACCAATGGCTTTTTTTTTCTTTGCAAAGTTCCAAATTCTCCTCGTCAGCTCAGGGAATTGAACCCTAAACTTTTGGTTACTGTGCAGTTGCACTAACCATTAAGCCACGGCTCCTAATGTGGTTTGTATCAATCAAAATAAAACTTTTTTTGGAAAAGCTCTGATCAATACTAACCTTTACTGGAAAGCAAACTACAAATGAAGTATTTTTCCAGTGTTTATCTCCTGGGCATTTACCCAACTCATTATGTGGTCTTAGTCTCTTACTGTACCAATGGGTGATCATCATTTTACTGCCAAATGTTATTTTAAGGAGTGAGTTTGAAGGGGCCTAAAACATACCTGAATCCTATCCTACCTATCTAACTTAGCCTAAAATTACCCCACAATCCACTCCATCCCTAAAATGTAAGTAAAGATCACAATATTTGTATTATCATGATCTAGTGTACAAAAGTTCTATATTTGCCCTGATCAATTCCTTGGTTATTGTCTCTGGAAATCCTTTAATTTTGAAATCCCCTAGAAATGGAACTAACTACACTGCATACTATTAGCACTGACAACAATATTCCTTTACAATTTCAAACCTTCAGCAACATGTAATTCTTTACAAGGTATTAGCTCAATCTTCTTTGACACATTCACAACTTCATCCATTAATCATTCAAAACACTGCTTTCTGTGTACACCTTATTTTTCTTGTGATTAAATTCTTTATCACAACTGGATTTTCAATCCAATTTTTTATAACCAAATGTGCAAGGAAATTATCCCTATGTTGCACTATTTCCTTTAAAAACATACATTTCATCTTTTGAAGCTAGAAAAGCTTTTCACTTAAAGAATCTGATTTTCAAGATATTTTCTCAAAACTAAGCCTGTCATCTCTAACCATACTCCTATTCTTTTAGCAATGGATGTCATTCTGATCCATTTAGTACAATACAAAACACATCTGGACAATATTCTTTTTTTAATTTTTAAATTCTGATATTTGATTGTTGCCACAACAATTCTTTAGTTTATGTCTTGCCTGCATGTATAATCTGATGTTATCATGCTTCTTGGATAACCAAACTTCTTAAATTGTTTAATAGTGCTATTTCCAATTTGAACATTAAATTTTAGATCCACCTTTTTTTATATCAAAAAATATTCTCTTTTTGTCAGTTGATTGATAAACTCAAATGGTCACCTGTTTTAACAGCATAATCTAAATTTTGTAGTTCTTTTGCCACTATTGATGCTCTCTAGTTGTATTCCTGGTAAATAATGAGTCCAAATTCCAGTGCATTTTAATTTCCCCAGTATATACTGTCTGGTAAATTTTGTATATTCTGGTACATTTACTTAAATAGTGTAAGGAAGATTCATACTGGTTTCAACTACGGTCTGATTCTACTCATTTTATCAATCCCTCTTCCCATCTTGTCTTGCATCACCAAGGGTGGAAAGAATTGCTGATACTAAAGGTGACACAAGTCATGATAAATTTATCAAACTATTGAAAGAAATGCCACTTGAAAATCATGGAAGTAATTTGAAAATCCCCATACATTTTCTGGTACATTCTAACAAATATTGGTTTTTAAGTACATTGCCCAGGTTATCCCAGTATATTCCAGTGCCAGTGGCCACCCTGAATATATACTTTACAGGTGATTTTCTCCCTATAATATGAAAAAGAAGACAAAAACATATATATTATTGTCTTACTCCTCTTGTCTTCCTAATCAACAGTTTTGATCAGCAAAGTTAACGTGACTGGAACCAATGAAAATCTCATGGGCCATAAATGCTAAAGTATGTTACCTCACTTTTGTTTTGTAACTACATAAAAAACAGCTGTAGGAAAGAGGTGAAATTACATCTCTGTAATAAGCCTTCCCCAGTTTTTTAACATGTGCAAAAAATCGTGGTTAAGGCACAATTTTCTCAAGACACAAAAAAGTAATCCAAAACATGTCACTTTGGGGTTGGCAGCTTATCTGAAATTGATAGGTGAATGAAAAAGAATTGTTTGACAAAAGATCAGAAACATAGGCAGTGGAAGGTTTGTGTGGAAGGAAACGTCATAAATAACGTTACATAGCAGCTTGTTAAAGCGAATTGCGCAGTCACTGAAACAAATACTTTAGGTCCCACTACTAAAAAGTATCGTCCGCGACAGATAGTACGATATCCTTTTTTACTATTTCAACAGATACCTTGTCAAGTAGGTCTATAGCTGCCAATAAAATGTAGTAGGCTGTACCACTTTCCATTACCTAGACATTCTATTTCAAAATTTTGTCAATATTCCACAGTTCATATTTTTTAACAACCATGTTCTCAACCTACTTATACAATAACCCATTAACAAAACGAACTGCTTACCTCCAGTCAAACTGCTTATCCTTGCTCGCCTTAACTGTGGTTTTACCACTTCATCGTACTTTTCTCTGGAATTTGGTAAATATTTTTTTATTGAAACTATCGATTTCTCTGGCAGCTGATTTAACAAAAACTGGTATGCGTCAGCTAAACTGTTTTCGTCGTCCGACTCCAAAGTGAGCTTCACCTTGTAATTGTCATTCTTTAGTACAGGGTAAGAACCAAGATGAACTTTCTCCTTGAAACGAGCATCCGTCACATTTAATGCTTCTGTTATTTCCGTTTCATCAAGGTTAACATATATTTTGCAAAGATAAAATTTAGTATCATGTACTCTGAACATGTCTTCCAGTGCAGTGAAGGATTTCTCAAGATATTCAGGAATTCCAGGTAGAATATGTACGTTTTTTACCGAAATATGCGGAAAGTTTATTTCTTCATTGTTTTCATAATCTGTGCGTAAAGTTAAAGTTGCAGATACAGGCAACAAAGACATTTTGACAAGCCCTGTCCTATCCTGGTTGTCTTGTTTAGAAAGCCTTTTTAATATTTCACTCATTTTATTATTTATTACCAAGTCTTCATTGAATGATTTGGCTACTGCGGCCATGGTAACATCATCGTGTGTGGGGCCAATACCACCGGAGGTGAACACAAGGGAATACTTATTTGAAAACTCTTTAATCGTTTCACTGATCGCATCTACATCATCAGGAACTACGACTACTCTTTTGACGGTCACACCGAGGGACCAAAGGCGACTCAGCAAGAAAGTGGAGTTAGTGTCCCTTGTGTGGCCCTTTAAGATTTCGTCTCCAATAACTATAATACCTGCAGTAGATGTCGATGACATTCTGTTGAGGGGTAATAAATGCCCAATTCAATCTGAAGAGTAAGAAAAATCATTCCTTCCAACGCGTGGCCTCGCAGTCACTTTGTCAGCTGTGTTAAAATGACCTACAACCATGAGAGGCGAAAAGTAAAAAAACTCGTCCCAAGCAGAGCCAAAAGCACGGATTCCAAAGCTTTGACTTAACAGCACCATTTCATATCGTTAACAGACCTGTTTGGATGGAGTGAGGCTGTTAAGGCAACAATGCTTTTTTAAAAACAGGGGATTTCAGCAGTCCAGCTTTCTTTTTTTTATGCTTTCCAGCAAGTTTACTATTACTATATAACAGGAAATATTAATTTTACTCAATTTTCGAAGGACCAAAAAGGTTCAGAAAATAGGCCACTGCTCTTTGGCGTGTTAAACGACCATTTTACCCGAGTACTTGGACTGAGGCCGTGAAATGCTTCATTTTTTTAATCCAACTGTTTTTTTATGTGCATTTGATACTTTGCAGACTGGACAGTTGTTTTTCCAGTTTTTCTAACGACGTTAAGTATTGACTCTTAGGAATACTATTGTTCTGCATACCATGTACGCAGTTTTTAAGTTGTCAGGTCTCCTAGCTTGAGTATTTTCATGTTTTAACATAAAGGTATCATGGTCAAGCTATTCAACTCGAGTTTATTTTGAAAGCTCTAACGATCGCAATCTTCTAGACCAAACCAGTGGAATAAGAAGTCATACGCTATTTATGAATGACATAAACAGAGAGAGGACCAAGAACATATTCTTTGATATCTAACACCACAATGTTAACATTTTTCCAATAATAACTTGTCGCAGGCCATTTTGAACTACATCCTGTATTTTTTAAAGACTTCGGCTTTGGGAATTTTTTGTAAAACAATGATTAAAAGTACTCTTGTCATATTCATTTGTTTGAGCAACATTTAAAATACCACTGTTAGTGAAAGAGTTTAATGTAAAAAAAGATGCTGTATTGCAACTGTTTGACAGAAAAGAACTGCCAGTATTTTTGGACAATAATTGACAGAATTTTACAATAATGGTATAAATGCAAATACCGTCTTCAAATTACTACAGTCATTACTGTGCACCTCTGTGTTGTACAAACGTACACTAGGTTTAGTGTGTTCCTTTAAAAGATATCAGGTGATGGTAGAAAAAAATATGATATGAGTCTCATAAGTACCAAGTAAAACTTCCGAAATAACTCACTGAAAGCAGTATTAAGATTTTTGTCTATATAGCAGAACCCAAATCGATTTTTTTACTAAAATTAGCCATTTTTATTTTCAGGCTTATTTTTCATCTTTTTCCCTTCTCTGAGTTTACTGTTTACAAGAGATCTTTACAGTAGTTTTCATTTTAGCACCAGCACTTCAGGCTTATTCAACAGTGAAATACTAATTTTTGTTTATACGGAACAGCTAAAGTACGCAAAGTGATGACAAACTTTCACCACGTTAGGTAAAACAGTTAGCAAAGGTAATTTTCATGCAGTTGTTTAAATATAATCAATATGACACATTGTAAAAAATACACCAACAAATATGAGGCTTTGTAACATGTTTTTGCTACTGTAGTTACCACTTAAAGTAATGCATAACAAAGTTTCAGGACGTTATAAGTGTAAAAGGCATGCTTGACTATCAACTAGAAGTTAAATTTTCCCTTCCTTTGATTAATGTTTTGAAAAAATGGGAGCTGGATGTTAATATTCAAAGCCTCAAAAACAATATCTGCAACATAATTTTGAATCAAGAAGATTTTTATTTGCAGTTGATATGATTTGGGAAGGAAAAAATCATCATCTTACCCCATCCCATTTTTTCCATGTCTGTCTGTATATGGACTTCTAGTTTAGACGACAGAGTCTTCAATGACTGTACGTTACCATATTATATTACATTACAGTATTGTCTTGATGGACTTTGTTACTGCAAGTTATGTAGTGTTTAAACAATTGCTAAATGTATCTGTACCGAACTGGATTCAAACCTGTGCCTATGGCTATCATTAGCCAGACTATTTTTCGCAACCACATCTTTCACATGAGTGTATTGTTCTTACTCCAGCCCCATTTCATTTTAACGATTCATAACAGGCTGAAGCTCCCACAGAAGGACGAATTCATTTTCAAGGTCAGATCAACTGATCCCTGCATACATGGAAGACAAAAAAGTTGTGAAAATAATATAGTGTATACCTTAATGATCTGATATGATAGTTCTAAATATTGTTGAAATAAAAAAATACTTCAACTCCAATTTAAAAGTTTAATTAACCTGTCAAGTCAGAACCAATAACATGCAAGATCTCAAACTGAGATCTCAATTAGAGCAAAGATTCTGGAAAAACATTTTGGTTGCTACTTTTGATTTATAGTTTTCTTTGCTGTTGGAGGCTCCATTGCACTTGCTACAAAAATAGTGAATCAGATTTTCCCGTTGCAGCCATGCTCTCCCTGAAGAAAGGCCAGTGTACTTATCCTTTAGCCTTTCAAGAAAGTAAATTTCAGTCTATCAAATATCCCTCCTGGGAAAAAGAAAAACATTAGTTTAATTAATTTTTTTATAGGAAACAATGCCTTCTGAAATAGCAAACAATTTGGACTGGATACACAAAAGAAAATGCAGGTTTCACACTTAAATAGGTAACGGCTTCTATTTACTAACAATCCTTTCGAGATGTTGGTCTTTTCTCCATAATGTTAATTAAAATTCCACGATAACATTAACTGGAGACAAATATTTCAAATATTTTTATAAGGTAATGCTATTGACTTAAGTTTTAGATTAAAAGCCTAGCACAAAGCATTTAAAACAATAATCTGTTGTAATTAAACGTTATGATATAGTTCTTTGGATAAGAAAACATATCATTTTGTTTTTAAGTATTTTTAGTCAGTCCCACTGACAATGTGTTTTTCACAAGTTATATTATATAAATCATTTAAAATTGTATTAAGACCGTACGTTGAAGCACGCTAAAAGTAAATTTTTATAGCATGCTGAAGATTAAATTTAAAGTTGTGTTTTTGAATATTGGATTTAGTAGGTAATAACAGCATGCTTTAAAGAAACCATGTCAAGAAGCAAGCCTTCCATATATAGAATTTGTAACAAAGAAAGGAATACTTTTATTGACTTTTAAGGACTGGTGGGATTTGTTATTAATCAATTGGTGGTGTGTTTTTGAATTGATATTAATCATACCATATTGATTACTTTTTAATGTTACATTGCATACTGAACGTCTTAGCATCCAAGCACAGATATCAGCCCAAAACGGTGATTTGACACTAAATTAGTCTTATACATACATAACAGAACCGACTAAAAATATTAAGCTGCCTCTAAAATTGAGCAAGGTCTAATTAAAACGACCTATGCTTTGACCAACGAAGTCCAGTTAAAAACAATAAGACAGTTACACAGTTACACACAAGCAAAATGCAATTTTTAAAGCTAACTTAGCTTTCTCTGAGAGCCCTACTTAGGAGCAACTGACAAAGGGTTTAAGTCACATAAATGTCAACTTTTCCTCTTTTGTATGGCATTTGAGATATTTCGAACGACCAAACCAGTTTGACATATTTTGCAGAGTTCGTAATAGAATAAATTCATAGTTTCTAAATACCTTTACCAAGTCATACGGAACAGATGGGTAGAATACGTAGTGTTGTCAGAATATGTTTCATTTTACCCAAGTCTCTTTCGCGGCCTGCTTGAACAGACTCAGTATTTATTCAGGAAGAGAGTAACAAGTTCGGGAGAAGGTCAAATATTTCTATAAAGCTATAATTATAAAAAGATTTGAAAGAAAAATTCCTTTGGCTTGATATTTTCTTCAAAATTCATGCTGGTAGGATTTTAAAAGAGGACTGAGAGCTTCCTAGTAGAGTGGAGATGAGTGGGATATAGAATTAAAAGCCAGAGATAGGGTCGCTTTTTGAAAAATAGCACTTGAGGTATGGTTCTTCAGAATGACCCTGCTATAATACCTGAGTAACCGTTGATATTTTTTAGATAATACAGACAGTACATCTACAAGAGTTAAAATGGTTTGAAGGTGGAAATATCACGGTTTTTTACTTTCAATGTCTAATTATGAGGTATCTTGAAGGGTTAATAATGCCTTAGAATCAGAGTGAAATTGACTGTATGACAAGAGGTGGTTGAAGAAATTTCATAGTTGGCAATTCCAATTAAGTAATCTGCATTTTCTTTCTCATTGCTAAAAGATAATTCTGGTTTGGCTCTTCTGATTGGTGTCCCATAACATGTCATTTGTATGTAAAGATCGGCATTTTCTCGTCTTTGAGTACCCGCTACCCGCTCCCCTTCAGAAGCGCTCCAAAACACTTCTATTGTTCAAGGTCTTTGTTGGGATGTTAATTAAAATTTCCAAAATGGGTTAAAAAACAAAATCCAAGTTGAATCAAAAGCTATGCTTAAAACTGTAACTTAAGAACAAACTCTATTAAGGGCGTCAAAACAAAAAGGTTGCTCAAACGACTTTTAAGAACCTACACCACTAACTTTTACAATAATTATTTTTGGTGCGGCCTTATTAGAAGACGGCATTTAATTAATTAGTTACCTTTGATGAGCAGCGCATATTAAAAGAAATGCTGACATATAACGACCATTCAAGTAAATTTCTTTTAATATATTTAGGTATGTGAAGCAGATACCTCATTAGTTAATCTATCAGGAAACTTTTCTATATCAAAGTCCATTGTTGAAGGTGATAGCTACAAAGGGTTTCCATGAGCATTTAATTCAGCTCAGCGGGATAGGAATGGGTTAGTTTCATGAAAGAGTTATACTCATTCGTATTGAAAAAAGGAAGGGGGGACGTAGAAATCCGTGGTTCAACCTATGACTTCATCAAATTAAGTTTTTCGTCCCTCATTCTTAGGTTTTTCAGCGCTTCTCTCATATCATATTGATCCAGTATATTCTCTGGAATGATAATCTTTTTTATTGTAGACCATATTTTAAACTTTGTAGTAAGACCTTTAATTTGTCTGCTTTTCTAATTCAATACCCTTTGCAAGGCAAGCGATAAGTTTGAGTTAATCAATTATAATCCTATTCTCTTCTCACAAGTCTCTCATTAGTGAATCATTGTCAATCCCCACCTGGATAATTCCCACCTGGATAATTTCCACCCAGGACAATTATCACCCAGGATAATTACCCCCAGGGCAATTCCTACCCAGATAATTCCTACCCAGGATAATTCTGGTTTCTAAAGGAAAATTTCCAGAACAATTTTTCCTCTTTCGACATTGAGTAATAAGGCAGCTTAAACCTTATTTCAGCGTTATGCGTTAAATACATACAAAAATAATTAATTTTTCCCCAAAATAAAATGTTGCGATCTCGTGAATATTCTCGCCAAATGTCCCAGGAAATCTAGCTCTCGATAGTGTTTTTTTGTTTACTACATTCGCGCAAATGAATTCTCATGAAATTTAATATCAAATTTAGTTTCCAAAACTTTGTAAGAATTGTCAAATTTTTATTTGGAAAATTGCAAAATTTTATTTTGTCCCTTTAAAGTTGTTATGCTAGCACCATTTTTTTTATTGGCTTCTCTGTGGCCTAGTTCTGCCTGCCAGTATTCTGATGATATCATATAGCTTCTTCATATTTCCGCTCATCCATCTTATTCAAGGTTTCCTGTGCTATTCACGTCTCCCCAGTTTCTCCTCCTTAACACTTTCCCACTTTCTCTATGGTGTCTTAAGTGCTAATCTCTTGCAAAACCTCAAACCTGTTTCCCAACAGCACGCGGTACTATTCTACAAATTTCTGGTCTTTTCTATTCTAGATGTTGTTCTTGACTCTTATGAAGAAATTTGCACCTCTCTTTAGCTTTTGCTGAAGTTTGCCAACTACCAGGTGGCAATTCTATGCCAAATCTGCTCCTCTCTTGTTTTAGACATCAAGAAGAGGTCTCCTAAACCTGACCCCAATACAAACGTGGTCAATCTGGTTTTTATATTTTTAGCACCAGACATCCAGGTTATCTTAAGAACATCCTTGCGTGACAATATGGGCCTGTCAATAACCAGATTCTTTTTTGCACAAAACGGTGTCCAACAGCTGGCTGTTATTGTTCATGGTACCCAGTTTATGGTACTCACTTCATGATGTGTAGCACTGTCCTAACTTCGCGTTGAATTTCCCATTAGAATGAACTCCCCACCCTCATGCCCAACATTGATCATTGTCTGAAGCCGTTCATGATGCTTCTCCTTGACCTCCTCCTCTGCCTTATTTTGTTAACTGTCCTGAACTTGACAACCATCATCTTTAAGCTAGCATTCTATGAAGGCTTGTTCTGCTTTCCTTGACAGGCTTCCTCTGTGTATGGCACTTCCTCTTATTCATGGTCTGAATAGTTTAGGCTTTCTCCTGTGCTCAGCCTAATCTTACCCTAATTTGTTCACGTCATCTCACATAGGCCGAGCACTTGAAATCTGTAGTCTTTTAATTCCTGATCGATGTATGCACTCCTCCTTCGTTCACACATAGTCTCTACACTTCGTGTGTCTAAGCTCATAGGCCTCCTTGCCGATAGGAGATTCTGTCTGCTGTTGTTACGGAGGGGTTGACTAGCTAACCTAATAATTCCTCTGGAAGAGGCTCCTCCTCGACTCCGGTTTCCATATATAATATTATTTATTGTTTGCACTTCTGTAATCAGTTTACTCCACTGCAGGATGATTTGTTACTCAGCTTTACCATTCCTCTGTTGGCCAACAGTACCTGTTTCCACCTCCAACGACGAGGAAGTAGAGCTGAAATTTGGAAGGCTTTTATGATCGAATTGGTAATAAACATCACCATGTCTAACTGTTCTTAATCGTGTCCCTTAAGTCTCGGAGATTCTTTTTCTGCTTCTTATTGTCCTGCAAGACTCCTGTATTCCAGAAACGTGCAGAATCCAAAGCCTCCTCTGAGGAGAGCGCCAGATCAGCTGTTTGGCAGCCTGGTGCAACGGGGCAGTTAAGAAAGTAGGGCATTGTTTGCACCGATCCACTGCTGCAGGTATCTGTTGTAGTGAAGCCCCACTTCTTGCGGGGTGCCATACATTTTCCATTTTCAGTCTTGGAGCTTAAACCAATTCATTTTATGATCCTTAACTATGTTATAACAATCACAAGGAGCAGGAAATACATTTTAGCTAATGATATTGGATAATGCACTTTTGCCAAATGAAAACTAATTTTTTCTACTGCTAAGGGAACACTCATATGGTTTAAATATTTCCCGTAAATTTTTCTACAGTTGGCTATTAAAATTAAACAACTCTAAAACAGTTTGTAGCATGTTTCAGCCTTTCAACTGACTTGCCAGTTGTGAACTCGGTGTCAAAACTAGAGGTGAGAAAATAAAAGTTGATAAAATACCTAAATACGTTGGTATGACTCTTGAACGTTCTTTAAGACATAAACTACATTTTATCTATGTTGTTCCTAAAGCCAATATCAGTTGCAATTTTTTGAAAGACTATACAGTGTTATAAAAACCCTGCCGACTTCACAACTGTTTAATATCCAATTTAGTTTTATGTCTGATTCTGAAAAAATTGATCATTTGTATTGGGGGAGACGACGACAGACAACCTTCTTGATGGTGTCTCCTGTTAAGTCTCGCATGAGGTGACTAAAAGTCTGTCAACGCGATCCAAAGGCATCTTAGATACGATGTCCTCAAGAAGTCACTTATCCAATCTACGCTGCAGCGATTTTAGAATCTTGCAGCTAAACAAGCAGTGTTTTACACCTTTGAAACTGAACCAAAAAGTTACAGGCTAATCTCACTACTTCCAATACCACTAAAACTGATGGAGACGTTGCTACTTAATAGAATAACTGACATTGTAGAAGATGCCCTACCAAAGAAGCAGGCCGGAAAAACAGATCAACCACAGACCAAGTTATCTGTCTCACTCAAAACATCGAGGATGCCTTGCAGAGAAGAAAAAGTAGGAAACATTCTTGTCGATCTAATCGCGGCCTACGACACAGTTTGGCTTAAACAGTTAGAGTGTAAGCTGCTTCAACTAATATCTGATCGCAAGTTTGTTGTCCTAGTCATGAACATGGTACGTAACCCATCTTTCGTTCTGACAACAATGGCCACAGCAAAGTAAAACAACTAAAGAATGGAGTACCACAAACCTCAGTCCTCTCAACAGTACTCTTCAACATGCCACCAACACATGGTCAAAATTTTTTGCTTACGAGGTAGCAATCTCAGTGTCTGCAAGAAACTTAAACATCATTGAAAGAAAGCTGGAGCAAGATATACCCACAATAGTGAAGTATTTGTGGATTATTAGTATCAGCTTATCAGACGATCAAAATTAGACTTAACGACAAGCTCCTACCATTCACAGAGAACCCTCTATACCTTGGTGCAACTTTGAACAGTGCCCTGATATACAAAAAAGAACTAGAAAAGGCTGCCAAGAAGACAAATATCAGACTTACTCTGCTACACACACTTGCAGGAACATCTGGGGTGCATCTTTCTCCACACTTAAAACATCAAGTGTTGTTTTAGCCTTCTCTGTTGATAAAAATTACTCACCGGTATGGGAAAGACGTGCTCATATTGAAAAGCTGGATACTGTCCTAAACTCAATCATGAGACTAATCATCAAATACACCTTAAATTCCCCTGTCGGTATGCTTCCTACACTGTCCTGTCTTGCTTCACTCGAAATGAGAAGAGCTCAACACGTACTCTCACTGGTATACCGAAGCTCGGAGGTGGCAGAACATCTTATTACGGCTATATTAGAAGATACCTGTAACCACCGTGTTTAGTCTCGAACGAAATTTAGAGACTATTCAGAAAGTGCAGTAATCAGCGACGAGAACCATAGTGCCAATCTGTGACTTCACTTGACCCGTTGTAGTCAATGGCAGTTATCTGCATCAAGACTGAAGGAGTTTCTCATAGTGCCAGCAGCTTGTCCCAAGGGTTCTGACCTACTCTGCAAACTCTGGATTCGACTTAATAGATTAAGATCAGGTGCTAGAAGTTTCAAAGATTGGTGCCATAAGATTGATATAACAGACAGCCCACTAAGTGAATGTAGCCAGAAACACATGGCAGACCACATAGTTCAAAGATGTCTACTCCTACCACCAGTAGAGCCAGACGATTTCCGTCTAATCAATGATAGAGCTGTTGCAGTGTTGGAGGCGATTGACATCATATGAGGATGTTCAGCAAATACACGAGAGAGAGAGAAAGAGAGAGAGAAAGAGAGAGAGAAAGAGAGAGAGAAAGAGAGAGAGAGAGAGAGAGAGAGATTTGTATTGCATTAAGAGTACCTTACGCCTAAGGCCATTTGTATCTGCGTAAACTTACCATCCGTCTTTGCAGCACTCTTTTCCCATCCGGACAGGTTTCCTTCTTTCATTTTGGTGTTTTCGCTAGAGTTCAGGGGCATGTTTGTAAGTTAATATATCCAAATCTTGCTGCTACTCTTTAACTTTTTCTTATTGACGAAATGTGGTTTGCCGTAATCTCTCCTTTATGGAGGAAATGACTTACATCAAGGTGTATCAGTTGTGTAAGGATAATTATTTCTTTGATTAACTATTTTTTACTGTTCTTCTTCACTGGTCCTTAAGTTAGTGGCATTATGCCTTCGTATGATTCTTAAAGTATTGTGTTATTGATCAAAACAGCAGTATTTTGTAATGAAACATCTTCATTGATAGGCTTAAGGCAAGTATCGCAGCTATTTTGTAATTTTGAATACCAATGCCACGAGGAAACTCTCATTTCTTTAATAGGATTTAATAGTAAATATAAAGCCGACTCCTCGTCGCAGTCAGCGCATGTCACAGTTTTAGAACAGGTCTTTGTTCTGCACAGCGAACTCTTCAACATTCTACTGACTTTTTGTAGATCACCAGCCTTGAACTTGGTTAACCTATTTCAATACCACCGCAAATAATATGATCTATTTTTAATTCTGATCATAAATGTGCTCATGGTTAATAAATTAAGAAGAATAACAACGATTTTGTCAGCAATTTATCCTTTTATGTGATATTCAACTCGGAAGAAAAATGATTACATCCTCTCTAACCGTCTCACGTGTCCAGTTCATCGTCAAACCATGTAATTAAAATAGTAGTAACTGTGGATCTTGATTTTTGAGCTTACTATTAGGGTTAATAGTATCCTCCTTTACAAACATGCCACGTGGATGACCGTACAGAGCACCAAAGAAAAGATTAACCTTTTGAATACACTAAATTCACTTATAACGTCACAATATATTTTTTGAAGTCCAGGAGGTATTAAAAGTTTGGGTGGTAGAAAATGAATTTGACGTGAACAGAATTCTACGCAAAAGTAAGTCACAAACAAGATGCACCTTTTGTGAAGATCGTGGTAGCAGCAGATTCTTTCAATATTTGGAACCCATAGCTAACGAGCTCCTTTTCTTTGCAAGCTAGGCGTCTCAAAGGTAAAATGTCTTGTCCCCAATCTGTCGTCCTCTTTAACTGAAGGGTCATTGTGGGATATGTGTAATGTCAGAGATTAACTTTACCGAGAGCACTACCATTAACACAGAAGTTAATGACACTAATAACCAGTAAATTAAGTAGGACGTAAATATATACTTGGTTTTTGACAGCAACTTTGAAAAAATTGAAAGCTTAGTCTCCACAACGAAATTGAATCTTGGTGTTTTACTGGGTCGATCGTGAGGTATTATCTTTTTGGACCTGGATTACTCATCCCAGTTATCAACTAATACAATCTAATTTTACTGTGTCATACAAACTGTGTTTACCTGTGTACTTATCAAAGCTACTACAAAATTAAACAAAATCTTTAGTAGATCCTCGTGATTATGTGATGCTATAACTAGTTTATACACAAATCAACAATTTTAATTCTGAATTGACGGCTTTTTTGGGGGTTAAAATAGTCAATATGTCTAAGCCTCAGTTTAATGATAACGAAGGTGTTGGGTACTATGTGGGAGAAACTGGTAGCTGTCACCACTTACAACCAAAAACTGAAATACATACATTGATGCACATATCTGAACTTTATTCTCAGTGTAATGCTCCTTTCTTGATTTCAGAAATCCACAAACAAGAGAGCTTCATTCATTGTTGCTAGGTTTGTTTGTAGAAAAGACCATACATCAAAGTCAAGGCCAAGATAGCAGTATATAGTTCCTGTATTACCCGTACTCCTTTTCTATGGCAAAGAGATCAGAGCAATGGAATCCTACTGTTTTAGAGGCAGAGTGTAGAACAATAAGGTTCTTAGCAGTTAGACCTGCCAAACTCTTGAGCAAAGCCAAAAGATAACCAAACGCTAAAATAAATATGATAACCAAACAAGAGAATAAGTAAGATATCCAAATACGAAAATAAATAAGATAACCAAATACGAAAATAAATAAGATAACCAAACACTAAAATAAATATGATAACCAAACACTAAAATAAATATGATAACCAAACACTAAAGCAAATAAGATAACCAAACACTAAAATAAATTTAGGACGTCTACAACAACAGTAAATAGCACTAGATATTTACGTTGACAATGAGTTTTAGAAGAAGCAGACAGGTAAAAACAGAAATTAGAGAGGGTTTTTGCGGTCTTCTACAATAAAGAAAAAGGATAAAATTTTCTATAGAATAAATAATGCAGAAACAAGTCCGAAAACCTATTTCTGGGCCAGAAACTTACCACTGCTTATTCGGTTCGTCACCTGCAGTTACTCCTGCTGTATCAATTGCATAGGTAAGGATGCATGTTTGCTGGTGGATTGCTGATCAATAAAGACCAAGTAAATGACAAAGGGCAACAAATTAATACCCGCAATTTATAAAGAGAATCAATTAATACCATAATTATTCGATTTACTGCACCCTACTCCAATAACCGCACTCCCTTAATTAAGCGCACCCTCTTTGGCATATTTCCTTTTCAGCAACCGCACCCTTTTCAAAGTAAAAAAATTAAAGGTCAAGAATAAAAGCACTAAAAACATATATTTTAGTGAGTATATTCTATTATGTTTTTAACATCAATTGCGAAAATCACAATGTTCATATGTTTACAGATATCTTTGTATTTGTCAATTTCACTTTTGAACTTGGTGAATGTCGACGTTGATACTTAAGACATTTAGTGCTTTGTAAGTTTACTTCGTACTGTTTGTACTGATAAAAATATTTTTGACATTTAGGGCTTTATAAGTTGACTGACTTTTCCAATAATCGCACTCTCTCAAATACGCGCACCCCCTGAATAAGTGCACCCTTTAGAATCCCCAGAATTATTTAAGTGCACCGTGTGCTTAATCGAATAATTACGGTACTTACAAGGGTTAGAGACGCGATGCTTTAAATATCATATCATTTGTTAATCAATAATCGACTCCTGGTATTTCATAACATGCAGTATAGTTTTAACTTTGAAATGTGTTACCGACATTTATGGAAAATACTTTTTTCAAATGCACATTACGCAAAGAACTTGTCCTTTTCAGCTTTTAAAATCACTTATACACACCAATGCTCAAGAATATCTACTCACACAATGAATTAGTTGTGAAAATTTCGCAAAACCCAGTAAACAACTGAAACCAATCATTGTCTCGTGGCTTTCTACTACTTTTTGTCCCTTGCAGCAGCCAAACCAAAAGAAACACAAAAAATGACAAAAGTGTCCCATAAATTCACTATGAGATAAAAGCACATCTTCTTCATTTGAATGTCCGGAAGAATTTCTCCACGAAATCAAATAATCACTCTTCTCAAAATATGTGGTTGGAATCAATGTTAAATGAATTATAATAAAATTACTAGTGCTCTTTTGTACTCTTTTTACAAAATCAAAATTAATTATTTTTACAAAGTAGAAAGTAAACAAGCAAGAACTACTTTTTAAATTTAGTTGAAACCCATGCCATTGGGGCCTCAAGTGCAAAGTACAATGTATATACATTGTACTTTGCACTTTGCACTCGATCCATTGAAATGAAATTTTTAAATGCCAATTCAAATCATTCCAGACCCAGCCTGAAATTCCAAATTTGCTATATATATATATGACACGCAAGTATACTTACATAAAGAATGTTTGAATAATTTCAAATATTTAATCACAGATTATTACAGATTAGGTTACTGAGCCAACGAGCACTTGTGGTGGCGTTAGCTTCGTCAGTTTTAAAAGTTCCGCACTCTTCTGAACATTCCATGACTTTCTTTATNCCTCAAGTGCAAAGTACAATGTATATACATTGTACTTTGCACTTTGCACTCGATCCATTGAAATGAAATTTTTAAATGCCAATTCAAATCATTCCAGACCCAGCCTGAAATTCCAAATTTGCTATATATATATGACACGCAAGTATACTTACATAAAGAATGTTTGAATAATTTCAAATATTTAATCACAGATTATTACAGATTAGGTTACTGAGCCAACGAGCACTTGTGGTGGCGTTAGCTTCGTCAGTTTTAAAAGTTCCGCACTCTTCTGAACATTCAATGACTTTCTTTATTTCACTATCAATAACTTGAACATTATTGATATAACCACACCCCTGAATATCAATTAGAATACAGAACATTGTACACATCCCCGAAATATCACACTAAATTTACTCTCTGTTACCAGTAAAGTTTCAAAATACTTATCATAAGTAAACAAGTAATTTTTTGCTGTGATATCAAATATTGCACGAAAAACACCAGTACTTGCCAGTTTGTATTATTAATTTTACCATATGGAGTTCAGATTACACAAAACTGGTTAAGTCAAGTAGAGCTGGTTTCAATAATATGGGGGCTTTCATTTCTTAGACAAAACTTAGGAGACTGCCTTACGCAGGTGGTTTCAAGATTATGCACAATGGAACAGTTCAACTGCAATATGGGTGTAAGATAAACATAAATCAAGGCTTTTATGCAGGAATCATTTTCTCTTATCGTACTTATTAGTGCCCATTTTATCATGCTTTAAAGTATGTTCTTTACTAGCATTAGTATTCAATGACAGACTGTAAAAACAGTATAAATTTTAAAGCATAGATAATGTCCCCTTCAACTCGTCCTTACGTAAGAGGTTCTTCTATGCGCATAATTTCAAAATATAAATATATATAATTCCAAAATATACGTATGTGGCTTTCCTGTTTAGTAATTTTTTGCTTTACACAATATTGGTAGTACCGGGAATATTTTAAGAACCATTTGAAGATTAATTAGTGCATGTCACTGAGGCCCGCGATTCTCTTTTTTATATTTTTTGTGTTAAGCTTTACTGTTCCGTACGTTATAACTATTCTTGTCCTGTAAAAGGATTTGGATCAAGTCTCTTTTGAAGTCATATGAAAACTATATTATTCAGCAAATATTTAGTTAGATTACCTCTTTAAAACTCGTTAAAGAAGTCATACTTCTCTTTGATTGGCTTTACTTTAGTGATATTCTCAGATACAAACATTCAAATTGTTTTAGGCTTCTTGTTTTCAACTAAGTGACAGGATTCATTTGGTTTCAGAAATTCAGATTGAAATTATTTTATTTAATGTAATTAATGTAATTTTTTTCAGATTTGGAAGCAGCACTGATCAAAGAAGGTAAAGCGAAATGTGTAACGTGAATTCCTAAAACTCGGGAAATAATATTACGTTACAAGGATTTTTGTGCCTACAAGATGATCCGTAATCAAGTTGTTGGTGAGAATTTGAGGCTTAAGAGACACATTTAAACAACATAGTCAGCGGAAATTTGAAATGTTTTACAATTCGAATGTCCTAAACGTGGTACTACAATCTTTTCTGCTCAATATCCTTTAATAAGGTTTATATACTTCAAAGAGGTGATTTGTCAAAACGATGATGGTATGACACCCGTTCGTTTATTGAGAGGGAAAAGACAAAGAATAGAACCATTTGGACCTCAACGAAAATATCTTTGCAGAAAACTGTAACTTAAAAATAAACTGATTTTTTTTCTTTAACATTTATTTTTTTGTTAGTAAACAAAATAGAGAAGTTCACTGGTGTTAGAATTTTTGTTAGCTTTATTTGATATAAATTATTTGTAGTGACATGGAAGAAGTTTTGTTTAAATGACATACAATTTTATAGAATTGTAGCAATGACAAAGCGTATGAGGTAAAAGAATTAATACAAATCATAAGGAATAAAAAAATTCTTTGTGATGAACGAAAGCTTGTTGCATACGTGGTTCTTTTGAGTGACAATTGACTGAAGGTAGGCAGAGAAAATTCATGTTTTTCTCTTATGGATATCCACTGCCCTTTGTCGTCGTTTCAGCTGAAATAAGAGTAGTTTTATAGTGAGTTCACAATAAGATTTATTTAATAGAGACAATATTTATGATCATATAAATACAAGCCTTTCAAAGCTATTGAAGTTAAATTTTTGTCGCTTATGAAAATGCTCAAGCATCTAAGAGGATTTCGAAGGAAAAAGATAGACAGGTGGGTTAAATCCCTATTTTCTTCGAAGAAGCTTTCTACTGGCAGACTTTATATACAATTCGCTGATAAAGTATGAAAGAGATCCTTGATATCAACTACAAATTCTATCCAGTGAGTAATCTTCTTACTGTGATGAGTAAATTAAATAAGAAGAGATCAAACCCCTATGAACCAGTTGACGATTAAGACCATGTATTGAATACAACCAAATGCCGTTTATCCTCTCTTTCACAGGAGTACTTACATAACTGTCCGTTATCATAGCAAGAAAATCTAACGGTGTTTAAAGTTATATATTTTTACTCCTTGTATTCTTAGATAGCAGCAAGCACATGGTTTCTTTAACAAGCTTTTGTTGGGATAGCAAAGTCAACGCCTGCTTTTTTGAAAATTTTCATAATCCCTTATTATTCCTTTTTCTCTTATTGGTTACGTAATGCAACCAATCAAATCATAGACTTGGCGACACTTTGAAAATATTTTTGCGTTAGAAAACAATAAATTCCTAATTCAAAATGACTAGCTGAAAATGTTCCATGAGGTTTGCTACCTGATAAAAATTAATTAGGCGTCAGGGTAAAAGGATTCAATAAGAAATTAGCACCTAAATGCATTATGTGTCCAGTTGGTTGACCAACGTAATAAAATTTATAGAACTCTTTAACTGATTAAATATCAAAGCTTCACAGATGTACTTTAAACGCAGCCGACGTAACAATGGAGAAAATTTCTTCATTGTAAAGTATTTTTACATAATGATATGGGAAAGGAGGAACGGTTATTTTTCATAATCCTGTATATTATATTGGGCTATTTAACCTTATTTAACATTTATCTATAACCATGACCCATCTGGATCTCAAAACGTTTGTTCTTTCGATAACTACTTGCAGTGGTGAAAGTATCATAAGAAGATATTTCTTTATCTTTTGCATATTTCATTCTGGATAATTTTTACTTTTCAAATATGTCTTATTTCGGTTTGTCTAATAAGAAGAGATTATTTTGACCTGTGACAAGAGAAGATAACACTACACTACTTTTGT
Organism: Morbakka virulenta; assembly: GCA_003991215.1. Classification (NCBI taxonomy): domain Eukaryota; kingdom Metazoa; phylum Cnidaria; class Cubozoa; order Carybdeida; family Carukiidae; genus Morbakka; species Morbakka virulenta. The sequence goes on along the minus strand of RDPX01000009.1, from coordinate 430,851 downwards.
GCTTATCATACACGAAATCTCTGCTGGCAATATAAATATTTTTCATTTTGGGTATTAAGCAATAGAAAGAATTGGAGTCAAAATTCAGTACAGTCGGACGTTAAAAACGTGATAGCTAACGTCCATTTTACTGGCATTTTACGTAGTTTTTCTTTATATAGTAAGTGAATTTCCATTTTCTTTCCAAACAACATGAACTGTGTTGAGTAAAATCAAGTGATGATTTCAGACGGAACAATACAAATATTCATTTTTATCATTAGAATTATTGACTAACAAAGGCTAATAAAATTCACAAGCTTTGCACTTTTAAAACGACGCGAATATATATTTTACAATTCATTGATAAATTACGCACAAAATGAAACTATATTTTGCTGGTAGTGACTTCAACAAAATATTCAGAATTAGAGTATCTTTTTCTTTATTTCTTGAAATTATTGTTCTATTTTCGAATTTTTTATAGAAGCCAATATGTGAATGAAATAGTAGGAGATTAAATTTCCAGATAAGAAAAATTATGAATATTTATGGGTATTGTTTCATGTGCGGGAAAAGTGTTCGAAGTTTTAGTGCAACAAATTCTGTTCTCAAAATATAGTCTTTTCCTACTCAAGAGGCAATACATTTGAGTTCTCAGAAAAATTTTAATTTTTTGAAAAGAAAACTGCAGTGAAACTCTAATACAGGGAATTTCAAGGGAGGCTTTTCTAAAGTCGCTACAAACGAAATTCGTTATAGACGGAATAGAGACAAAGAGAAAAATAGGCAGGAGAAGAACAAAATTCGTTTTTATAGAAAATTCGTTGTATCAGAGTTCATTTTATGCGGGCTTCCCTGTATGAGTCAAGAAACAAAGCCCTTTCACGGTACATTTTTTCAGTTAAGTATTTTTCAAGGCTCTGTTTGAGTACTTGGACAATAGAGGAGAATTATAGTGTCTTTTAACAAGGAGTAGTATTAAATTTACAAATGAAGTTCAACGACGGAAATTATGTTATTTTGGTCATATATCTAGAAGAGATGGTTCCAACTTGGAGAAGTTAATCATGCAAGGAAAGGTTGAAGGGAGTAGGAGACGAGGAAGACCACCGAGAAGATGGATAGATGGGGTGAAGTCAATAATGAATATGAACTGGCAAGAACTTAACAACGCATGTCAGGATAGCGAAAAGTGGCGAAAACTGGTCAGAGAGGTCACTAAAGGTCGATAACGATCTACAGACTACGNAGGAAATCCAGATAGTCTTACAAATGAAGTTCAACGACGGAAATTATGTTATTTTGGTCATATATCTAGAAGAGATGGTTCCAACTTGGAGAAGTTAATCATGCAAGGAAAGGTTGAAGGGAGTAGGAGACGAGGAAGACCACCGAGAAGATGGATAGATGGGGTGAAGTCAATAATGAATATGAACTGGCAAGAACTTAACAACGCATGTCAGGATAGCGAAAAGTGGCGAAAACTGGTCAGAGAGGTCACTAAAGGTCGATAACGATCTACAGACTACGACGACGACGAGTATTAAATTGACATCTGAAATACTACTAAAATAGTTGACAGCATTTGAGAAACAAGCACTTAAACTTTATGAATGTCTTGGTGAAGGAAAGGGAGGAAATAAGAGGGCCAAGTTTAAAACTATTCATACTTATTGTGTACCCATGTTAACCAAATTCTTCAGTAAAGCAGTTGAAGCAAAGACGATTTTGTTTCAAAGAAAATTTGGTTGAAATGAGATTGCTATTACGAAAACCACAAAAACCTCGGCTCATTGCTGACGACAGGTTGACATGAAGAAATGAACCAAGTACTTCTGGGTAATATTTTTGAGTTACATCAAAGTTAACTGCCGCTACTGTTGCTGCTGCTAGAAAGAAAGAAAAATATATTGAATTCTGATAACCACGCTAATTTGGTGAGCATTGTTAATAGAAACCAACTATGTCTGTTAACTATTTTAACCAAAAAAGTATGCAACAATCATGTTCATTCAAAACAAAAAGTCGTTGGAATTATATTCAAGTACAGTAACATAGTATGGGGTTTATCATTCTATTTCGTCTTCTTGCATCAGTTAAATGTTTGCAATTGATATTTTCGTTCTTCTTGTTGTTCTCAAAGAGCTGGAATTATAAATTGAAAGCAAATGCCATTCCACAATAAAAAGCAAATCGCATTACGATTCCTTGTGGTAAGGGACGACAAAAAATTGAATCCTCACAATTATGTCACTGCATTTCTGACCCCTTGTCCTCACTTTTCCAACCTAGTGGATGTCCTTGCTTTTCTGTCCTCACTTTTCTCTACATGGTGTCCTCGTAATTCCAGTCCTCAATATTCTGGCATGAAAAGTTTTTGTTCTCAAAATTCTGCTACAGCAAGAAATGCAGGGACAATAACTTTTCCTTGTCCTCACAATTCCAGGGTTACTGGAAATGCAAGGATTCTGTCCTCGCTTTTCTGTGCTTCAAATTTTTTCCCGTTTTTATCCCTATAATTCTGTCCTCACAATTCTTGCCAAGCAGTCCTTACTTTTCCCTCCCTGAAATTCTGCTACGTTAGATTTTTGAAAAAAATGCGTCCTCACAATTCCAGTCTGCAAAATTTTGAACTTTAACGTGTCCTCACAATTCTCTCCATAGCGTCCCAACAATTCCGTCCTCGCTTTTCAGCGCTCCCTAAAACCACTAATGCACATTACTATTTAGCTTTCCTTTTCCCATAGAATTTGAGTTACAATTCTCTTGTATTCTTGTGCCACATACCTTCACTTTACAATTTTTCTTCACGTTCCAATATTAGCCAAGAACAGAATTCTTTTTAAACAGCAACACCATTTTAAATCTTTTTAACAATTTTGCTGTCTTACCAAATTTCATGAAATTTTTACTACATTTTGTCGTTTAAAATTGTCTTTCCTGTTATAATTGTGTGAAGGCGTTTCCCGAGAAAAGTTTAAATTTGGAATAGGAGCATCAAGAAGATACTCAATTTTTTCACATCTTCTTCTTATTAATTAACTCTAATGCCTCTTTATAAATCATCTTAATATTTATGTGGATTAAAGTATGTATATCTGCTATTCATCTTTCTTATGTTTTATTTTTCTTTACTCTTTGCCCTTTCATTGCCAGTAGTAGCTTGTGCACTAGCTTTATTGCAAAATGTAATTGTTACGTCTTGGGAACATGCATGGGAAATAATTAATATTTGATGTAGATACCAAGATCTGGATTTAATATTTAATTTGAAATGGTTTTAATTTACACCAAAACACGAATAATTTATATATGTTAAAGATTTAAAAGATTGCATGAGAAAGTGTACATAACCAAGAATTAATGTTAAATGTGGCAGCCAAGAGACCTGGAGTATAAAAATAAGGGGCTTTTGTTTACACCATCTCACAAGTAATGAATATATATATATATATATATATATATATATATATATATAACTGCACATTAAAGAGTGTGCGTAGTTTTTAACAATTATTTAGTGCAGAGACCAAGACCAGGAAAGAAAATAAATAGTATTTGTTTACACAAAATTCCAGATAATTTATATAATTTAAGAAAACTTCTAAGCATCAGCAACACTATTTCCACGTTGGATCAGTATTACTGTATGCAACAATCATTTCAGTAAAAAAATTAGTTTGTGAAATGCGTAAAAAGAAGCTCAAATAAGATAAAGATGTTCCCTATGATATTACAAATATTATTATTTTATTTACATTACCTCATTACTCTGCAGCTACCAACAAAACCGATTGAAAGCTGAGCTAAAAAAATCCGGTTTTTTTTAAAGAGATTGGTCTCTCGGCAAAACAGATATGAAGAAGGATATCCCAGTGGTAATACTATATTTCCCAATCCCTGCCGCCAACATAAACTCCAGTTAGAAAGGATTAATGAAAGGAAAATAAAATGCTACCCATCTTTAAGTCTTCTAAGTTGATTTCATCAGAATACTAATTGAATTTCATTTTCTAGTCGTCACCGATTACAGCCAAGGCGCCTTCAATAATACAACTGGAAATGCCTCCCCTGCGTTGCGTATGGAGTCGAGACAATTTTTTATTGCTTTAAAAACATTTTTCATTTTAAAAGTAAATATCTCTTTAGGTAAGTTATCTATTTTGAAAGGGACATGTTTACCTAGGTTTTAAAGCCCAAATCAAATCAGTAAATATGACATAAAAACTCACGTTTTGCATTAAATTTTTTATTGATATTGTTAATAGGGTATAAATTTTAGTTCAATCTTTATCTTAATTCTTTTAGTTTTTTAAACAAAGTAGGATGAGCCCAGGTCTTGAGCCTAGCTCTTTAAAAAACGTCTTCTCCGAAATCTCTCTAAATCCGTCATACTTGACTTAAGCTAACAATGAATGTTCGTATAAGATTATAATATGATTAGAACACACCCTATAACAGCGCATCAAGTGCTCACAGGTACAGTGAAATGTCACAGTATGCGGGTGTGCCGACATGTCATTGTATATGGGACAGCAAATGGAGAAACTAGAATTCAAGTGTTCCATTATCAGGGAACAGACAAATCAACAATGCCATTTCATTAGTGTCTTCTAAATAAATTGTACCTATCTATTTTATTATCTACCTCAATGTCCTTCTCGTCTTAAGTACGGTCATCGTTACCATCCGATTGCTCATCTTTGATATTATTGTCATCATTATCTCTTCTCTTTTCTTCTTCTTGTTCTTGTTCTTCTCTTCCTTCCTCTTTCATTTCTACTTCTATTTTTTCAGGTAAAGAAGCTTCCTTGAATATCTGTTTAGAAAATTGCGCTTTAAAACTTGTTTCCAATAGTTTTGAATATTGTGAATTTTAATATCATAACCAAGGCATTTTGTCCCTTTGTTTAAAACAGGCAACAGTTTTTTCTTTGATGGTTATTTTCTTTAAATTTTACTTGCCAATTGACCACTTGTCACAAGATACACTATTTTCTCTTCTCTGATTTTTTAAAGCTCCGTCTTTTCTTGTACAACCCAAACTTTTAGTACGTTAAGACGTTAAATATGAATCTGAAGTAAATGCATCAGCCATAAACGTCTGTGCCAATTTACCAACGTTTCATTCTTTGATAACACTTTCTAGAAGAAAAGTTTCTTTTGATGCCTTCTTGAAATATCTGAAGATAAAGTACCCTAAAAGACCACAATGTGCAATCTAGCGTCTTAAACTGCAGAGTGTCGTATTCCGTGGTTTAAATTTGAGAGATTTAAACATTTTTTAAATTGGGGTTTTGGATTTTTAAGGATGTCAAAAAATAATAAATCCTCGTTTTTATTAAAGTAAACGCCGTTATTTGTCAAATGTTTATACCTTTGTTCACGTACTTCGAGAGCAACATCTGGTATTTTCTGGATTACTGAGGTCACTTTTTTTCTAAATCAAATTATCCAGTCAGGAACCTCGTAATTTACTTTGTAATGCGTAGGACTGACGTTTTTAGTGTGAAACTAATGAAAAAAGTCCAGATTCATGCTTTTCTCTTTTGCAAGTACGTGAGATAATTTTTTATTTTTGTTCTGTCTTGGAAGTAAGAAAAATGTTGTGCACCTCAACTTAATGAAAAATACCTCCTCTTACTTCACTGCTTTCCCTCAATTTAACATCTTTGCCTCACTAATACAACATTCTTATTGTTTTATATTCGTATGGATGTTTTTTAGTTCTATCTTGGATTCTCTTGCAGTTTTTACAACAAAGATCGTTCAGGTGTTTGAAGGCTTTAGCTTTAGTGGAATCTCTTCTTTCCATCTTAACCATGTACCGTGAAAAAAGCACTGTATTTTTTTCTCGTATTTTATACCACATATATAGATAATACTCAATTTATTCGACAGTTAAATGTGTTTAGCAATTTAGCATGGTGTAGTAATGTAACATGTGGGTCATGACCGTCGGAAGAATTGTACATTTTTCTTTTCTCTGGGTATATACTATACTAGTCACTATATAGCCACTAGTAGACACTAAACAAAACCAAATGTACTAAGAAAGTACTTGTAAAATATGCGGTTTCAAAAGCCAAGGTCATTAAAATGCTTTGAAAAAAGGTAGATTAGCAGCTTAGAAAGGCAGGTTTTGGTGTCAGGGTACTGTGGAGCCCTTTACTGAGTTTAGTTTATGTTATTTTTCAGTATCGTTGTCAGAGGATTTAAAACGGAGGTCGTTTGTGTTGCAGGGGTAGAAACCTGCAATCTGAAAGTGAATTAACCAAAAGGCTTGTCTTAGTCTTTTTTTAGGTATTATCATGGGAAGTGTTCTGACGACCTTTCCTTGTTAGTACAACCTCAGCTTGTTGCACCTCTTGTGAGTGTTTCTCTTAACGTCTTCATACTCATGCAGTTGATGTCCCTCATTGTAACAAATCTTTTTGTCATTGCAGGGTTTTTTTTCTACATCTACTTTCCTACATCATTTGACTTGAATGTTTTAAGTGGAAGAATAACACTTATCAAGAGATAAGTGTTATTCTTGAAATTTTTCTTTTTTGTTTTTCTCTTTTTTTTCTCTTATTTCTTGACAGTTCAATACACCTAATGGCATTACGTCTTGTGTGGCTCTTAAACAATAAAAAAACAATCGGAAGAGGAGTTTGATTATTCCCCTTAAAGCAGCTAGGTTTTTAGCTTTTCCTATAAAAAGCAATGGCATTTTGATGGTTTCTGTGACATTTAAACAAACGTTCACACTTACAAGGTCCTTTTCCTTATTCATTCCATCAAGAATTTTTTCCATTGTTGCTGCTAACATCTTTGACAGCAACCAATGGGAGCAAAGGCCAGTTTCATCACAATTAACTATCTGGGCCAGGTTATAACAATCGACTTAAGTGAGAAATTCAGCAATATTTTCTTCGGTAGCAGGACGGTCAGCATTGAATTTTGCACAAGCAATAGTAAGACTACAAACCCCAAATCGACTGCAAAATAGCCACTGAAAACCACTGCTTGCCAAAATAGCCTTTTTGCTATACTTTGGATACAAGGAGTTGTAAAAGAACTAATCTTTTCCCGCCAATATGGGATTTGTCATGGTAATGTTTTTTTTCTCGACATTGTCTGAACTTTACATGAAGGGCTTGATCAAGTTCTTCGTTATTTCCAGTTTGCATTGTTTAGACTTTTTCATAGCTTTTGAAATGCGAGTTGGGCTTTCATTTTTTCTCTCTTTCTTCGTTGTGTCGGAGATGATGGATTTTTCAAATTCATATTTTTTTGTTATTTTAGCGTTAAGATTCTCTTTCCCGACAAATTCCCAAATCTCTAGCTTTTTCTTAATTGATAAAATATTTTTCTTTCTAATCGTGTTATTCCTATCAGACATCGTACTTGTCTCACTGACATCTTTGATTTTTAATGACTGGGTACACATAATTCTATTATTACCATGTGTCAGCTGAAAACGATTCCAATACATTTCTAGTTACCCAAATTTTATAATAAGTAATGCAAGTCGTTTACTGTTCATTCCAAGTTGTTTTACATTACATACTTAGTTTTAAATGTTGAGGAAAAGTTTCAAACGGAAACAAACGAATGTCTATGGCTGGTCAGTTAACATTTTCCAAGAAATTAACAAGCATTGCTCGAGTATTTTAGAGTTTGTTTGAGTTTTAGAAGATGGTGACTACTCGAACACGCCAGGCTTTCTTGTGGTAATTCTTTGAAGGAAAAGAAGCCATAAGTACGTACATTATGAACCCAAGTTCACATTAAACTTTGTAATCTTTTGTTAACGTGTGCACAACTGAGTTCACTTGTTCAGCCATTGGACTGATCTTGATGGGTCGAACAATCAAACATGCATTCTACTGTTCATCAAACTATTTGCTTTAAAAAAACCCTGTTCAGTCGATTTTCTAGTTAATGAAAATTTAATAACAAGGCATATATGACCCTCCTGCTAATATTTTTGTAATAATAATGAATAGGTTTTCACAGTACAGAAAATAGAAGGAAACACCTAGCGTAATGCTCAGTCCCGCAACTCTGAAATTAAGAGTCCCATGTTCTTTCCACGTGTAAGGTCCCTTTTTATTCTGGGGATAACTTACCACCATGTACTCTATACATGTATCACTTCCTTATATTAGACAACAAAATGAGGGAAAAGATTAGTAGAAGTCTTTTATAATATAGACCATGAGCTGGTGTAGGACGTGCTCTGATAGCTCAGGCGGTAGAGAATGTGGGCAAGATAGTTCTGGACACTAGCTTGAATCCAAGTTTGTACAAACATATTTTTCACTTTTCTCCAATTCCAAATCCTCTCCATCTACATTATATTAATTTTACGATTTCCTTGCCCTCCTTGTCTGTTTGGATCAATTGATCTGACCTTGGAAGGGAAGTCAGACTTCTGTGGGAGGCTTAGCCCAATATGCGTAATAGGGATGTGATACCCAACGAAAGGGAGTTGTGAAAAGAACAGCGCATCAATGTGAAAGATATTATTGAAAAAGGATCTAGCGGAAGACAGGCACTGCTAGTTCAGATGGTAGAAAATGTGGCCTTGAGAGCCATAAGCAATAGTTTGAAGCCAGGTCGGTGAAAACATTTGTTTGACTTTTCTACAAGCAAGGTTTTAAAGCATATTATTTTGTCAGAAGTAATAAAACAATTGTGTTTCCATATTAGACCTATTCTAGCTAGTGAAAGGAAAAATAAGTTAGGGTACCCATACTCTAAATGTCAATTTTCCCTATTTGAATTTATTTAGTATTTGTTAATCTCTGTATTCCGCGACAGTCCAAGAAAAGACAATAATAGATTTCAAGGAACAAAAACCAATCTCATATTGGTTGTTGTTCTTTGAAAGAATAGTGCAAATTGTAATTTCAATATTATGTTACTATGTTCATGGCATTAAGATTACCTTGCCATGTGTTGATATGATCACTTGAAATTCATATTGAAGAGCTTATTTTAGATGTCAAAAAAATTATTGCCTCTAATATTTACTTTCATGCCTATATAATTTACAAACCATTATTCTTTTACTATAAACGTTGTAATTACAATATACTTTAATACAAACTTTTCTTTGATTTAAGGTATAATAATAATATACTTTAAAAGTCACTGGCAATTTTAAAATTTTTTCGCAAGCCTTCCTTTTTTTAACCTTTGCTGTCACCCTTCAGTTTTCAGTAAGATATTTGCATGTGCATGAGCCCTTCTTTTTGAATACAACATGCAATATTTTAGAGTTTCTTCCTTTACTTGTTGTGATGTTCAGTAGCTTAGGCATAGGATATCAAATTCATCTAAAATTTCAAATTTAAGGACAATATTTTCCAAAATATCTGTACATTAATTTGGTTTTTGCTGAGAAGAATACTTTCACGAAAAAATTATTCTGTTTTTTTTAATATTTCAGTAAACCAAGATTTAGGGTATGTCAAATCATTNAAACGTTGTAATTACAATATACTTTAATACAAACTTTTCTTTGATTTAAGGTATAATAATAATATACTTTAAAAGTCACTGGCAATTTTAAAATTTTTTCGCAATGCCTTCCTTTTCTTAACCTTTGCTGTCATTCTTCAGTTTTCAGTAAGATATTTGCATGTGCATGAGCCCTTCTTTTTGAATACAACATGCAATATTTTAGAGTTTCTTCCTTTACTTGGTGTGATGTACAGTAGCTTAGGCATAGGATATCAAATTCATCTAAAATTTCAAATTTAAGGACAACATTTTCCAAAATATCTGTACATTAATTTGGTTTTTGCTGAGAAGAATACTTTCACGAAAAAATTATTCTGTTTTTTTAAATATTTCAGTAAACCAAGATTTAGGGTATGTCAAATCATTTTGTGTTAGGGTACATATTAGCCTGGATGGACCTTCCTGCTTCCCTTCATCTTCCTTGCAAACATCCAACACCTATAGAAAATCACTTGAATTTGCATAGGCTGAACGTTTATCTTAAACTTTTCGTAACCTGTTATAGGTACTTTTTCAGCTTATTTAAGATTGCACCACAAATGTACGTTATTATTTCCTTATCTTTCTCTGATAAAGCTTGAGCTGTATCTTTTTATGCTTTCATGTCACATGCGTCCATTTTGCAATCTTCACCTGCCAATCCAATAGTAGCCAGGAATAGAAATCTTGTTCAACTGCAAGACAATCGTAAATCGTCCTACAAATTTCACTATTTGTCCTTATTGGATTAACTCTTTGCCAATTGGTCTCCAATGAATTTGTTTTTCAATAACATCTACGTTTTGGTTAGGGACATCAAGAAGTCACAATTATTTCACCATCTTACTGCTTTAGCATCTCTTTGTCTTGAGATTGACTCTGATGCCTCCCTACAAATAAACTTACTGTTGATTTGTATTATGTATTGTGTATCTGCTTTGGTAACCTTCTTTCTTTCATTTAGCTTTCCAGTTTTAGGAATATGCGGCCCATGGAGCAATCCTGAATTCATCTGTATGTGAATGCTTTGTGAAGGTAGAACTGTAAAAAGCAGGCTTTGCATTTCGTCTGCAACATCATTTCTACATTAGACCAGTAGAAGAATGAAACAAAAGAAATTCGCCTCTTAAATTGGTAAAAAGAAGCTCAAATAGTATAATCATTTTCCTTAATATTATAAATATTACTATTTTATTAAGTCTGTTTACTTACTATCCACCTTTCAACGAAATCAAATGAAAGCTGAGTTAAACTACCGCAGGTCAATTTTGTAACAGGTTGATCTTATGCAAAAAAAACTTCACAGAGAAGGAATTGTAGTAATTCTTCCCCAAAATGGGTGTCCCCCAGTGTAGGTGGTGGTGTTTTTAGAGACACTTGATTTTTTTAACAATAAATAGACTGCAAAAAACAGGGTTTTGTGACTAACAGCACCCACAAAGAGACGACAGGATGACGTGTTGATTCAGTGAAGACTTTTATCTCTTTAAAACTATACCTATGAAATTATACGTTGCTCATATTATTACTAAAGAGGTCCTCTGAAAAGTGTTCTGAGTACATTTATATATATATACCGGAAGAGGTGTGAAATTGGAGGAAGACTTGTCCTGAAAGTCTTGTCAGAAAAATACTTGCATATCAGGGTGGTTACTCCCAAATATATTACCAAAAATGTGTTACTGATATAAGTGTTGGAAAAATATATCACTCTCACTTTAACAAGGTTTTTGGCCCCTGACAGCCTTTTATAACCTTTTATTAGATAGTTTAAAGTGCACCTTACGTACATGCATAGAAAGGCAATATTTACTCTCTTTAATCTTTCCCAGTTTATATCGAGTTTTGAGACATCAACGAGGCGAATCTTGATACAAACAATGTGATTTTCTTTTAAAACACTCAGGTTTTGCCTTGTAAAGTGTTTTGCATCCCCAAAACATATTCTAGAAATGAAATAGTTTATGAGCATTGTCCGTCATTTGAAGATACTATAGGGGAGATTTTTCTTACGACATTAAAAAGCATGAAGGAAAGATAGTTTCGAAAAATAGTTCTTGTCTTGGGGAAGAAAGTTATAGCTTAAATAATACTGCAAGCAAGGTTGTTACCCTGCAGTTATAGAGGCAGGATCAAGTAGTTCAGAGCTTCCAAATGACATCAAGCAACCATTAGCAAGATGTGATGAATACAAAAATGATATAAGTAATTATCTGGCAGGCTAGATATAGTCGGAAAAAACTAGAGGAACTGAAAAAGAGGAAAAACCCCCTTGCGTAATCAAGGGACTGCCAGATATAAATGATTTTTGAAATGAAAAAGCGATAAAATTGACATTAGAAAAAATAGTTATTTTTTATCACTCAGGATGTATCAAAAGACTTGTAAAAAAGATTAAAGTTTCAATTAGACACAGACCACTCAGCGTTATTATGCAAAGTACTAGAGTCAAACCAAACTGTAAGAAAAATGCAAGTAAATGCGGCATCGCTACCTTTTAACCCGCACAATTATTATTATTATTATTATGATAATAATAATGATGATTATTATTATGATAATAATAATGATGATGATTATTATTATCGTTAAAATCTGTTTTCATCACAGGCAGATGTTATACCGAGTATTTGTAAGAGAGCCGGTTACAACAAGTAACCAAAGGTCTCTCACATTCTTTCCCTAATTCAGTACTTCAGTACTTTTCTTAAAATTCTTGCTGTTCCTAATAGTGTAGTTTTTTGGGTCAGTGTTGTATCTATCTGTATTCCTAGTTTCTCTATGTACTTTTCAAAGTTCTTGGTTACGCTTCCGAGGGCCCCTAAGACTATTGGAATCACTACAACCTTCTTAAGACTCCAAAGTCTTTGAATTTCTCTCTTCAAGTCCTGGTATTTTTCAATCTTTTCTTGTTCTTTTTCCTGGATCCTTTTGTCCCCTGGTATGGCAACATCAACAATAACT
>RDPX01000009.1:348672-410127 GCA_003991215.1 Morbakka virulenta | reverse complement strand
GGTTGTGGTTAAAGAGCAATTACGTGAAAAAGGCAACTGAAGCCTTAATTACAGCTGCTCAGGACCAAGCACTTAGAACTAACTGGGTTAAAGCTAACATTGATAAAACTGAGATAAGTTCTGTGTGTCGAATTTGTCATGAGAAAGATGAGACAGTGTCTCATATTGTTAGCGGTTGTTCTGAATTGGCAAAGAGAAGGTATGTGTTTAGACATGATCTGGTAGCTACCAGGGTGCACTGGGAGCTATGTAAAAAATACAAAATTGATGCGAGCAAGGTTTGGTATGATCATGTTCCGCCTTCTTCTTGCATGTCTAGTACAGGTGTTGAACTTATCTGGAATACACCCATTCTTACTACAACGAAAGTAAAACATTATATACCTGATATCGTAGTCAAAACAAGTAATAAATGGATTCTTATTGATATAGCTGTTCCAAAAGATCATCGAGTGAGAGAAAAACATGCCGAAAAAATTCAAAAATACATTGACCTGGCTGGTGTCATTCGTGTAGAGCAGAAAGATGAGACTTCAATAGTCCCGATAATTGTCGGGGCTCTTGGAACGATTCCATTCAAACTTGAAAAGTATTTGAAAGAATTAGACCTTCCTGATATAAGCGGTAGTATACAAATATCAGCAATCACAAGTACTGCCAGAATTTTGAGAGATGTTTTGAACCTCTAAGATTAGGGAATAATCCGAGACTCAAATCGAACTTACACACCCAGTAAACTGTTTACCGACTGGAGATTTTTTTTTTGAAGAAGAAAAAAAAATTATTATTATTAACCAGGTTTTTTTAAACTGTTTTACTCGATGGTGTCAATGGGCCAACATAATCATCAGGGTTGATAAAGGTGCCACATTCGGTATAAAAAATTCAGAACAAGATCTCTTCAATTTCAACCCAAACTTTTTCTTAATAATGAAACTGTAGCTTCTGTAGCCATGGGAGGTCCCTTTAAGTATCTTGGACGTTACTGTGACTTTGAAATGACCAATCGATCTCACAAACCCAAGCTTCTGTCTGTTTTACTAGATCTTCTTAAACAAATTGATTCTTTACCTATCCATCCAAAACACAAACTGCGCCTTTATAGTGAATTTGCCCTGCCAAAGGTTTCCTGGCACCTTACTGTTTCAAATGTTTCTAAAACGTGGGTAGCAGAAATTCTCAACAACCCGGTCTCTAAATACATAGTCCAGTGGCTTGATCTGCCTACAAGTGCCACTCTTAGCTCTATTATTCTTTATAAAAATAAATTTGGACTCAACTTGCAGCAACCTACCACAAAACTTCTACAGTGCCAAACTGTCACCCGTAACGCTCTTAAGTCCTCACCAAATCATAATACCCGAACATTGTGGAAAAACACAATCAATAGTACCGATAAACAACATGATAAAAACACAAAAGAAGTTTTGAAAGCTGTGCAGACAGAACACAAGGAGAGTTTATAAAGTGATGTTACTACTCAAGGTACCATTCTATCATTTCTGTTTGACAACGCCACTTCCAAACATAAAAAGTTTTGGTCTGAAGTTCAGAAAGCGCTTCCCAAAAACATCTTCAGCTTTACCATTCGTTATTTGAACAACACCCTTGCAACTCGTAAAAATCTATCTAAATGGAAACTTAGTATATCGTCCTCTTGCTCTTCCTGCTTTGAACCAGAAGCCCTTCTTCATGTTGTCGCCGGCCGCAAAACGAACCTTCAGGAAGGTCGATATACTTGGCGACACAAATCAGCATTAAAGTTTTTAGCAGGTTCTCTCAAATCTCTTGAAGGCTGTACAATATATGCTGATATTTGTGGATTCTTATCGCCATGCATTATAACTGGAGATACCTTTCGACCTGATTTTGTCTTAGTTACTCCACAAAAACAGTTGAATTGACGGTGGGGTATGAAACAAACCTGGATAAAAATGCTTCTCGCAAATATGAAAAATATCGTTCTTTGATTCGTGATTTGCATTCCAGATTTTCAAAAGTTAGCTTCGTAAATCTTTCCATTAGCTCTTCAGGTATATTCGGTCAATCTTGTATTACTTTCAGTGAAATTTGCAACGCTTTGAACATCGACAACAAACACGAGTGCTTTCTTTCAACCAAACTTTCTAATATAATCATTCGCACCACATACTACATATTCTGTCGTAGAAACCAACCATAGACAAACCCTGAATTTTTGTCGTTTTATTAATTTTGTTAGTAATATATTTAATGTTGTTAAATAGGCAAGCCAATGCAAACTACCTTGATTAGTGTGGTTTGTAACTGTATGTGTTGAGATGAAAAAAAATAGTTTCCATTATTATTATTATTTTGAAAATTCTGAACTTTATGGACTCAGAGGAATCCATTGATGTAAGAGCTTTATCATGTCATGAGTCATAAGCTTTTTATTATTATTATTATTATTATTATTATTATTATTATTATTATTATTATTGAGTGGCGGAGCAATACAAACCCACAAAGGACTCAGGATTTGAAACCCCAGCAAACCCATCCGACTTCCAGCCCAATAAGGGTAAGCTGGGTACATGCATCACATCCATGTGTGTGCAATATTGATATAAATTGAAACAGCACATGACCTTGCAGGTGAAGCCTGTTTAGGTTTCCAAGTTTATGTGACCTATTCCGCTTAAAACGGTCTTCAGAATTTGATGATGATGATGATGATTGATTATTATTATTATTATTATTATTATTATTCAATCTTAATAGAGGAAATACATTTCAACTAACTAAACTGCTGCTATTAATATGTGTCCTGTCATAGAAAAAATATAGTAAATAATAAAAAGTCAAAATAATAAACATTATTTAAAATAATTTAGTTTGTTTGAAAATCATCCAAAGCAATTACTCTCTAAAATATTTTTTGATAAGTTGTACCTAACGGTTCGTGGCTATCGGTAGTTCGTTAAAAAACTCTGCTACTTAATATTTCAAAGGTTTTTTACCAAATTCTAATTTCGCTTTAGGCACCTTAATCAGTTTTTTTTGCTTTCTGGTATTCGTAGAGTGCCCATCAATGTCAAAGTAGTTATAACAATTTGAGGATAGTTTGTTATCTAGACAATTTCTTTCAGTCATGGAAGCCTTATCCCTCATTCGTTTTTCGATGGAGCACACTTCCTTTCCTTCTCCAATAATCTGCTTCGCCAGTCGTTCGATCGAACACAATTTTCGTCTTTGTGTTGCTGTCATGTGGAGATTAATCAGTGTACAGTTGTTTAGGTGGAGTCGAGAAAACGAAAAGACCGCTTTTCATTGGCTAGACGATGGTCTTGGACGGTCTCTGACAATGTAACTACTATGTCGGGTGCATGAAGTGGAGAGATCTTCGCATCTCACTGGACAGCTACCGCCCGCTTCAAGCTGAGCAGCCCTCAGCCAATAAGGTGTTGTCCCGCCATTGGCCACTTGCCTTACTGGGTGCGTAGAGCATAGGAGACATTCTGAAAACTGGTCAATAATTTTGCACCAAAGAATTCACACAATAAACCTATAAACAAAGTGCTTCGCTTCGGAAGCTGGAACGTACGTACAATGCTAACTGGGCTATCAAACGACTTGAAAGCTATATCAGATGTTCGCAAAACGGCAATCATCAACCAAGAACTTGCAAGGCTAAAAATTGACATTGCAGCTCTGCAAGAAACTAGACTCGCTGACTCAGGAAGTCTGAAAGAATCTCTATATACGTTCTTTTGGAAAGGAAAGAGGACGGAAGATGTCCGAGAGCATGGTGTTGGCTTCGCAGTAAGAAATACGCTTCTAGACAAGATACAACTGGGATGCACATCCACAGAACGGCAAATGTCAATCAAAGTAAACTCATCTGAAGGACTAATTAACCTAAAATGTGTGTATGCCCCAACCCTCACGGCTACCGATAACTCGAAAGATGAATTCTATAGTCAGTTAGATGCCCTCATTAAAGACGTGCCAAAGTCTGAACAATTAATAATCCTTGGGGATTTCAATGCAAGAGTAGTAAGTGAGCACGATGCTTGGCCAAACTGCATAGGTCACTTCGGCGTAGGAAAATGCAACGAAAATGGACAAAGGTTATTGGAGCTCTGCACCTTTCACAACTTGTGCATCACAAATACCTTTTTCGGAACAAAGCCACATCACCGGGTGTCCTGGAGACACCCCCGCTCAAAGCACTGGCACCAGCTGGACCTAATTTTAACTAGGTGCCAGTTCCTCTCAAATTTCCAAGTCACACGGACATACCACAGTGCCGACTGTGATACAGATCATTCTCTTGTATGCAGCCATGTGAAACTCATTCCCAGAAAGCTATATCACTCTAAACAACCAGGAAAACCCAAAATCGATGTTAGCAGGACCAGACAACCAGATCTCATCAAAGCTTTCAAGAAATTTTTCCAATCGAACTTCCAACGCAGCACTGATTCCTCAGCATCCGCTGTATGGTCCAAGCTTAGGGACGCAACCTACTCTGCAGCAATCACCGCTTTTGGAAAACTAAAACCTGGACAAGTAAATGACTGGTATGCCGAAAATTCTACTTTACTTGATTCACTCATTAAAGCAAAGCGTTTTGCACTACAGAAATACAAAGATTATCCCATTTCATCAAACCTATCAGAACTGCGATCTGCTAGGATCAAAGTCAAAGCATACACCAGGAAGTGTGCAAATGAGTACTGGAATAATCTTTGTCAATCTATGAAGTGTCATACAAGCTTGAATTAATAAAAATTGCATAGGAAAGAATACTTTTTGTTATTCTTATTCAGCAAATTTAGCTGTACATTGAAAAATTAAGAATATCAGTTTCCAAGATGTTACTTATTCTGACTTTATTCTGCAAGTATATTGTTATATTGTTATTTCTCTATCAACATGTTTTTTAGTTTGCAAGATTTTAGTTTGCACGCCAAAAAATACAAACATCCAGTGATGATAAATGATGAAAGTCACACGATTACCTTTCCTCTTTGACAGACTGATTGGTATTGTAAAGGGGTATGGTGAAATTCTATTCTAAAATGAAAAAAATGATAACAAAAGCTTGAATACTCTGCTGAATAAAAACATGCAGCTAATAAAACGAACTCGCTATGAATGGCTGTGAATACTGAAATCTAGGATGCTACTTTAGTTGTAATGGTGCTTTGTTCTATCATCAAGACTCATCAATTAATACAGTCGACGCTCGTTATCTCGAACTCTCAAGGGACCGCCAAAAAAGTTCGAGATAGCAAATGTTCGAGTTAGCAAATCTTCGAGATAACGGATGCAAGTCGTGTGAAAGTTCGAGATAGTAGAAATTTTGAATTTGAGTTAAAAAAATCAAAATCAGTTTATAAGATCAGGTCATTTATAAAACCCAAAGAGATTTTTCTGGACATCAATGAAGGAAAGGGAAGTTGAGTCAAGGCATTCACATTTATTGAAGTCGTAGTAAATTACATATATGGTATTTTTTTTACCTTAGGAGTAGAAACTTTCTCAGGTACTAATTTTCGCACCTTCCGCGAATTTTCCGCGTATCTGCCAAATACAAAATTTCCAAGAAACTTTAGAAATTCCCTATAAATTAAAAAACCCCTACGATTTAGGGCTAAATTCCCGAAAATTGATACCCGCCATCCATCTGAAGCTTCGAAGTCTGTAGCGCCTAACTCCTTTGCGTACTTTATCGCTTTTTCTTTAATGTACACCCCATCGATTGATATACTCTTACTTCGTTGAGACAAGAACCACTTAAAGACAACATTGTCTACATCGGCGTAATTGCTTTGCCTTATTGTTTTTTGCTTGATTTTTCCAGTGCAGTGAGAAGCTTTTCCTTGTTTTTAACCCAAGTAGAAACAGTGTTCTTTGGCACCCCATACTTTTCTGCAACATCTTTAGCCCAGAGTTGCCAGAAAAGTTCAAGGGACCGCTAAAAATAGTTCGACATAGTGAAAGCTCGAGATAGGGAGTGTTCGAGATAATGAGCGTCGACTGTATATAAAGTAGCCCTCTGATAACTTAAGTGAAATTACTTTTTTATATTGGGTTAATGGAATAGGCTTTGTTGTAGAAATGACCAGAATACGAGTATTTCAAAGGGCAGGAAGATCAATCACAGGAAAAGGGAAACTTTTTAAATCCTCCCATTTCTTATGCCTAGAAAATGATGGCATTAACAAGCGCTGTGAAACAAGAACTAAAATGTTAAAGCATGCTAATTTTATTATTAACAGGAACAAAACAGGATAACACCGCATTCTATGTTAGTTCAAAGCATATCCTTAAGATTTCCTAATAGTATTCATTCAGTATTAGTATTTATAAGATTAAACAATAAAATAATGATATAACAGTGCAATTTCGAAATATGATTCCATTCTGAAAAGGTATACCATCACGTCACCCTCAAATAAAATCTGAAATAAAGTATGATAAACAACGAATAAATTGAATTAGTTAACAGTGAGAAGAATTATAAAAATACAATTTTAAGAATAATCCCATTGGTATTTACCAATATGCTAGAAAAATAAAATCTAATGAATAATAATGTCAAAAAGGTTTAAATTTTGATTACTTACTCTAAATATCAACACTAAAGAAATAATAAACTGAAATAAATATTAATTGTACATTTCTCTACCTTTGTGAATACGGTTAATTAAAGTTACGAACAGATTTTCAGAGACGTCTTCACGAGGCAAAGTTAGTAGCCTATCTCCCTGTTTCAATTATAGCTGTTTTGCACCTTTTTCCTCCAGTCTAATTCTTTCACCAATAAAAAAAATATTAAAAACAGAATAGGGCTAACCCTAACTGATTTGGCTTGAAAAACATTACCTAATTTTCCTATAACGAAAAAGATGAACCAGTAAAATGCTGTCAATCGAAGTCAGAATGGACGGAAGCACCAAAAGGACATTCTCTTTGTTCCTGAATTTGAACAAACTCGTTCGCAAATGTAACTTCATTGCACATTTTTGTATAACAATACAAAACTGGTAATGAATTGAAACGCGGGTGTTTCATACTGCTACATTCCCCTTTAAATAGTTGTCTTCCAAGAGAGTGTGTTTTTTCAGGTATTGCGCCAGTTGGTCAGCCCTTTACTTCATTAGATAACAGGACAAAATAAATGATATGAATAAATTTTGTTGACATTTTATGAATGTAAATTTAATAATACAATCGGATTATTACTTGTCATCATTACAATGGTGTATAATCTACGAGTGAAAACTGTTTTTACCTGAATTATATATTTTAAGCTTATAATGTATATTTTATTATTCGATATCAATAATACGACAATTATTACATAATTTCCTGTCAAAATGAATCTATTTGATGTGTTTAAAAAGTAAATAATCTTGACATAAACTGAATTTTATTTACACCGAATAATATTTGAATAATATTTTTGATAATATTATTTTAGATATGATGAAGGCTATTGTCAGGATGTCCAGTGAACACCGGTGATCCTTAGTTTCCCATTTGAGAAGAGTTTAGATTTCTAAGGGATGTATTTAACACGTCCTGAACAGATATGATTTAGTTGTCAACTGTCACTATTACCATCACAGTTATGAAATAACTCAATTTTTCCTGCTTGTATTTCCCTTTTTAATTCCTTAGTGTATCTCACAAATATCATTGTTCGAACTAGTTTCGCTAAATGACGTTCCATTGAAATTTTTTTTTTTTTTTTTAAAAAGAAGACAGTGCATGAAATTATTTTATTGATGCCAACTGTCCAAACCCAAATTTATAAATTTGAAAGTAAAAGAAAGTTTAGGAATAGAAAAACTTTGAGAAATGGTGGCCTGATCTGTGAGGGGCGTATAAACATTTTATTTGATAGTAACGTTGATAGACGGTAAAGAATTATTTAATGTGTCTTCATATCTGTGATAGATTAGCTGCAGACAACAAAAGTCTCCTCTAATGTACGCTTTAAGTAATAAGTATGACTCGCTTTTCACCTAAACGAACCATGCACTCAATTTTCTGATTTTAAGGAAAAGAATTGGACTTTGAGGCTGAGAAAAGTTACTTCTCCACATGACGTGCAGGGGAAAGTGGCCTATCGAAACAAATTGTAATAAAACAGAATGGAGAAAGTCATGCATTGACCTTGTACTGATGATGAGTGATAAAATATTGAAAAATTAATGAATAGAAAATAAATTTTAAAGCAGAATTATTATAGAACTTTTTGGAAAATGGTGATCTATTAACGAAATATTGATATGATCTATTCAGCGTCAAGTGATACGAATGGTGAGTGATTGCACAAAAGAAATTCAATAAAGGAAGTGATGACGTAAGATGTAAAATTATCCCTTTTTTCATAAGTAAAAATTATGTTGCTTGGCAATTGAGGATGTGAATGTAGGAGCTCAGAAACATGAAAAAATTGACAATCAGTAATTCTTGGAGATATTTTCTACCTACAGTATTTCGTGGAAAAATACGCAGGACGGGAAAATACTCTATGTATGAAACGAATTGGGTCTGAACAAGTTATGGCTTTTGTTGGCTTTTCCATTGAAATATCGACGCTACTTTCTGCAACCATATTTTCCCTTTCTCATGAATTCCAAATCCTCTTTTTCTATGTTATTTTCGCAATTTTCTTTTCTTCCAAATTCATTGGGATTAGTTGATCTGGCCTTAAATTGGAAACCGTCGTTCAATGGGATGTTCAGTCCTGTAAGCATGACGATATGGATTTGGTGAAAAAGTGGCATTTTCAAATCAAATAAATCGTTGCAAAATGATCTAAAAATGGTGGAGATCAGTCCATACTTGTCAATTATTTATTATTGGTTTTGCGTCCTTTGTCTATTTATATCGATTCATTTCAAGCTTGCAGTTTCCTCAAAGATACAAAACCTTGTTATTGTACAACTAATTCATACAAAAGTGGACTGGTTATGGCATGAATTAAATCAATCTGCCTTGACTGGGTGGTATATATATATATGTATATGTAAAATTTTCTTTCTACTTCAGTAATTAAATGTCTTCACCAAACAGATGAATAACTAAGAGTTTCACAACATCCTTTTTGCCTTTTTCATAATTTTCAGAAATTTTTTCTTCTGTTCTTATAAATTGACTATGTTATCGACTTAAAGCTTTGATCCCTTCAAGAGAAAAATTTCATATTGTTAATATTTTATTCAGGGAGGTTTTTGAATGGTATTTTTTAACACGTTATATAGTCTTTAAAAGTCATATGCATTTGTCGTCTGTACGGGTTTTTTAATTATAATGTGCCGGCCTGATCCTTTTCTCTTTCTTCATTTCAAAAATACTCCGGTATAAACTGCAAGACAGAGTACTAAAAAAACCAGAACAGACAGAGAATTGTTCCGTGCTTTGTACATCCCGCTGAATCTCTCCCCTTGATTAAATATTTGAATTACTGTGACTAAGATCCGGGATTTGATTATCCTTAACGTTTTGGTGAGTATGATAATGGCCATGAAATATCCAGCTGTGCGCCTGCTTATGATAGCCTAGCGAAAATAATATAATATTTATTACAAGAAATTCTATTTTCATCTGACATACTTTTCGAATTGCAAAGCCGTACTATATCATTAAATAGCTTCTACATAAGACTAAACTAAAAGCTTAGTTATTTCAAAGCAATCTCATTTTATCACCTTTTCTCAAGAATTTTATTAGTTTTGAAAGAAGAAAATGTTTTGGATTTTTCACTTCTGTAAGGTGTGTACAATCAATTGGCTTCTTTGAAGAGGCACGAGTGACATTCACCTCGATTGCTCTAATGTCATTACAGATCGAATTAACACGGAAGGTATCTTGGTAGATCTGAGCAAAGACAAGAAGACAGCGGTGTATGTATCATTGCACAAAAGTAAGTGGAAATAAAAGCTAATAGTATTTCTTAATATATAAATATCTGTGTTACCATTTGTTTAGAAAAACGCGCTTTGATGAAGAAACAAGATTTCTCTACAGAATCACAATATGGTCAGAAATTTTGAGGGAATAAAAATAAGTTATCTTATCCATATCAGACTCCACATAAGTAAAGACAGTATGTAATTTAATTGTCAGTAAATAAGAAAAAAAGCATTAAAGAAACGAAAAACTTGTACTGATGCCAGTACATATGTCTTTTTCAGTGAACGTTGAAAAATTTAAAAATCATCAAACCTATTTGGTATAGATTTAAATGCTATCATTTAATGCAAAAGAAAAAAAGGAAATAATACATTGTGAAATACAATGTGTTCAATATATTTATAAGTGATAGATTTAATGTAATAAATAATGGTGTAAAACAATACTTCTGAAAAAATGTCAGGTATTTCACCAGGGCTTTGTAAACTCTACTATTTATATATGTATATATGTGTATGTATATATATGTAAATGTATATGTTTATCTGCAATTAAATGTTGACTCCCAAAAAAAAACCAAGGGGACAAGAGAAATACAAAAAACAATCGCAAAGAACTGGCTTTGAGTTTGAAAAAGGCACTTAATATGAAATATGTGTGTCTGTTGTCATATACTTAATAACAACTGCAAATTCTCTTGGAATATAGAAAGAACCAAAAGAGGTTTCCCTTTTGGAAGAAATCAAAATCCTTTGGAATTGAAATTTTAACCTTGAGTAGCGTTTGTCAGTTACTATACAGAAGACAATATTTTTATTTACCATCACAAATGGCCTAAATTCAGAATAACAGTAACATTTTCTGGCTAAATCATAAAATTAGTTTCTTACTTTTTTTCTTTTTGGGATTTTTCATCACAAATCATAAACATTTCCATATGCTTTGAGGCGTTTTCATCAAATTATATATGATACCTAACAGGTATCATATAGAATTTGACTACCAAACACAACCACCACTGTTTATTGCCCAGTTGGGATTAGGAATAGGAAAAAATATTCATCTTAAATCTCAAAATTAAAAATGCCAGATGCCAAGGATTAAAACCGGCATATCATAAACACTGGATGTTTGGCAGGTGTTACGTATTGATGTCAGATCTGAATAAAACTTGAATTTCTGATTGACCACCTTCAGAAACAAAATAAGCCTTAATGTCTCTGCGTTTTCCCATCGAAGAATTGAAAAATAAACTTGCAAATGAAAAAAGAGAGAAATGTATGTAATTTTCCATATTTTGTGACAAACTACAAATAACTTGTCCTTCCTTACAATATGATAAAATAAGGTAAATTAGAATTAAAGTAAAATACTAATAATTAATAAAAATTAATAAAATTATTTTAAGAACAGTTATTAACAATTAAAACTTCTTTTTTCAATGACTTCCCTAATTATATTCACGGAAATGTCAAATTTCTGGACTGACTTACTCCAGGCAAAAAGATTTCATGCAAGGTAATCTTCCAATGGAGTGAAATGTAAAGGAAACTCAGTACGGATTAGAGTTTCAACCAAACGACACTTGCCAAGTTAAGATTATATAGTCAAAATATGTAAAATCAGATGGGTAATTTTTCTACATTTCAAAAAAAAAGATTTTGAAAAATCGCATTGTTCCCATGTGCTTGTTGTCTACAGAACAAACAGAATGCTTCTAATATTATATATATATATATATATATATATATGTATATATTAACATTATGATTATCATTTTATTATAGTCAGGATTTTTCCCTCTTTCGAGAGGTTACTGACTTCCCTTCCATAATTTGGTGGATTTCGTTCTCTTAAATTCTCTTCTGTAATTCTTATCCTCAAAATGTAAACCAACTTCAATACATTCTTTTTCCATCACTGCTTTTCACTTCAATTTTGGTCTTCCTTTTCTTCTACTTCGTTCGACTTCAAAGTTTCATGTCTATTTAATACACTTAACATAACCATTTCTCATACAATGACATCTCAAATGTCTTTGTCTTAAAGTTTCAACAACTGTATCCTTCATCTCCAATTTTTTCGTTGTTTTTTGTGTTTATAATATCAGCAAATATTACTTCATATTTCTTTCAAACCATACTTCTTTCAGCACTTCTCAAAATACCTTCAATTGATCTAGGTTTAGAAGAGACCAATTTATCTTGAGCTAAACAAATGCTGAAAAAAGTCAATACAAGGACATTAAAAGACATATGATGATGTCCAGGATTAGTTGAATCTTGAGACCTTTAATTAGCAAACAAAAACTCAGTCTCATGGCAATATTTCAAAGTAATTTCGGAGTATTTTTTCAATGATGTAATTTGGAAAGTCTAATTTATTATAAAAGCAAGGGAGATATTTTCTTATTGTGTACATATGGTTTGACTGGTTTTATAATTGACCAAATCTAGTGTTGTATCATAATTTTCATTCAATTCATAGGTGTAAATCGACAATTTGTACTATGAAAACATTGCTAAAAAATTCCATATGATCAAGTTATAAAACTAACAATGCAATTTTTAATTCTTTATTCGATTATTTATTTCGAGATCAATGTCTCATCCTCAGATCTAAAAGATCTAGTATCAGAAAATGACTTGTTGATTGTGGTGATGAAAGAATGGAGACGTCATCCATGGACTATGTGTGGGTTCTTTTCCATAAGTTTATATTTTAGTTTGGTTTCCAAGTAAGTTTAACTTGATTTGACTATCTCCTTTTTCGTAGAACATTTTCATGCTAAGAAAGTTTTCCTTCCAAACGTCTTATGACAACTGTGTATTTTGGGAGCTTTTTTACACTTTTCACTTATTTTAGGGACGGTTAGATCTTCAATAATGCCCGCATAAAGACGCATCCTTGACATAGAGACACATGCCTGACAGGAAAATACCAATACAAAAATAAAGTTGTATAGAGCTAGGTTTGAACCAACATTCAATGGCTAAGCAATCCACATACTCTATCTTTCATACAATTAATAATGATTCATTAATTGAACTGTACCATTGGTATGATAACAACACTTTTCTGAATTAAAATGAAGTTTAAGATTGTGGCTTAAGTTAAAGCAATGTTTTGAAATGTGATTTTACATATCAACTGAGGTATATGAAAATCTAATTCTTATGACATTTAAACGATCAAGTCCTCAAACTCTGCACAGCATTGTAGTAAAATAAACTTAAAAATTAATTCAAAACTAACTTTTAAAATAAACTTTATAATTAGGTAACCTCAAAAGTGTTACGGATGCCCTTTCTCTTTTTCACCGGTTAAAATGTTAAATCTGGATACTTCAATTTTTCTAACTCTAACGATTCTCGTCTTCTCTCACCCTTAAATTCGCGAGACCTACTCTACAACATATTTTAGTTGATATATTTGCTTAACTTTGAATTAATGTATCTGACAGTACTGGGTTAAATATGAGTAACGGTCTTTTCAGAATTATTTGCCTCTATGCCCTACGAGGCTATCTTTTGGAAGAGTTTATTGGTAACAATATGTTAACAAGTAAGTTTTTGCCCTCTATCTTTTCTGGCACACACTTAAGACTACTACAATTTAGCAATGCTTCAAAAGAGAAGAGCTTCTGCTCATGTCTAAAATAAAAACTTGTCACACTGGTCACCACACATGTCCTTGATAAAATTGTTGACCTCAAGAAAAGTACCTGACAATGGAGTAGCATTTCTTAAAGGGTTAGAATTTTTTCATTGCCGTCCCATATACCAAACCGGTCCCAAAATTGTGCATACCTGACAGTAGATACTTTATGAAATATAGTTATGAAGTGGAAAATTGGAAAAATATACATTAAATTCAGCAAAATTTTTGCAGAACAACATATAGTAAAAATCTTGAAAATTTTGAAATTTATGAACGCAGAGGAAGCTATAGATGTAAGAGCTTTACCATGTCTTAAATCGTAAGCTGTTTGTGAGTTACGTTTCGAGAGATACTTCTCCCATCGTCAGGCAAAAGATGGGAGAAGTACCTCTTGAAACGTAGCTTACAAAAAGCTAACGATTTAAGACATGATAAAGCTCTTACATCTATAGCTTTAGATCATAATATTAATGAACATATGCTACTCAAAAGGATCCTCTTCCTGTCTGTTCTCTTTTATAACAGCACTAATCTCTGATCTTTCCCAGCCTCTTCTGATTATATAGCTGCTGATTTGCATCTGATCATAGAACTGAATGATTGTTTTGGATTGGCTGCAGCACAAAAATCTGCTGTTACTTTTTCAGCACTGACTCCATTCCTTATTTGAACTTGTACTTCTTTGGACACTGTCTTTATGCATGGTTTCTCCAGAGACCTTGTAAGTACGATTCACGGTTAAATCTTGAGACTGAAAGTAAGATGTCAGTGTTTAGTACGGATAGCATTCTTCCGTGGTTTTCAAAAAATAGGTCCTTGGTTCACTTTCCTTTAAATATATCGGCAAAAAACCCATTCTTTAATTTTGAAAAGAAGAAGAAGAAGATATTTTCCAAATCAGTTGGTGTAGGGATTAATAATTTTTATGTGGGGCATTTGAGTCTTATTCTCGTTGGACCTGCGATTTTCTGAATGTGCTATATTGAACTCTGTGAGGAAGTTGACCTTAGCTTGCCAATTATATGTCTTGCCCTGGCAAATTATCTGCGTTGGCAGGTATATGCCTGACATAGTAATTGGAAATGTTCCTGTATTTTGGCGATAAAGACGATTTTGGGCATTCCTTATTGTTGCTACCTTTTCATTAGTTTTATCCATTGCGTACTCTCTAAACAGAACAAATGGCCGAGGCGTCTGATCAATATCTGATGATTAAATCATCAGCTATATCATCACCACTGACTACCTCATTAATTGACCGGTGAAACGTAAAGACTGTTTTTTAAAAAGGATTAGGACATTGGTTGCCTAGATGTCGTGGCTCTGCGCTTGCCGAAACCAAGGTGTCTGAATATTGATTGACACCAGCACACTGTGTGTACCAAAATGACAATTTACCACCATTTTTTAAGCAGGGATCAATCACTGGCTAGCACTATTCCTTAGCAATTGAAATTGCAATGTTATGATTAACAATACACACAATGCCTCGTACTGAGCACAGCTATTTTCATCAATGTCTCCCAGAGTCATCTTTGCACTCCCATATTTTTCATATTAGTCATAACAGTTGCTGGCTTGTTTTCGTTTTGGCTTTCTTGTATAACTTTATATGTCCACGAACAGTTGATTATAGAACAGAATACTTTTTTGCGGCAGGTGTAGTTTCATTACTGATTGTTAATTTTACTATTTTTGCACGCTCCAATTCTTGATATTCTTCGTAGCTTTACTTTTGTCTTTTAACTGGAGGCCCCAGAGGAGCGCCTAGAAATTAGAGCATCCTTTCTGTTTTATTTTCTTCTGCTTCTTTCAATCCATTACTTTGAGAAGCTCTATTGAGCTTTTCGTCAAATACCTTTTAAAAATGTTTTAGCTGAGCAACAAGTCTTAGTGGTAAGTAAACTTCCATCTCAGAAATTGACAACTCCAAGTTGCTATCTGTGAAATGTAACACAGTTCGGTCATTTTATCAAGTAGTTTAGCTATACTTCCGTTGACATATTTAAATTAGATTTAAAGCAACAGGGAAACAGAACACAACAATTTTGATATTAGAAGGGGGAAATTCTATTTTCACATGAAAATTTTCCACAGGAGGAATGTGTGTTTTGCAAACAAGTCATGAAATACACGTGTTTCTAATGCAAGACATTTCTTTGTAACCAAGGAGTACGATTTTTAGTGTCTGCGTCTGCAGAATATCCAGGGAAGACAACTAGTCATAGCAGTGCTAAAGTGTGCAATGAACGCGATGAACAGGAGAATTATGGCATTTTCTTGCAACCAATTAAAGGAGAATTGCAAGATTTTGTTGTTTCAGATAGGAATCTTAACTGCAAGTTTTTTTCTTTCTTTCTTTCATGTTTGTGTACCTCGGGGCTTCATGACCACAGAAATATTTGGCTCAGATAAATCAGCTTTTGACTATGAAGCAAGAAGAAAGAAATCTGTATGACCTATATACCATTGACTTATATACCAATATTTTTTAAAATAAAAGTTTATCCCTGGTAGGTCATTTGCCTTGAGAGATTTCAAGATTTTGCAAGTTCTTTTTAGATTATAAGGGGGAAGTCACAGCAGTGGTTAGAGCTACAAAGTTTAGGCGATCTCCTTTACACCAAGGGGGCCTCAAAATCCCAATAAACTTGACTGTGGCGTAACGGAAGACCACGTTGGAAGTATTCAACAGAATAAAGAAGTTTGAATTGGAATATTACAATAATGCCAGATAATGTACCCCGAATTATAACAATAGGAGAGAAAGAAAATGGAGAAGACTACATCTTCTTTTGTGTTGTTAAAACTATTTTTTACTTCGTCACAAAGCTTACATATAACATTGCTTTGTTTTCTTTTGTTATTGGTTTTTACTGCATTACATGTTACTCGTAAAACCTTTTTGAGCAGTTTATTTTTAGCTTAATTAAAATTTCGAGCAGAGAGATCCTGCACGAATTGTAATACCATGCAGATTAAAATGCAAGTAAGTTGCATCTACACTGGGTAGTATCATGTGTAAATTGGCAATAATGAAAATTGCGATTGCAACCCCTCTCTACATGTCATCAATACCTAAAGGTCTAATTACCAAAAGGGGTATTTAGTTCGTCAACTTTATTAGTGAACTGAACCAAAAGAAGGACGAGAAATTGTATATCGTATATATTATATACTATTTGTATATTTGTATACCGATGATCAAGCAATGCTGTTTTTTGTTATAAAGTGGAAAGAAAACTTAAACGACTTTATTTTGGTATTTAAATATGAATTTGCATGGTTTCTATACATTTATTTTCGTGTGTGTGGTATCTACGTGTAGTCAGGAAACTATTAAAGCGTGGTTGTAATTCTTGAATCCCCGGTTCCATAGTACCATTAAAAAAATCCTCAATTTCGGGTTTATTTAAACCACTACAAACAGATTGAAATTGTGCATGCTGCTGCCTAGTATTAATAATGGTCGATTTCCTGCCAAAGTGATTTCCATGGTAGTTCAGTACTGATGACATTATCTGAGTTTACTGGAATTCTGATAAGGTGTTCTGGTTTTTGTTTTAGTCATACAGAAAAGGAAATTCCATTCATTTTAATAATTGTACATCACAAATACCTCATGGCGTAACATTACTACAAAAATGGCTTGAGGAGTGTTGGCATACCATAAATTATATCTCAGATAACAGGCTTACAGCAACTATATTTGTCGTTATTAAACTTTCTCACTTATAATATTGTAATTCTGTCGGCTTTTCTTTAAGACCAATTTTGCACTAATAAATCACCATTCAGGAAGTATGATTTTCAAACCATAAAATTGGCTAAGAGAGGTAACTACTTAAATAGTTCCCTTTTGTGGTAGTAATTTACTGAGTACTTTTTCGCTCCAATTAGGAGTTTTCACAATGATGTGCATAAGAGTCAATGAGCAAGAAATCTTTACAATTCTTCATTTTCCATTTTAAATTTACCTTTCTCATCATCAGGAACTTATTATAGGGAGGGTAGTTAAATATATAATGGCTTATTTCCTTTTCCAACCAGCTTCCTAAACTTTGAGTTGTAAATTGTTTGTGGATTTCCATTGACCTCTGCACTCAAATGTAGGCACTCCAGCTCAACTGGAACCCATGATGAAAACCTTCCGGCAGCAATAGCAAGATAGGCGATTTTCCCCGAAGCAGAATTATGTAAAAGATTAAACGTGTTCATAGTGTGCACAGTGCACAGCAAATCATAGATTTACACAGTGGCTTTAGACAAATTAATAAGGAACTAACTCGAGCGTGTTAGTAATAATCGCTGATTATGTACAGTAGGTCATTTGGTACAGAAAAACAATCAGAGGGTAGTATCAATAAATAAAAAGATATAGCTAGTTCTGCAAAATTTGAAAAAACCCCAAATATTCCATCTTTCCTTTCCTTTTCATTCTTTTAGCTTTTTTGACATTACATTGCATGCGTTAGTGCCGAATTCTTACAGATTTGGAAAATAGGGTGTTACCTACAAGGTATTTGGAAAAAACACTGATAATCAATAGTTAACTTTTTAAAAGCAAGATTCTCGATGCAGCCTTCCTAAGGACAAATTTCTTGTCAATTTTGTGTTCTGTGGTACCATAAAGGAAGAAAAGTTAAAAATAATTAGCTAACTTTCAAATTAATCAGTTTTTTAATTCAACATTCAATAAATTCCTTTTATTTCTTATTAATTTTTTCTAGTGTTTTACTTATTAACCCCCTGATTTCATAGTGGCATTCTATTAACAGATTGAATGGCTGCTGAGCGGAATGCGAACAAGGTAGGTTAGCTTTAAATAGCTGTAGACTATATTCTGGTTACCTAGACAAAAGAGAATATGGTGGTTTGTGAAAACGTGGGGGTTGTTGCTTTTGAAGTGACTAAGGATAAATGACTCAAACAAATATCAAATAGGGAAACTTTGTAATCATGTTTTCGTATATACAGCAAGCGGGGAGAAGGGGAGAAGAAGGGAAACTGAGAGTTTAGAGAAGTACAGAAAGTGCAGACAATTAATTGAAACGAACAAAATCTGTAACTGTCAGACAAAACTTGCAAGAAATTATTTTTGGTAAACAAACAGCAGATGATGGCAAAAACAGATAGATATCATTAAGTTTTAAATTAACTAAATATCGATTCAATAATAGCAACATTGCTAACTGAACCAAACATCATAATGCGTGGTAAAATGTAACCATAGGTAAGGCAATCAAAACTCACTACTCTTCAAGCAAGTGGGTGGATTAAGCCGCGGATGAAGTACTCAGAATGAAACTCATTCAATGTTCAAAAAATATACCAGTTTTTCTTTTACAGTCCTACATCCAGAATAGATTAAAGACAAAAATTTGGAGTTTCCTCAAGAGAAAATGAAAGATTAATATTGGAGCAAACGTTTTGCAAAAGTACAAATGAAATAAAAAGCAATTTTTCATAAGATAAGGAGTAATTTGAGTAAAGGTTTAATCAGAAAACTTTTTGAAAGGAATTCATTCTTGGACATCCACTATATGATTACTTTTGAAATGATACGATCTTTATCCCCCCAATTTCTTTGACTTTAATAAAAACCCCATCAAAGACACCCTTTTGGTTGAGAGTTTGTGTTTTGTAGTTACTTGTAAGTAATTTTATGTAGAGTAAAGAAAATTAAGTACAGACTCTTTTTCTTACTTAAAATTACGTTTATTTCTGTCAAAAGCTTTTCCTAGTGGCACACGACAGAACAAAAAGCCAAGAATGATTAAAAACATACTTAATACATGCTTATCATTACAAAAGGAAAAAGGGATAAACAATACATCTACCTCTTGTGAGTGGCTGAGAAAAACAAAGAAGATCGAAGAAAACCCAGGCATGTTTTGTGACTGGCTGCCCTAAACAATAAAGACCATATACAAATTTCACTTGTCTGTATAGAAAAAAAGGATGAAACCTGACTATGAATTGTTTCCTTCTGAATGAAAGGCAGGCCTAGCTCTGCCAGTCAAATTTAACTGTTTGATTTTGAAATTTTTACTGAAGCTCCTCGCTCACTAGATGATGTTGTGCTACAGCAGAATCACAGTTAACCAATTGGCAAATATTCTTTCACCATAGCAAATTCTGTTGAGAATGGTTACACTAATAATGTAATGGAAACCGTTCTTAAACTTTTTACTTATGATATTGTAGCTCTATTGTTATGCAGCTTTCAAAATACTGTTCAACAATGGTCTCTTATGTAATCTATGTACCTAAATCTGTCACGCACAGTCCTAGTTTACACAAAATTTGAAAATCAAAATACCAGGAAAGTGCCCGAATGCTATTGTGCATCTGCATCTGAAGTAATTTTCGCTTCAATACACTGTTATAATTATATTGCCATAGTCGCACTTTGTACCAAGAATTCTGTGTTGATTGGTGTTTCCATTTTGCTACTGTACCTCTCTTCTTCGTAATTTATTGTGATCACGTGATCGTGTTTTAGCAGGTTTAGTTTATTATTATTATTATTATTATTATTATTATTATTATTATTATTATTATTTACTATTATTATTTACTATTATTATTTTTGGAAGGAAAGCATTTTCCCATTTAGTTATTGTTGTCCCATTTTTTGAGATAGCATTTTTCCATTTAGTAATTCCATTATTGGTATGCCATTTTTCTTGTTTCGAACAACGTTTTTGACTGCTGTACCTGAAAAAGATTGAAATGCTTGAAATAAAAAAGTAACCTTCATTTGTAAAATAGAGGTTTCTGAAAATAATTTCCTTGATTGCAAAAGAAGTGTAGCTCTGAAGCTTAAAGTTGTGCGATGATCTTACTCTGTGCTGTATGCCCTTGTTTAGTCATGTATTATTATTGTGCAGTTTGCTAATTCGTACATAATGCACAAAAAATGTGAGGAAATAATATCTTTGCAAATCACATTCGTCGAAATCAGTGAATCTAAAATTATACAACAACCAGTTATTCTGTAGGAACTACATTAGAAACAATTTTTTTAATTGCTGCAGAAATAAATCCTTGATATTTTGAAATCATGCAGTAAAACCTATTAAAAATCATCACCATTTAACAGGGTTTTCAAAATGAGGGTTCACAATAGTGCAATACCCCCTCCCCCCGTTTTGGTTTTCAGTGCCATACTTTGTCATCTTGATATTGGATCAAAGTGAATTTTTACTACAACAGCTTTACAGGATCATATAGTGTCTTAAGGAAAAATATTGTTTAACATACTAGAAATCTTTCCTTCTGTATTTAATGGAAAATAAACGAAGAGATAATAATTAAAATAAGGTTGGTGCTAAGACGCTAGATTTAAAAAAATATTATTTATTAATATTTTAAAGGATTTTCCGCTATAGTTAAAGAAATATACCCTTGTAGTATGGTTTCTATGGAATTTTTAAAAAACCAAACTAATCATTTACAAGACAGCTTCTACTTCTCAGTATATTCGATTAGTTTTAATCGAATGCTGTTATAGTAAGCAAGTTCCTTGAAGAGTTTAAATATCAAGGGTGTATTATTTAAGCTCTCCAATACGAATTCCAGCCCAATAGAAAATGACAGAAGGTGAAAATGAAAAATAGTTTTAAAGCTACTTTTGTAGATAAACTTTTTTCTGGTCAGTTTTAGAGAGGATCTCTATTGTTTTATATGGTTACGGTGTATTGTGCATTAATGTAATTCATAGAAAAATGAATAGGATATCAAATATGTTGACAGGAGAATATTATGTATCCTATAAAGAAGACTATGTGAAATAAAATGAAGAGAAATAAAAAATTTTTAGTACGAGAGAAACCAGAGAAAGTTAAACCCAGCCCCCTTAGTACCATTATATTACTTCTTAAGGACAAGGCAGAATTTCCCCAAAGCTATGTTTGATTCCTATCTGTTTGTGTTTTATGTCCCTGTGTCCCTTTCTGTCATAAAATATCGAGTCTGAAAATCTAGGGATGTTGTAGATACTTCCAATGCACCACAGAGGTTTCTCTTGAACTAAATTTGATTTGGAGGAACATTTTCCGTCATTATTAAAGTAGGAGATTTCAAAAGAAGTAAAAAAATATACACATTCAAATGTTCATTCAAAGCACTAGACTAAATCGAGTCCCAATTTTTCTTAAATTGACAATTGATAACCATAACTGTCAGCAAGAAATTCTTCGTTTGTAATTACTCATTAAACAAATTTACACATTATCACTGATTTGCTAGCACCAAACAATTGAACTTTTATTCTTACTAGGACCTTATTTAAAATTTGTTACTTATTTCTTGAGTAGGCATAACACTGTTTTATGTCTTCCTTTACTATATGATGCCTTGTATATGTAATACCTTATCACGTAAGTTCCTTCTGTAGCTTTGTATAACAAAACTTATGAATACTGGTTTAAGTCTAATCAGGATTAGCTATTCAAATAGTATCTGCATTAATTAGAGAGTGATTAAATTCCATTCATGTAGTTACTGAAGGGACACTAGGCACTCTTATTGAAGGGATGTGTTCGGTCTCAATATCCAAAGGTTTGTTTATAAACAACTTAATCTTTTGGACTGGTTCAGATAAAAGATTTAATGCCTAGAATTATATTGAAAGTGCGAAGTTTGTTCAAGATATTGGATCCCATTCTTAACTTTGAAATTGGTTCGGAGGAGGTCAAAGACTGAAATAAGAAATTAAAGATTTGGTGGATTCAAGGTGAGGCCGCTCTCTATAATTGTGGCAGTATGAGATTTCATAATTTATTGAGCCACACTTTGTTTTTAAACAACATGGGGCCTTAAAACAACGCAGAGTTTTATAGAGTTATTTCACCCCTCTTTTTGTCTTCTGGATACGAGCCTGTTGAAGTTAATTGCAAAATGAAGAATTTAAGATTTATGAATATTAAACTTGAAATGGATTTGCTGCCTTGTAATCATAAGTCTTGGTTCTATTGCCAGACTATGAGTCACAATTGATTTTTTTTTATTTAGAAAGCATGCGGCGCACAGCTGCTAAGGCTCAAAGGGTATTGTATTTCTTAGGATTAAATTCTGTTTGTTTAGGCTAACTCTTTATATTAATTCATGCAGGTAGTTAGTAATGGAGAACCCTTAATATCCTTTGTGGCAAAGCATAACTTATTCCAAGCTTTTTGATTCATAAATTATAGATGATTGTAGAAGATGACATTTTCAACATAGGAATGGAATTTAATTTTAGTCTTCATTCTGCGAAAATATGTCAAAAGTGATGTTCGGTCTTTTTCTAAAGGTCTTGTTATCTTGAGGTTTCTAAACTTCTTTACACTTTACTGCTGTCCGCAAAGGCATGCACTTTTAAATTTAAGGATTTTTAATTTATCTCTAATAATTGTTTTGGCTGGGGTACTTGTAGTTTCGGTCAGCCGACATTATAACCAACATCCTTTTCGGGATACCTAGACGTTTCGGTCAACGTACCCTGGGCGATACTGCCAACCCATTGGGCCATTTCAGTCAACCCAAGCATCTTTAACATCAAACATCTTTATCATTAATAATAATAGGATAACTTAACTAAATTTGTAATGAGTGTTTAGTTGAACTTTCTATTTTAATGCCAACGCCCATCGCTAATAACACTCTAAAAAAATTCAAAGACAATTGCTTTGAAATCAGCAAGGGTGGTTCTTCAGCCAGTCATAATGCCCTAATTGTCCTCGGAAGTGTGTCGAACAGTCCATAGAGGTCTTGATACCATCAGGCACAACTTATGCTACATTGTCCAATCAATAAACATCATATTACATGAGAGTGCAGAAGATGACAGACTAACAATACTCT
The DNA here is from genome assembly GCA_003991215.1 of Morbakka virulenta. Classification (NCBI taxonomy): domain Eukaryota; kingdom Metazoa; phylum Cnidaria; class Cubozoa; order Carybdeida; family Carukiidae; genus Morbakka; species Morbakka virulenta. The sequence goes on along the minus strand of RDPX01000009.1, from coordinate 386,721 downwards.
ATTTGTTTACAAAATTACCTTTCTGTGGAGGAAAATTAAAGATCCCTTTCGAATTTAAGCAACAGGAGAGCATATACATATACATGTCTATCTGTGCACGTGGTAAATACAGTAGAGGTTAAGTTTAGAACTTGATTACCCAGACAAAAAGTATTGGCAGCCGACTCGTCCGAATAGACCTAACCCACAATACAACACTGACACTAGCTCTGGTTGATAAATTTAGAGGAATGTGGTTTCTCTCTGACAAGTTAAAGAAGAGTAACAATCATTTCGCTTCAGACTGCACAGGTAGGTTTAACTCCTTGTTCCACTTTTGAAGACTGGATGAATACTCAAACATTCATCCGTCACATTAAGGAAAACGTCAGCCACCTAGAAAAAAAGATAGTTGATTTTTTTTCTCCAACCCAATTACAGAGAATATTAAAAAAATATCTTTAACCCTGTTAAGTAAAGCATTACTTTAAAGAAAGAAATTTTCTCTTTTTAGCCCAGCTGCGAGATTTTTACATTTTGCGAATATTGAATGTCGCAAATTAACTTTTACAACATTTTTTGCGAGGGTATAATTTCGCGCATGCACCTTGAAATTCCTCTTTTTGCTGTAAGTAAACTTTTTTTCAGCTAACAAGACGAGGTGTGGGATGAATAACACGCACAAACTAAAAATAAACACAGCAAGCCTTGTTACATAACGAAACTCTAACTAAACGTAGTAAAAGAACAGATGAAATTTGGTCGGAGTAGAATTTGCTAGATTTTGTTTTGCTAGAATTTGCTAGATATTTAAATAATTTTAATGGGTTCTTATTTCGCTGGTGACGTAAAATTCACGAAAAACGGTAAGGAAAGAATAATATATATAATTTGATAGTTTGATTGCATGAAAACCCATAAACTAAAAGAATTCTATGAAAAGTAATATTTTAGTGTTTATAATGCTTGAATTTCTCTGACGACGGATAAATACATTCAGCATTGTAATCCCACTGTACTTGTAAGCTTAAAGTCAAAGTATATTTATAGCCTCTTTGGATAACATGTTATTAAAAACCATTTGAACTGGTTTGATTGCATTTATGTCCAACAACGTTTAATGTATTTTCTTGCTTATCTGATTACGATGGTAATACCCTGTCTGTGAAAATACGCATTTAAAAATCGGATTTCTTTTGCATCAGCCTTAAAGAACTAGGCGACATACAAGTATTGTTATTGGAACTTAGTGCAAAATATTTAATAAAGATCTCATAATACCTTATTTTTTCTTGAATAGCATGGCAATGACATCAGGTATCTTTGGTACTTAGAGAATTCTTAAATTTGATACCTGAAATAAGTAAAACAAAAAAATTTCAGAATGCCCTCATGTTTTATATGAAAGGGACTGGTAACAAAAGTAGTGAAAAGCCATTTTCACTAGAAGAATGAACAAAGATTAATATTAAAACTGCTTCAGTATTTAGTAATACAGGCAAAAAGGCTTAGAATAAGAAGGGGGCTGGAAATATAAATCAGTGAGAGCAAGCTTCTGAGAGATGCTAAAGTATAAACTCTTTGATAATTATTACATATACAGATGCAGAAAAATCTACTTATAAAAACTTCCATTTTATTTGGGATAGGCCTGTCGTTACTTTCCTTCGTTAGGGGTGATGTCATAAGGTATTGTCGATAGAGGTTCTGCTGCCAAAATGGCTGGAGTTACGAATCATATCCTCTGAGTTCCGGAACAGTTATCACCAACAATTCGATATTAGTGACTAGCAATAACCTTGTCATTATTCAAATTATATGGTCGTAGGAAAGAAATATCGGCCTTCAGAAATTTGTGGCCCATGAATTAGCACCAAAGAATTTAATCGCTGCTTTGCCGCCCTTGCAAATGTCCTATGCCACCCTAGCTGCTACACTTTGGCCTTTCGTTAATGTGCCCCAAAATTTATTAATAAGCTGTAAAAAATTTCTAGAGGCAGTAATGCTTTGAAAATTGAAATTTAAAGCAAGGTGTGGTCTTCAAATGAAAACAAAAGCTGGGCCGTAAACGCCTTATTTAACACCCCTTGGATATCCAACGCGTAAGATCAAAGCCCTTCTCTCCTTTGCATGGATTCGGTTGGCAAAGTGTTATAAATGTTGTTATAGATTACTCTTTGACTGTTCTTCTTTTCATTCTGATGAGAGAATGAATAAACTATGATGAAATCCAGTAATGAATGTCTTCTTCACCTTTCATGCGACTTCGATAACTTCGAAAAAAAATTCTGAAGTGCAATTTGTCTCTATTCAAAAATACAGTAGATCTTTACAAACAGTTCTTTCTGGCTTTCTCTTCTGCAGTGATTTGGGATTCTTTCCCACCTCCAGCTTTATGATGCCCAGAAGAGAATTGACGTACACATCTTTTATACGCATCAATATTGCTTTTCAAGGGATTAGGGTTAACGGAATGAGTATTCTTGAAGGAAGGGCATGGCTTCACGCTGGTTATTGTTTGACGGGCACTACGTCTTTACCAAATCAATATCAAGTCCAAAGGATAAAACCGTATGGGTAAAGTGAGCAACTGCAAAGAATGCTCGTTATAGTGCCATGCAAAACCTATCATTCCATTTGTAGCTCATTGTTTTCAAAAATAGACAATGTGTAACAAAAAACTGAAAGGAAATAACTTCTGTATTTGGCCTGCTAACATTTATACATCTACCAATGCATGAATAGAGCAATCTTCATGTTTAGTTTCTGTGCCATCAAAACAAAATTTTTTCCGAAGCCTTCCTTTCCAATATCTAGAAATTACTTAAATACCGTAGTAATAATACACCAAAGTAGTACTTGAGTTTCTTACCCTTTGGTAATCTCAGGGAGTTTAGTAATCACAGAGGTGAATTCAGGCCAAATATTTTTTAGAAAGTGTTACTGAAAGAGTGATGATTTACTGAATGACGAACATTGTGATAACAAAACACCAGAAATAATAAACATGATTATCATGTCACAATTGGTGAATTACTGAACTGTTTTGTGATTTATATGTTCTTTGACAATAATAGGAACAAGGAGGTAAGTAAGATTAACGGATGGGTTTGCGAATCGCTTACAGAGAAAGTCACTTTGATTTCGTAAACTTTTTAAAAATAGATAATTCTCTATCTGCTCTTTATGAATGAAATCATTGTGAAACAGATGAAGAATATACGTAAATTGAAAATATAGTTAGTGATGCCAAAGGCCAAAACAGCAACATATGGACTCAATACTCCTAATTTCTAGGCTATCGGGAATGAAATACATTACATGAAAATGTGAAACAATCGGAAAACCTCAAATAATTTTAAAAAAGGAATAAAAACTTGAAGAGGATGCTACTGCAACTGGCTCAATGTAAAACGTATATCGCAAATTTTCTTTTAAGTAGTTCTAGTCTTTTCAAATAGTCCTGTATCCTGTGGATAAATGGTTGGTTTTAATTAGCTATCATTTACTATATATTTATATTACCAACTTTAGATAAACTATTTATCATTATTGTATTATTATTATATAACTTATAAATTATTAAATGGATAATAATGCATAATTCATAGAATATGCTAATTGTTTTCGTTTCATTTACGTATCCCTATTAAAATCGTGACTAATCTTTTCAGTTCTACTTCATAAACCGGCATATTGCCATTCAATTTAACAAATAATTTATTATAATAATAAATTCTAATAAAAGTCCTCTGAAATTTTTTAATTTTCTGACTTGTTGTTTTGTTGTTTCTATTATCCCTATTATTCCTATTATTTATTTTGCGAAGGACTTTTGCCATAGATATTAGGGAGTTTTTTTCATTATTTTCCTAAAGCACACATGGTACATCCAAGTAACATGAAATCTCGTCCATATTATAACACTGCTAGAATTCAGGTATCACTTCATGCTGCCAAGAAACACATCAGCTAACTCTAGTAAATTTTGTAGAATTATTTGACAGTTGGTTGCAACACTGCTGGAAATGATCTTGCTACATTCCAACAACCTTTGTAGCTATAAGTCTGGTGATAAAAAGGTTTCCCCTTTCTGATAATGCAACTTGGATGTCCTTATGGATACTTTTTGTAACCGATTTACAAAACATTTTTGCTATCGCCATGGTTCCAAATTTTTAAAGAACTTTGAGATGCCCATTCAGAAATGTTGTAAACTTCTTCAAGCACGAAATTTATGTTTATTTAGGCTCTTTTGTCTCTTTGCGACTTCCTTCTTGCGACTGGCAACTCCCAATTCTTTAGCAACAAAATTCAAGATATCCATTATATTCATCCATCCTTCAGAGTGCATTGAATTCAATGTTTCTTAAGTACCTCTGGCGCGATTGTCGCATTTTTTCATCTTTCACCTTGTCATAACTTTATTTTCCGGCGCAAAGCCTTGTTTATATATTACACATACACATATATGTTATACACTACTTAAAAATGAAACATTCCAAAATGACAAATTATCTTGCTATATTTAAAACCCAGATTCAATGTGTCGCGTTCATTTACGTTCAAGCCAATTTTACTTTGTAATATTTTATTGGAATAAAGATTGGCATGTTTACATGAATTTATGGATATCCGTAATCGGTGAAATCCTTGTTTGTAAGAACAAACAAAAAAATACTTATTATCGACTGGCATTCAAGGCAATTTTTCAAACAAAAGGTAGTAGAACATGTTTGAAAGGTTGAAGAAGAGATTTTCTAGGTTTTGGGTTATTGATGGCCAGGTGGAGCAACAGTAACAGGCCAGCGTCGAAATATCAGCCTGCAAGCTTCATACAAATAGATAATGCTTTAAAAGGAAAATGTCAGTTATTCCACTGAAATTCGAGTAAATATACACTTGTGAACCTATTCACCTATGAAAATTATTTAGCCGCTTTTCTTATTAGCACATGCAGCATTTAAGTACCGTCTGTTATGGAAAATGGTCCTGAGGGAGCTGCATTTTGACAAGTTGCATCTTACTTAATGCAAATGAAGCAACTTAAAAGAAACAGGACGATGAAATCATATAGAGTAATGAATGGTTGTATGTATGTATGTATGTATGTATGTATGTATGTATGTATGAGCAATGAATGGTTGTGGTTGTGTATGTACTATGTATTACATGTACAATACCTATTGTCTAATTGGGATTTTTGTCTTCAATTCTAGCCCCAAAAACCTCTCTGAAGAATCAACGTACCTCGTGGTCTCAAAGGGTAATCATTAGCTTTTAGCTCTGACAAACGACAGCTTCAGATAAAATATATTGTGGCTTAGTTTTATTCTTTTGTTGTTGTCATTGTTACTTTAACGCTCTCGTCCTTTTTTCCTTTCTTTTGTTATCAGACAGGTTGGATTCAAAAACGGTAAATCTACTAGTTCCTGACACTTTTATAAAAATACAAAATTTAAGATACTAATAATTCAACATGTAAAAAGAAAACTGTTTATATATATTGTCTTGTCAACTAATTTCTGAAAATTGTTTGAGATAGAAAATTGCTTTCGTTGCTCTGTTTTCTATGATTTGGCTACCTGATCTCTTTCATAGTGTAATCTCTGTACAGGTTTCTAGTACCTGCACCGAAAGCTTGCCTAGTTGTCATGTTTGTCATTTTTCAAAAAAAGAATTAAGACAAAAAGGAGAAGGGAAAGAATTTTATTATGGCCAAATGTCTTTGACAATAAAAAATTGACTAACGCTATTACAATTGTTTCTCAAGTTATACTTAACGATTTCAAAAATCAAGGCTTTTTCATGAGAAACAGATAAATGCTGTTCATTTGTTGACGCCTGCCAGCCTGTCTGAGAACGAGACGGTTGGTTTCAGAAGAAAAAAATTGAATCTTCCCCCACAAATATTTCTTATGACAGAAACAAAAACGAGAATAAAATACACAGAAAAAGGAGAGAGCTTAGAAAAGGAAGAGATACTTTCTTCCCTCTGAGATTTAAGAAACTTTCAACCAAGGATATCTTGTATGTCAAGACAGAGACATGTAAGGTGAAAAAAGGTATACCATGTAACTACAGAAATAAATAATTACTATTTTACACTATTTGGACTTTGTGATACCCAATAACGCAATCAGAAGAGAGAAGAGTACAAACATCACCAAGATTTACCAGAACAAAGTTAGGAAAAATCTAAATGAATGTTGTGTAAGCAAAAGTGTTGTTGTAAACTCGACTGATCAAATACGTTATGAAGTCTCTGCAAGATAACATAGACCAAATAAGTGCAGAGATTGCATCTGAGTATTACCTTGTCTGACACAAAATGAAATTTGAAAATAAAGAAGGCAACAGGCCAAAACAGCGACTTTGTTTTAATGTGGATTTCCTCAAGAGAATAGCACATAAGAGGGATACAGAGTAGCCTTGGCAGAGGTATTATACCTTTCAACTGATACAGAAACATGCAAGGATATTCAAGAAAGACAGAAAAGAATATTGTATAGAACAGCAATCAAACAACAACGGTAAGTGCAAAAACTGATGAGAAGTACGTAGGTTCAAATAGGGCTGCTAAAAATAGTGTTGGAGCAGACTGAAGTAACCTGAAGGTCTTACTTTCAAAATGATACCGAAGCAGTAGCCATAACGTAATTACATAAGATCCCAAAAACATTGAAGCTCTCTGAATAGATGAGCTGAAGCTGAACACAAAGGATGAGTACAGAAGCAGAGCACTCACCATTAAAATTTTAATAATGATTTATCATTTTGGTACTCATTATTAGTCTTATATTTATCTGACAATTTTGGAATTATCTGACCTGAAAGTTTTAGTGTGAGTATATGTGAACTTAATGAAACTGTGTATGTGAAACTAACTGTGAACTTGTATACAGACTGTTTTATGGGTTGTCTCTTTTATCTAGACCTGACCATAGTAGTTACCGAAATACATAAAAAATAAACAATAGTTAATAGCATTGAGTTGTTTGCTGAAAAGAACTCCTTCGTAATTTGATTTTCTAGGTTTTTCTATGTTTTTAAATCGGAGTTCTATTTGTTTGGATTATGATACCAGGTAAGACTTTTAATATTCGGAGAGGTAAGCATTAATGAAATCAGTTTCTATAATTTTGTTACCAGAGGATGTTTTGCCTGCCATTCCCTTTATAATTGATTTTCATTAAAACCAGAATTTTCTTTTATGCCTTCGCTTTTTTAAAAAATTTCTCAATGTTGCATGCTTTTTTATATTTGGCCGCAGGTTAAAATACTATTTTAAATTTTAATTTCTCATTGGTAAACGATACTGAAATAGCCTTTTACTATAACCACTACTATTTCCGAAAGCATTTTCACTTCTAATATCTTCCGCATTTTTCTTCTTATATCTGTATTTGTATGCAATAGGCATCTGTTTTACATTAAATTTACCATTTATTTTTATTTTTTGCATGCCCAAGTTTTTAAATATTGTTCCTACAAGCTTTCGTGCCCAATGCATGTTCTTTTGTCTATATTTCAATTCCAATACTGGTACCTTGGTAACTTAAACCACACCTCCTAGGAAATTTTCAACAACATGGCAGTAAGTGTGTTGTGAAGCAGGTGATATTTTCAGAGATCGAAAATCCTATTATGATGTACTAATTCTAGAGAAATAAGGATTGCATATCATACAGGATGCTAACTAAAGAGTTTTTCACCTTGAGTTAGTTAATTTAAAGGTTAGATTACAAGGTTTTACTTCATAGTTATTTCAATTTCTTCAAACGAACACAATGAACGTTGTATACACTGAAATAATATCTCAGACAACCACTGTTTCTCTAATTTATTAAGAGGAACACTATCTACCATTTTTCAATCAAGCAAGAGGAATAATAGATCTGACCTTAATACATTTTTCATGTTTGTAGAGTCTTAGCTTTACTCAGGTACGTTAAAATTTTCAGTTCGAATTTTTAGAGTTTTTATTATTACTTAATGACACTATCTTCCATTGGAAAAAGTAGAAAAGCAAACGAAAAAAACTGATAAAAATGTCAAGATACTTTAAGCCTTTTATTCTTTTTCCTTTAATGAGCTGAATTTAATCTTTACTGAAATCCAATGTGTTATCATGAATTGAATGAAGTACGTATAGAGCACAATGATAAATTGTTTTTTAGCTAAAAACATTTTGTTAAGAAATATTCCTGTTATGTTTCATTGTACATCAGTGTTGTAAAGCCAAAATATTATTTTAGGCTACTACATATTTTTAATAACTCATATGTCTTGTTAAGTCCTAAGAATCTCGAGACCTTTTCAGGACAAAGTGTCTGGACAATAAAGTTTTTCTTAAATTCCCTAAATAACAAATATAAAAAAAGTCGACACTTAAATTTTAATGTAAAAACCATTAAATGCAAACCATGACCACACATTACACACTGTGTTCTGGCCATTACTTAACTTTGAAACTATTTACCAACTCACTTAATCACACTGACTATGTTTCCTTTTTTCCTGTTTATAAATTGTTCTTGTCTATTTTCCAATTTAGAAAAACAATTTCGAATAGCACATAGTGGTTTAAGAAACTAAGGAAATAAAAATGACTACATAATTGAAATTTTGACAATAGGATTTGGAATTACAGAAAAGTAAAAATTTGTGTGCACCGAAATTATTTCAAACTAGTGTCTATGGCTGTCATGGTTACATAATCTACCATCTGAGCTATCACCACTACGTTGTCAACCAGACCATTTAGCAAACGTACTTTTATTTTTTTAACGTTAAACTGTCACTTTTACTTGAGTGAACCATTCTTTCCCCAGGCCCCTATCGTTGTACATTGTACCCCAATCACCCTATAGGGCAGAAACTCCCACGCAACAACTACTCTCTTTCCCTAGTAGTTCACGCAAATGTCTCACTCAAATGAAAGATATGGTTTAAAAATCATTTGGTTAAGAAAGAAGCACCGATACCTCAGATGGTAGATCACGTGGCCATGATGGCTATTGGAACTGGTATGAACCCAGTTCAAACTCATCACAAAACCATTAACCTTTCTATAATGCAACGTACGTTTCACGTTGTTCAGTTATATTATGTAGCCATCTAGGATTTTATGTCCCATATGTATATATATATATATATAGATATATATATATATATGTATATATATATATATATATGTGTGTGTGTGTGTGTATTCTGCTTAAATACAAAAATACAAATGAAGAGAAATCCAACATACCAAAATGATACTTTATGTTATTATCAGCTCGGACTGGTTTGCATTAACAAAGGGCAATTGCCCTGCATCATTGTGGGTTACCTGTTACAAGTGACTACTGGATGACGCCAAACGTAGTGTATGACATTAATTCTATTTCTAAATAAAGTAGAGAGTCAATCCGCAAACGAATAAATAACAAACCGTTATAATTCCGCTCCNTATGTATATACATATATATATATATGTGTGTGTGTGTGTGTGTGTGTGTGTGTGTGTGTATTCTGCTTAAATACAAAAATACAAATGAAGAGAAATCCAACATACCAAAATGATACTTTATGTTATTATCAGCTCGGACTGGTTTGCATTAACAAAGGGCAATTGCCCTGCATCATTGTGGGTTACCTGTTACAAGTGACTATTGGATGACGCCAAACGTAGTGTATGACATTAATTCTATTTCTAAATAAAGTAGAGAGTCAATCCGCAAACGAATAAATAACAAACAGTTATAATTCCGCTCAGTTTATTAGGACAGAGCTAGATCATCATTCTAGCACACCATGAGCAGTTCTTTCATTTTAGCAGTTCAAAATCTATGCCATATCTGGCCCTGGATTATAATTTATGATAATTTATGTACATATTTTTAAAGGAAACAGACTCAGTTTCACTTATTTTTGCTTCAGTTTAAAGTTTTTGCTGTAGAAAGTAAATAAATAGCCCATCGAAGATGCTTGTACAAACTTTCTTATATATCTGTGAAATATGATACAAATTTCAGAAACCCTGTTAAAGGACTCATGTACTTACTTCTGAAGTTGTCAAAACTCTTGACAAGCAATGATCCACATGTACATGTCCTGTTGACGTCCGGTTGGTACTGTATTAGTACAGGAAGAATTTGTGTTGTATGATAAAAATGTAGTAAAAATCTCAAAGTTTTGAAGGAGATTGACAAAAGATGGAAGATAAAGAAATGCCAATTGATACGAGTTTTATTTGCAGTGACTTACATCTTTATATGTATATATATATATATATATATATATATATATATATATAATAGGATCCCACAATAACTCTTTAAGCTGTGTTTGCTCCGGCAACATGGCCAGAGAGGTATGTCTCAGAAGCTCTGTGCTACACTGATGAGCCCACAAAGGGCGAAACAGTACTGTCTGCAATTTGAGTATATTTATATATAATATATATATATATATATATATATTGTATACAGATCATAGATAGAGCGAAAATTTCACTGTAACCTTTAAGGTCTAAAAAACCGACAGGGAGAACACAAAAAATGGGCTTTGGACCAGATTTTAAGCATAAGGATCTTGAGCACTTCTACAGCGTATTTCGTATTCTACATTGTGTGGTATTTAGCCAATAAATTGACATCCTTTCTTCTCTGTTTCTTTTACCTCAGTAAATCTTCCTTTGATTACCAAGTAGTTGATTTATCGGGCCTTGTAGATAGATTATGGCCTGTAATACCACTACAATTCACATGCTGTTTCAGAATTACCTTTATGCTTTTTGTTTGTTTTTTTTAAATCTTTTTAAAACTTGTTTATTTGATATATGGTGTATATAGCTGCTTCTTCGCACTATTTGCTAGCACAATATTTGGAGTGCTTCAGTCCTTTGTAAATGCCTATCATTTCTACCAACCAAAGCTGTGTTTTTAATTTGTACTCTTTTTTGTTATTTTGCTCTCTGAAGAACAAAATCCATGATAATATACCTTATCCTTGCCTGTCCTGCATCTTATTTTAAATCTCTATTCATCGATCACAATTGATTCCAGTAATTAGTTTCTTTGTCCTACTTCGATGCAGTCAAATGTTTCTGCGGCACCCTACACGAATATTTCTGTATTCACATGGCTTTTGATCTGCACTGTTGACTTTCAAATAAACTTACTCTTCCGTATGAGAGCAAAATACCATCCGTAATTGGCTACGATTAACCCTTGAGCCTGTAACATTCAAATTGTTTATTGTTAGTTAAATGTTATATTTGTATGAGACAACTAGCTTGGTCTTCTGCTTATCTTATAGGAGGTACAATGTTTGAAAAGCTTTATTCGATCGTTCTTACCTTTAAAAACACTATTTATTCTTAACTTTGCACAAATCTTTTACAGTACTTTTAATGAAGATCCTCCTTGGCAAACCTATCTTCAAATATCTAATGAATCCAGCTATTGATCACCTACCAGAGCAAATATATTTTAACTGGCATACAGTTTACTTTACATACAGTATCGCTAATCTATCTCAGTAAACTACTTCTATTCTCTCCAGAATGTTTGCCGATGGGGTCAATAGACTTCGTAAAAGCACTTTTGGCCAAAAAAACCAAAGCTTGTTTTTACTGTAATCCAGAAAGTTTCCCCGGGTTAGTTACAGCAATGCAGCAACATCTTTTCTTATTGGATTTTTCTCAAAATCAAATGACCTCAAACAGCTTTTGGTTTTTCACCTCCCATAGTGGTTTTTCCATTTTAAAAGTAAATCTTGTTATATCTACTAGCTAAATCTGTTAAGTACATATCTTGTTTAAGAGATTTTGTATTTCTTTGTTGGCTCTCTCTCTCTCTAAGTGCTTATTGTTTCGCCTAATATCTTTTTCTTTCTCAGCGTTTTGAAAATGTATAGCTTTTTTGCATTATATTTGGGTGTTACTCGCGGTAAACAATGGCGCCGAACTACCATGAGCTGACACTTCATCTTGTTTGCGTTGTTGGCTTTTCGTGTGGTACGTATAAAGTGGATTTGTGTGATTCTTTCCATAATAGCACAACTTTTATTTTACGTATTTGTATTTATTATTTTCAGCTGATATTTTTTGGATTTTTTTCTACTCTTTGTTCAACCACATCATTGCTTAACTAGATTATGAGCTATGGCATTATTCTCAGCTTTGATACTGATATAATTTTTTTTTCAGCCATCTTTTAGTCCATTGATATATGCTTGCTTGGTTTGATAATCTAAACAAGCTGCTGTTTATAGCTCTATATCTTCATTTTCTTCTTTAATGTTTACCACTTTCCTTTTTCTTTATCAATTTCATCTATCCTTTTTATAATTTCCTACGTTATCCTTTGTTTCTTTGGTCTTGTTAATGTAGCAACAGATGTGATTTCACAACATTCTTGGATTGCTTTTTTTCTTTACCAATTGTTCATGTACTGCCATTTAGTATCAATATTATGCTTAAATATGCTCATTTGACTTTCTCTTTCATTTTCTTCTGTCAGTAACTTCGAATGCTATTTCCCTATCTCTTAAGCTGCCTAGTTATTATGATTACTGTTAACAGATTATGGTCTGAGTTAGGATCCAGTTTTTGAAAATTGGGACACTTTTAAACGAAGTTGCAGTGTCTTCTACGTAAAAGAATGTAATCCAGCTGACAATTTCTTTGTTTTGAGCTTACCCAAGTGTATCTCCTTCTGTATGGCTGCCTTAATGCAATATTACATATTGCGTGGCACTTGTTTCTTAGAAAAACTTTCAGAATTTCACCTCAGTCATTCTTTTGGCTGAAATATAGCACCCTATTGAGCTGTTTTCATTATTTTCATTTGTAAGATAGTTAAACAGTGGAGACTATTTTGTTACATTAGACGTCTTGTAATTAAAGATTGAAGGTAAAATGAAGAAAATAAAAGAATATGCGAATCACGGAAGGCATTTCGGTAGATCAACAAAGATACTGAGCGAGAGACACATATAAACATGGACATGAAGAAAGTCAATTAACATGTATGGTTTGCTAGTATTTTTGTGTGTGGCGCACAATTAGACCATTAGTAAACAAAATAAGAAAAAGACCAGATCTTCAGGTGCACAAAAAGCAGCATAATTTTGTACATTTCCTTTTGTTTCTTTCATAAGCTTCTTTGCTGCCCAGCAATATCTTTCCTTTTTACTTCCTCACCTTAACTGTTTCATTTGAGCATATATATTTGTTTGCCTGGTATTCTCTCGATTTCCATTACTAATTTTACTTTTTTCATGTTAGCTTTAATATCTTTTTGTTTAGTTATATATCAGCTCAATGTTGCCTTTGCCTCTTTGTACCACAGTGAGTAATTATGGACGTTTCATAAGTAAATTACCTCAATTGTTTGGAATGGTTTCACAAAATACTGAAATATGAATATTTTTTTTATGTCTTTGAGCTTATTTTCTATTCTTCAAGCTCGTTTTAACTTTCTTCTAATTAAAAATGAAATATTAGGAGAGTTTTTTAGATTGTGTTATATTTTCTTTCCCGTAGTTTCAATTACAACTGTAATCATGATACTTGAACTAAGTTAACTAAGCTTTTTAAAAAACAGGGTGTGAACCTCATTAATGGACAAATTGACAAAAAGTACTCTTTATTTGCATAAGTATAACATAAAAAATCTTATAATCATATAATCGCAGTCTTGAACCTCTGCAATCCAAATATCTCATTTGCCACTGATTGCTAAATTCACGAAGAAACCCTATTTCATGGACCAGATTTGTTGCGATACTATAATAACAATAAGTACTATTTTATGCCCCTGAATATAAATAATATCAGTTATACCAGTATTGAAGAACATTGTCTAAAAAATTTTTAACCTTAGCATTTACCTCTTCCTGCCAGTGTTATCCCAAGCCACTTCAAATTCTAATGTATTTTTCTTAAAACCTAGTGACAAAGGCAATGCAGAAAATGTAAAGGGTTTCCTTAGAACCGAAAGAAATATATCATGACATCGAACTTCCAGCTGACAAAATGTCAGCCTCAGATTTGAATTTCCTTTAGAATGAAGAAATATTTGTAATCTTGCTTTGACTTAGGAGGCCCCTTGAGGAGCTCCAAAACTTAACAGAAAAGCTTTTTTCGCATATTTCAGAAGTCTTTCTCAAAAATTTTGAAAAATAAGTACATGTGTTTTAAGAATGTTCCTTACATAGATCTACGAGCGTGGATTCAGGATCTAGCATAACTTTAGTTTTTCTGAAAAACTATACAATAAAGGTCAATTTAAAATTAGAAACAACATGTTCAATACAGGACCTTACCCAACAACACGGTCCAGCAACATGCATTTGTACTACTTTTTTGTTTGGCCCATAGATTATTCACTGTCTGATTTCGTATTAATGCTGATCATCTTCAGCAAGAAAAATTGGTAAATATTTTCAAATTTCAATCATTTAGTGTTAGTTTTAATAAAGTGGTAATTAGAACAAAGCAATGGGTCAAGCAAACTTATAATAACTTCCATTCTGAACACATTCATAAGAAATAAGGCGGTACTTTTTGTCACGCAGTAGTTGTTGAATTTAAAACTCTCTCCAATAGGACACAGCGTAAGGCAACGATAAAACAGTTTAATTTGAATGTGATTGACTTAGAGTTCTCTAGATGACATGATGTTCACTTTCAAAAAGCAAATTATCCGCATGACTTTAATGCATATTGTGGCTGAACCCCCTACTACTAGCTTGGGAACCAAATGACCCAATGTACTTATTTTCAGACACCATTTTTCAAAGATCCTCTTTTGTGCTTGCTGGACAATTGAATTGGCTGTATGCTAATCAAAATGATAGTTTTGAAATATTTTAAGGGTATTAGCAAGTAGAATGCATTGACTTCATGGACGTCTTCTAGAATTCCACGTACCCATATCTTTTTAATTAATTATTTAATGTGGAGGTCAACTGTTTTCCAAATTCTTCGTATTCTAATCACCTACACTGCAATATATTTTATCAGATTAATACAAAGTTTTCTATGACGTCATTTTTGTTCAGTATCCAAGGAAATTCAGGGTGTCCAATACTCACTCTAGGTCGTCTTTGTAAACAGCACAAATATCACAGGGAGCTAGATGGAGGCCAATTTAACTAAATACAACTCGCAAGAAAAATCTTGGTTCTGATATCTTCTGCTCCATTTAATTGGCTAAGGAACAACACAAAGGAGTCTGAAAGAAAAGGGTAATTAGTCTATTTTGCTCATTTCATTTTTTGTAAACCTGATGTAAATTTTTCAAATCGTTAATATAAAAGAAGGTTTGATATGGGAATATCTGAAATGAAAATAATCTTATTTCAAATATCCCTCTGTTATTGTACATTACAAACCCCAGAAAATGTAGGATAATTTCCAAATATACCTATCCAAACACCATTTAAAAGAGTTCCAGAGCTCAGAGGTTGGTTATTTGGCATCCTTCTGTCCTGTGAGACAAAAGGAAAGTAGGCAACTTTCTTTAGACTTGGTTCAGGAAACGTTGTCTCCGTTTATGCAGCCTGATTCTCGTCAGGCAGTGCAGAGGTATTACTTTATCTATTAAAATTACAGTGTTAACTATATCATTTTAGGTCTTCTAGATAAATTTATACTTTTTAACTCTTCACTTACACGCAGTCTTATTCGTTCTAATGCCAATTTTTGTAGATTATCTGCCAGTTCTGAATAAGTTTGTTGAAATTTTTTAAGCATAACACTTCGAGATTACTTTTGTTGTAGAGTAACTCTATACCTTTTTATTTATTTATTTTAAACGTACCTAGTAAGAATCCAAATTTTGCAAAATGAAAACACAGATTGATTTCAACTCACAAAATACGACTGTAAACCTATCTTTTGCAATATACCAAATACTATCTGACATAACATTAAACTACCAATGAAAATAATATGAAATGATCACTTTTATAAATTCTTCCCGGCTTTTCTCCGTGACCATTCGTATCTGAAACAATTTATTGTAAACAAATTATTGTAAGTAACTATGATGGTAATAGGGAATAATAGGGAGGTCATTTTGTATTTCTATAAATCTGCCTTTCCCTTTTCTGGTATCATCATATTTTGATGTTCTTTATCAAATTCAGAGAGCTGTTTGTAACTTAAAAGGTCCAAATCTTACTGCTACTCTTCAACCTTGGTCTCGTGGACAAAATGGGGCTTTTCTTAGTCTTTTCTGTAGGTATTACCATGAAAAGTGTTTTGATAGCTTTCCTTGCTGGTACCAGTTTAGTTTGTTGCATCTCGTGTAACTTCTTTCTTTCTCCCAAAGTCCTCATTCATATGCAGTTGTTCCTCCTCTTTGCAATAAATCTTTCTGTGAGTGCAATTTTTGTCCTTGGACGGCTGGGCTGCAAAGCTCTTTGGTTTCCCAATGCTTTCTTCTATCATGTGACAGGAATATTTGAAAGGTCAACTCTTATCTCTACCTTTATTCCTTTTTCATATTTTCTTTAGAGTTCCATACATTTTATCTTTCTTCAGAGTTCCATACGCTTTATACCTTGTAAGGGTTTGTCCGTAAAAAAAAACTCTGATAGATAATTAAAATATCAACAATAGATAGCGAAGAATATCAGTAATAAGATATAAATCGTTTTTAATCAAGGTACTCCAAATCTAATTTGAAAGCTAATTATTATTAATTAAAAGATAAGATATAAAAACGATAGTTGTCAAATAACTAAAGAGCTGCGCATTATTCAATCTGAATGATAAATCCCTCCACATACACAAAATTCATGTTCAGGTAAAGATCTAAGTAAAAGCAATCAACTGAAAAACATCCTTGCAGCTTCAATATTTCTTACTGTTTACTACTTAAGAGGGCATGCAACTCACCCTTGTACTGCAACTACAGTATTGGTGCAACTCACTATTGTGTCTGAGGAGTCAGTTTACACAACAGGCAAGTAAGTCCTTTGTGGCAAACGATAATTTTTTATTTCAAGACATGAAGACATAAAGCCACTAAATGTATGGAACTGTGAAAAACGACAAGAAAATGGTTAGGTCAAAAAATAAGGATTGACTTTAGACTTAAAAACATTCAAGTCCTACCATGTAGGGAAGATTTCAGGAGTCAAAGAGTTGCACAACTTCCATCAAATTTCAATTTTTATGAAGTAAAACGGGAAAGCATTTACCATCCAATGACATTGGATCAACACTGCCATGCAAAGTGGACTTAAAAAAACCTAATGAAACTTTCAGAATTTATTCTACAATCTACTAATATTACGTCGGATCAAAACAGGAAATTTTTTATTGATAAGTAGAACTGATCATTGTCACAGAGCTCTGGAAATCTTAAAAGAGTACTTTCAGCTAGTACAGATGAAATGAAGGATTGAAATATTAGGAAATCTTATGTACTACTTAAGACTACGTATTGTTATTGTAAATGAAAAAACGATATTGATTATCCTTCACATTTCTTGCCAACATGAAAGCACATCCTCTTTTTTCCATGGATCATCAATTTAATCCTTTTATGATATTAATCAGTCTCCGTATCTCTACAAAGTAAAATATTGTTTAATTCAGTTGCTTAAGGACTCTTATGAAACATGTCAAACAATACTCTCTGTTAACGTTCATTGCTGTTAACCCCCCACTGGATATAATTTATATTTTGCAAAGCTAGCACGAATGACTATGTCAACAATAGTGCTTTTTCTAGGTAAATTTTGGACTGAACTCCTTATACTTTTAACTCTCTTGCTTTCTGTTTCCTGTGAACACATACGTGCAGGCAAGCTCGCCTGAACCCCACCACACATATATTTACATTTCTCTCTCACAGCTTCCGTTCCAAAAAAGCTAAAGTGGACTTTGATAAGTTGGAAACACGTTTTAACATACAGAAATAGCTCATGTCTTTCGAAAAAGTACAAAAATACCCTTCAAACCATTTTCCTCATATTGATACAATACCGCCTCTAAAAAGCAGGCTCAATTTGGCCTTGTTTTTTTAAGGAATTCACTTGTAAGGGCCAAAACACGAAATGTGTAAAGTATAAAAGGAGTACTATTTTAAGTAAAGAAAGAGAATAACCATTTGTATATAATATGCAGGTATTTTAGTAATAAAAGACAATAGCCACATGTGTGTGTGTGTGTGTGTGTGTGTGTGTGTGTAAGCTGCTGGAGGTAGATTTGAAGACCACCCCGGTGAGTTCGATCCAGCCTCATGAAACGGGAAACAAAAAACTTTCACTTACCACCAGGAGCGGCACAAGTTCAAAAAATTTACTCCAAATCGACGACGAACCAGATGCAAAATCACATGAACGACGAAATCGATTTCTTCCATGGTACTGGAAAAACAGCTTAAAATGAAGGCTATTCGTTACCAACAAGTCAGGATAACCTAGCTAATCAGTATCNAGATTTGAAGACCACCCCGGTGAGTCCGATCCAGCCTCATGAAACGGGAAACAAAAAACTTTCACTTACCACCAGGAGCGGCACAAGTTCAAAAAATTTACTCCAAATCGACGACGAACCAGATGCAAAATCACATGAACGACGAAATCGATTTCTTCCATGGTACTGGAAAAACAGCTTAAAATGAAGGCTATTCGTTACCAACAAGTCAGGATAACCTAGCTAATCAGTATCCAGGCGTCACCACGTGGAGGTTGCCTTCTTGGACGCCCAGCCACATGTGTATGAAATATATGTATTTTACAGATCAATCACAAACACTGGAGTGCCGTCTTCGATGCTCCCATTGAATTTTTATGTCTCTTTGTGTAACCTCTTGGTCCAGTTTCAACTAAAAAGTTCCGACAAAAAGAAACCTACTTTCTTTATTTGGAAAAACCATTATATATTTGATGGATTTTAACAAAAAAATCTTTGTACCTCTTCTATTTTTGTTGGTCTTTCACCCTGAGCAAAGATTGGAAGCTACTGTAGCGCAAAGGGTTACTTTTCTCACCTGATTTTCTTTTTCTTGTAATTTTTTTAAAAACCTTTTTAATTTATTGAAGTTTTCCCTCTCCAAATTTTACTCCCGAGACAATTTACAAGGGAAGCAGTATGGCACGGAGAAAGAAATTGGGCTCAGTACACTTCCAAGCAACGTAGAAATTCTGGATTAAGTACTGCATGTTTCTTTTTCTCTTCAGGTTGTGTGTACTTGAGGTGACGAATTGGGAAGTCCCTCCTCACTTCAAATTTGCCAAGTTAATCAAGGTGAGTAAAAATTAGTATATCAAACTGATGGGTGTGCAACAAAAGTGATCTTTTCATTCTTACTGTGAATCTTCTTTTAAAATCCACCCTTAAATAAAAACATGTTTTTTATCTATAGAATCAAAGGAACAGAGTTCAAACTTTAACATCACAATTGTTTTCATATGTATTTCCGGAAGCGAAAATTCTAAATTTTCCAGTATCGCATCAATATTGCAAGTGTTGCATTTGAAGTCCACCCTGTTTACCACTTTGAAACTCTTATCACTTGGGCGTTTCAGTCTTTTTAAAAGAGTCATTCTCTAATCTGCTTAATCTCTCATAATATTCTTGGATAAAATAGTCAAAGAATCTCAGGTTGGGCTTTACAGCTTGTTTCTTTTCGTTTATCAGCAGTAAAAGTCTATATTAAGGATACTGTCTTTAAGTATGGGTGCAATATGGTGGAATGGAGAACCAGTATAGCACTGGTAAACAAGAAAAAAAAGTTTGTTAAACAGTTGGGTAGTAGTATTTTCATTTGTGATGACGACTTTCCTTTGGATGCGTGGGTAAGGCGTCGGATTAAATATCCAGGCCTCTTTGTGAAAGCGAGCTCATACCTGATTAGGGACAATGTTTTTGCTGAGGATGGAAATATGGCATGTATGCATGTCTAATTTTTATTTAGAATAAAGCAAAAAATATTTTTTCAAATAATCTACTTTTTTTAACTTAAAAAAGGCTATTTTTAAAACCTTTGCGGTCATAAACTGGCATCCTTGATTGTTGATGTGTTCCTCATCCTGAACATTTCCTTTTGTTCAACTCTTTAAGCTAAATTTTTTTCACAATCTTCAAGTAATAGAGATTTTATTAGCCAAAGACCATTTCTTCAGTAGACCTGCTTCGTCTATGGGTTAATAGACATATTCTTCCCTATTGAATCAAATGGTCATGGTCATCAAAAGGTCATTGATTGGCATTGGCAAGAGAATTAATCCCCTGCTACAACAAAGTCACTTTGAAAGGTTTTTCTCGTGCCCAAGAACTGAGGAAAGAAACGTTAAAAGCAAGAAATAAAATGTATTTTATAAGAAAATTTCCTGTTTTCAACTCCAAATCTCTTGTCTGAATATACTTTTTCCATGACCAAAAAGTCAGCAACTTTGAATTAATCTAACTTAATCAAAATAAACTGTCTATACAGCTGCAATTCAAAATATTTGATACGCTAGAATGCATACCAGTACTATTGAGAAAAACCTAAATTTACGTATTTCCCTAATGTAACCTTTTCGAGAAACAGGTATAAAATTTTGTTGCTTTTTGCTCATATGACGTTTTCTTCGAGTAACCAGGACCAGAAAGCATTGCCAATTTTTGAATACTTTAACTGAGTTTCAGTTCATAGTCGACATTATTTCATTGTACCAACTATTGCACTCTATTCCAGGTATAACGCAGAAAACTCAAGGTCGAACCATCTTAATTTTTAAAGCAAACCAAGACTTCAAGTCATGTATTAGTCACATGGAGTTTGTATAAAAGTAATGCTGAAAGGGAGCTTTTAACTATACATCACAAGTCCAAACGTTTACCTGCCCTTCTTTAAGTTGAATCAATTATCCCAAGAGTTGTTTCACTTCAGATGAATATAAATATTATGGCAGCTGCTTCTGCGGAGGCATGTTATCAAAGAGTGCTTCTCGTATCACTCTTGGATACCTCATTATTAAAATGAAATTTAGATTTAGTACACTTGGCATCAGATCATCTGAATTGTTAATTTGTGTGCCATCTCTTATATGTAAAATATGTTGCGCACCTTTACCTAGCTTTACTGTATGCAATGTGCCAAGAATCACTTTATGAAAGAGGCCAGACTGATTGATTTGAAGATGAAGGGGTTTAACCTTGTTTTTATTACAGAGTTAACATCTTATGGTGGTATAATTTAACCTGAAGGATCTAGGAACAAACATTCCGAGAAATTCTAATCTGTTACAATTTGCAGAGTGTATTTTGGCTATCCCATGTATCAAT
The DNA here is from genome assembly GCA_003991215.1 of Morbakka virulenta. Taxonomy (NCBI): domain Eukaryota; kingdom Metazoa; phylum Cnidaria; class Cubozoa; order Carybdeida; family Carukiidae; genus Morbakka; species Morbakka virulenta. The sequence continues at coordinate 365,453 of RDPX01000009.1, read as the reverse complement.
GATGAATAAGATAGCTTATTTAACATTGTTAGAAAAAAATTGTCCATTGTCATTAAGGCTCGACAGCACTCTATCGGGCATTTTAACAATAAGTACAAGATTCCAAAAAGGAATGGTTCCATATCACAAATGTCTATCTGATGATGAAATTTTTCATGAAAAAAATAAAAACACATGTATTAATATGGACAAAATCGTCTAATCCACTTTCTCTTATCGAGAATTTTCTACTGTCTAATATCCAGGTTTATGGTAAACTCTCCAAATTTTTTTAGCAAACATTTATAAAATATTCAGGTTTTTGAGCCTCAAGGGCTGACAGGCCTGTCTATAGCTAAAAAGATTCTGCACATTGTCGGCAAACAAATGACTTATCTGTACTTTTAGCATTTCCAAGCCAATTAGATCTTCTGTAGTCAAATACATTGGTTTTATTTCCCGTTTTCTGCGGAAAAAAGGCCTAAAAATTCGAGAACTATAAACTTAGACATGTGTTTGTTTAGGATTTGTTCATCCAGTAGAATTTACATTTAAGTCGTAGTTAATAGTGCCTTAAATCATAAAGCTTTCGGATGACATTTCAAAAGATGCATGTTGCTTCTCTCGTTGTTTTAAAATATATCAAACTGCCATACATCCAAGGAATTATACACAGGTAAAACAAGTCTTTAACCTACATAGTTTAACAGTTTAACCCTAACAATCCTTAGAACTGTACTATTAATACCGTGTACGAACTAAACTGTAAGTATCTTAAAGGTGTCTAGATGAGAAGAACAAAATTAACATTAACCGCAAGTACCAAGAAAGGTATAACAGCTATCAATTCAGCAAATAAAAGTAATTAGTATTCCTTGAGGTAAAATAACGACTTTGACTGAGAAAACAAGAGAGCACTGAACCCTGAGAAAAAGTAAAAAAACAATTATTAAAGACGAAATTTACTTTTAAAAAACTGAACATTTTTCAGGGAATAACCTTTAAATAATCAAAAGACAAGAAGCCAGTATAAAAAAGAAAAAAAATACCAAAGCCATAATTCAACCGCCCAAACTCATAAAACTACCTCCCTTTACGTCAACAAATAGTACGTTTCTTTATACGTCAGTAAAATTATTTCTGTCGTACAACTTTGCCTTAAAATCAAACACATAACTATGCACCTTGCCTGATGACCGAAGAGCGATCTCTTAACACATCGCCAAAAATTAGTCTTGAAAGGAAGTTTAGACTGAGCATATAGCACAAAAATTATGTTGACAGAATTTTTTTATGGTGCAATTCTTTAAAACTGCAGTTCTTTCTGTCGTTCTTTTAATCTGTTGATCCTGTCTTTAATACAACTTCATCTATTATTGAAAGTTTTGAATTTTATGGGTATTTTATTACGTACGAATAATACTGAAAAACCTGGACACAGGAGACAATAGGTACTATTTAATTTTTCTTTCTATTGTTTGCGAAATGAGAAAGTTATATTTTAAAGAGTAACGTGTAAATTAAGTGGTAGGAAAAGTTAGTACCATTTCAAATTTTATCTTAACATACTTACCTGCAGGGTCACTGATTTCTGTTAAAACTTTTTATTATTTCCTGTTTATACCTTTAACTTTCTTGCTGCCCCAGTGATACTGAAATTAGATGGACCCTATCTATTTAAGTAGCCACTGCTTCTACTAAATAGGCCTACAACCATTGCATAATACAGGCCTGAATGACAAAGCCTTTTTGATGAGAATTGCTTATCAACTCTATAAAGATATCAATTGTCTTAACAAGTTATCTGTTTTGAGGAAACTTACTTAAAAGAAACAAGGAACGTATCTTATCGCATACATCTCTCTTCTTGTGCATCAGGACATTGGCAAGAGAATTATTTCAGAACTATTGGAATTTACTATAAAAGAAGTAACACTCTAGCTGATGTGGCTGGATGGCATTGCATCACTTACATCAAAGATAACCTTGAAGAAAGACGCACAATATCTTTTAAGCAGGACCAACTAATTGGTCGATAACATCAGTCTTGTGAAACTTCGGAGTGTCAGGTGAACTTTTACAATTCTGTTGTTCACACTTAAAAAAGCGATAAAATATAGCGAAGTCCTTAGATTCTTTATGTCAAGAAGTTTAATGCGAACTTTGAGTAAATTGCCTGCTTGTATGAATTATCGAAAGATATGGAAATTATACGTGATCTCAGATAGTGTCTACTATTATTGCTGAGCTGAACCAAACTGATGGAAAATTGTCATAACATACAGAGAGTAATCAGAACTAAGACGTGGTAGTTTTCTTTCAGTAATTATACTGTACCTCTATGATAAATTTATTATAATCCAAGTAGTTTTGAAGAACACGAAAGATGTCAAAGCTTTTGGCGAGAGACTCGCGATAATGAAGTATGAAGAGTCGATTGACTTTTCGTTAATAAACCTTCTGTTTTCCTTTGACTTTTTTCTAATAAATCTGATCGCCAAATCACTTTTCAACAGCTCTCAGCAGTTTTCTAATTCTACCACTAAATTTCCTGGGTCAGACTGAAACAACGCAAGGGAGCAATAATTTTGAAGTCACCTTATTTCTCATAAGGGAGGAACTATAACAGTCTAAGGAACATAATCACCTCACTTTCACTGAATAGAAAAATCTTCATCACCTCCTTCATCAGGCTTCAAAGTATATTGTCTTAACACCTGCAACCGTGTTAATGGATAGGAAAATAGCTGTGATTTGTTGTTTCATTGACTATACTCTTTTGATTTCTGCTACTAATTCCATTTGGAGATCCATATGGTAGCTAATGATTAATTCACATTTGATTATGCATAATATGACCTTTCATAATATGTTTTCTAACTTTGTCTTTCTTAAGGTGTCCTACTTAATCTAGTTTCACGATAGCACACTTTCCTCTCCTTAAACAAAGGGTTGATTTATTGGCTTACCTAAAATGAGAGATTCAACTCTTTTGAGAGAAATGGAAGCAAAAAACATGTAGTAGATCTAAATATTAGAATAAGATGCCTTGATAAGAAAGATAGATCTTTTGGAAATAAATTCAGTAAATAGAGATCTGTGATAACAAAACAAGTCATTGTACAACGTACATTACTAGTAACCGAATTTCTGACACCTATTATGCTGAACCAATTAGTGCTTTCACGCCATCCCTACTTACTAAAATATTAATTTTATAAGTATGACTCTAGATTACAGCAGTTGACACTTAAGAGACCCAAGCCTCTTACTTGAACAATTATTTTGTCTAAGGAATAACTAACTTCAGATAATAATAGGAATCAGGTATTAAAAGAAAAGTCAATCAAAATGTGATAATCAGCTGTATGTCAATGACCATTGCTCCCATTGTCCCAACAGGACTCTGTTGGCTTTTATGTTCCTGAACAAGTCACCTTGTTTAAAACGTAGCGTGCTGCATTCTTTTTAAGAGAAAGGGCGAAAGCCACGTTGCGATATTGGTGAATTTCATGACAGGGTCAAATTTTTTTTAAGCCTTCTGCAATGCTATTTCACTGAAGGTCAAGTCTAGACTTAGTGGCTTTCACAACACGAGAAATCGGATATCTAGAAATAATCATCTAAATCTTTATGGCAGTGACCTTGTTAGTGATGAATGGTACAAGCCTGTTGATCCGTTGATGAGATCCAAGAGATAAATAAGACAGAACCTATTTGACAAGTCATCTTCTAATTTATATCAATGACATACCAAGGAATACACGAAACCTCCTTTAAGGTGTGAACCAATGAATGGATATGTTGAAATAAATAAAGAGTGTTTCGGCAGTTTTGTAGTATATTTTGTTAACACTATTCTTATATTTGACACAAATTTTAGCAGGATGTATATGAAAAGGAATTTTGAATAATTTAAATTATACATATCCTGTAAAAAACATCAATAATAATAGTAATAAAAATAGTAATAATGATGATGATTAATATACCCAAGTTCACACACAAAATATTTTCAGAAAACTTTTAACAATTCCTACTTGAGGTATGACTTATTTTAACATTATTCTTTTGCAGGTTGTTATGTTCCATGACGAATCTCTTCTATTTTTACTATATTAGTACTAATTTATAGTAAGTAAATTTATGCTTTCATCGTTGATGCATTGAAAAGAGCTTGAAAACATTAGAAATACGTTGCATAGTGTCCCTAAATGGTGGCCATAACGTATTTAACAAAATTTTCAATACTCTAAAATAGTAATGCTATTTCCTCAATATCACATCCCTTGAGCAGTCTTTGGAATTTTTATTTTTTTCGACATTTAGTTACCATCTACCATTATTCATCCATTTAATTCAATTTTTTTACACATCAATTTAACCAACCAATGGCATTTTGCTTTTTATAAGCTGAACCCTTAGTTTTTTGTATAACATTTTGGAAAAACTCTACAACAGTAAAGTGAATGACTTTTTCTCTTGATTGCATGATTAATGAAACCTCCTACAAAAATCTACAAAAATTTACACAAAGGAAATTAGCTAAAGCATATATAAATATTAGTATTAATTAACAAATAATATTATTAGATCACTATTGAAAAACCTTCTACAAGACACTTTCAGTTGGAGTTCTTACAGAAATACTGAACCTTTTTTCAAATTATTCTTACAAAATGAAACATTGCGAAGTACAAAGGCGTACTGATCTAGGTCAGGATTGAATTATATTTTATTGCTGTGATTACGGTCTCTTTAGTTGACAGGATTAGCAGTTTGTTGGTTGTTGCACGGCTGGCTGGTAATGTAGAAGCAGTAACTCTGGTATAGAACTCAGCGAGGCTTCTCCATCAACAGTTGCATAATGCTGGGGCATATGCAGTACCATGTTTCGCATGGTTGGATGCCCCTGTACCTATCTCTGTCGGGTCTATCTAAAGGCTAAGAGCAATGTTTAACCCTGGGTGAGATTTAAGGCTGTGGTTTTTGTGGTGCATTGTATAACTCTTTGGTCGATATCTACTCATACTTACTCTTATTGTAGAAACTCCAAGTAAAGATTTCTAATATGTGTTTCCAAATATAACTGCCGTCTCTAAAAGCAATCCTTGTCCTTCCATTAGCAGTGATAAATTCTTTATCCTGGATATCTCCTTTTCATCACCAAGGACTCTGCTTTTTTGTTAACCCAACTTTATGACAAACTGATTTGAATGATCTACACCCTACTGGCTACCATTTCTTTCTTTACTGTTCACTAGATTCATAAAATTATTCTGAGCTCAATTTTATCTCTAATAAAATTGAAGGAGGTCTTGTGCAGCCTTCCTCGCCTAACATCTTTGACATCTTTGCTTGTGGGAACTTCAATGTCTATATCAGGACTGGTATGTTCACCCCATCTCAATGATCCTCCTGGAGTGCAATCTTTCACCTTTCCGGTGTCAAAAGGGTCGTCACAAATTAATGCCTTTCAAGATCAACGTCCTGGTGGAGGCGTTCAAGCCCTTCTCTGGATCTCTTCTTTGCCTCCAGCCCTAATTACTTTCACACAATCACTCTTTTCCGTTTGCTTATTGTAAGCATGCTGTGATCAGAATAAAGATCGGATCCCAAAACGTTGAAGGACCCATTTCAAAAAGCTAGAGTCCTTTGATCTTCTGTGAATAAAATCGGATTTTTGCACAGCTTTTTGCACCCATTACACTCTTGATTCAAATCACTTCTACCTTTTGGATCTTTATTATTCAGTCTTGACAAATCTAAAAACGATTGGACCTCCTGGCATTCCAGCCATTTTACTCAAAAACAGCAGTCAAGAAATCTCACCTTTTCCTCTAAATTTTTCATCAAGTGTTTGAATGATGTTTCTGACAAAGCAAGAGTTATATCTCTTGACATTTGTAAGGCTTTGATAATGCTTGATACTCTCGCCTATTCTTAAAACTAAGTGATGTGAGTTTTCGGGTAAAATCATTTTGTATTACAACCTTTTCTATGTTTTCAGTGGTATTAAGAATATTCTGAATGGTTGGGCTTTCAATATTTACTCCATTAATGCTAGTATCCTTCAAGGTCCTGTCTTACATCCAACTTATTTTTACCAATTTAATATGAACTCCCTCATCAGTTACTTTCAGAATTAGATAAATCTTCTTGCAGAACTACCATTCATTCTTCTCTGGACAGATTACATCTTTAGAGAAAAATTAGAATGGCAAATACTTTCAACGATTATCTTTGCAACATTGCTGGGTAGAGGAGAACCTGGCTGGTTGCTTTCAATGTGCAGTAAACCAAGCTTCTTTCTATCAATTGTTATAGAAATCCAATTTCTCTAGCAGTCACCGTGAATGTTACTTAGCTCTCTGAGAGATCTTGTGTTAGGCTTCTCGGACTTCCATCCTGTCAGGACCTTTTTTTTAAACCCTGTGTCAAAGCCATTGGTAAGACAGTTTTTAGGTCTTGACAATGGCTTTGATAATGCCAGTCTTCCTTTCCATCAGATCATGTCTCAGGTATCGAAAAACTAAAAAAAATCCTCCTTATCTACCTTGTTATTATAAATGGTGATTTCACCAATTTCATCAGGTGTTAAAAATTTACCCTTTGCTATAAGCATTTTGAAATGAACAAGTTTCAAATTTTTAGTTGTTGCAAAAAGAGATTTCTCTAGTTGTTATGTGAAAACGTGTAAAAGTGTGAACACTGCTGATAGAAACGAAACGTCGTTTGTCTTTTGAAATTCACATGTCTTACATATATTTTTGTTCTTTAATCAAAAAGTCCAAAGACAGTTTGAAATGTTTAGGAAAGAAAAGATAGTAGCTTTCCAACAACATGAGCATGGTTGGTTGGAAGTCAGATCGATCTCAGCATTTCCCACAATGCCTGTCACCAAATATCAGAAATAACATAACAAGACACAAGGTAAAAAAAAAAAGAAAATGTAAGGTTACAACTTGTTCTCTGAATTTCTGTATTATTTCTTTAACTGCAAATGTAGCATCTGTAGCCTCACTACTGGTCCATTAGCCCATTTGTATTTTAGTGGAGTATGCTTCAAGTTTTTTACCGTATCTTCTGATGTACTTTGTTGTTAATATAGCAAGAAATTGTAAGTATTTTCAATTACCTTTCTTTTTAAATGGCGAAAAAATGTTTTTGCTAATTCTGTGAGAAAACCTTACACAACAACACAAGTCCAGAAAGTCGACCTTTTCCTCTCCTGTTACACTGCACACTTCTGGTCCTATGCCATTATTTCCTAATAATTTTTCTATTTTTAAAGTTGTTATTGCTCCTCAAAATTGATCTTTTCTTATTTTTACACGTCATTATTCTCTACTTCCGGTTCTGATGTAAATTTTAGAGTATTCTCGTCGTCAGAAATGTAATATCCATGTGATCTTTGAAATGATCTTTCCAGGTATGTTGCACAATTTTCTGCGTTTCCTTCTTTCCATTTTTATTCTCAATTGTCATGAGAAACTTCGTAAAGTTGCCTTTTTCCTTCTGTTTAACCATCATAAATCTATTGTGTGACTCACTATTCGTCTGGTATTTTTCAAGATATTTTATTTTCGTCTAAAGAATGTTCTTCTTGTCTTCCCTTGCCATCGATTTGGCATATTTGTTTAAAGAGTTGTATCTTGGCTGTGGTGTTCAGGGTTGTTTAAATCCTCCAGCAATTTAATTCTTGTTACATGTCTTTGTGCAAATCCTGTCAGCTCTTTCAAATTCCTTACTTGCTCTTTCTTCTCTCGTTATCTCTACTACATGGTGAATGCATTGGTGACAAGAACACATTTGTTTTTTCACCTTTGTGAACCATTTTTGTATAAACCAACAGTTTATTGTTTTAACTTTGAATTTTACTTCTTTTCTGCTCTTTTTGTAAAAGGACTCCACTCTCCACCTGTCTACAGGCAATCTTTATTTTTCTTTGTTGAAACGCTTCCTCATTTACTTTTTAATTAGTATTCTGTCATTAAGAGGTAATGGCTAGTCCCTATGTTTTCAGAACTGTAGGCTCTATAATTCGGAACCAGGTGTTTTTGCAGCTGGAGTTAAATCTATTGACGATTTGATTTTGTATTTGGTGGAGAATTCCGGAATAGTAATCGTTTCTTTGAATATCTATACATAGTATTTAGTATAACACAATCAAATTGCGTTATACTAAAAACTGCTTTTAAATTGGAAAAGTTGCTATTAAATGCCACAGTACTGTATTTAAATTCCTAAGCTATTAAAATTTAATACCGCTAATTTGTCTGGCAAACTAATTATGCACCAATTTCTACTTTGCAATTTACTGGTGCTCCCTCTACAAATTTGGCATCAAAATAATAATTTAATGTAAGAATTTTCAATATGTGCTATGTCAGGTACGTAGCCTGATAGTAATACAAATATTGGTATAACACCTCTTGTTTCTGACACTATTGTCGTCTTTCTACTATGCAGACATTTTTATAGCTGCACAGGCAATATAGTAATCCTTCCAAATTTTCCTACTGGAAAATCTGACATTACTCAGAGCAAAGTATACTTCTTAGGCTAATACTGTGATGACAAAATGTCATCAAGTATCTCCAGTGCCCGAAATTTAATTTCGCAAGATATTGTGAGCTAATTTATGCCTAAATTGTATTTACATTGTATTTTCTAAAAAAGCAGGATTTTACTGTAAATCTTCAAAAAAATAGCTGTGAAGTTCCATTAGTCACTATTTACGTCATTAACATTTTGCTGATTTATGACATCACGAAACTTTGCTTTAGAGAAGGAAATAACTGTCTCCATTTATGGAGCTTGATAGCCTCAGATGACGTTTGCTAAACAGCTTGAATAGGAGAATCCACATAACAGTGTTTTAGATATATTTTCGTGTTCTAACATGAGACAGGTGTCTCATGGTAGAACACATCTCCTTGTTGGATATTATCCTGTCTTGATGAATTTGTTGTTGCGTTATTTCCCAGATCGAAAACTCGGATATTTTGTTTTGATCATTGTGTCTCCGATAAATCAAGTATGCTAATATTCACATTATATGCTGCATTTCTGTCTTAAGGTATATTTCTTTTGTACGCAAAGTAATAGAGCGAGAGGTTTTCAACTAACTTTTTTGTGAACGTAGTAAGCATAGGATATTGGGATTGTGTAGCTAATGGTCCCCCTTGCCTCCTCCTTCTTAACTAGATCATTTTTGCAAGCATACAGTCATGAACAAAAGTTTAAGACCAAACACTAAAAATATCCGAAATTTGGGTATGCATCAGATTGCATCAGCCAGTTCTCCTGGTTGCATCATATCAACTGTTTTAATTTTAGTTATTCCTTTGAATGGTTTCTTACATGCTGTCAACACTTCGTTCTGATTTTTGCCGATATTTTGAAATTTGAGAATAGCTGACATGGGGCGAAAAAATTCCTTGACAGCCGTTCAGAGGGCCCAAATCGTAGCCCAGTTCAGTCAAACGTTGACGGATCGCAGCATTGCGAAGAAATTGAGTGTCACCAAGTTAGCCGTGCACCAGGCGATCGCCAAGTGCGAAGAATTAGGAATCTACAAGGGTCGGAAGAGAAGTGGAAGACCTAGAAGGACCACCAAGTATGACGACATCTTAATGAAAAAGATGGTCATCAGGTCTCCAACATGTTCAATGAAGAAAATTAGGGCAGACTTGCTGCTGAGAGGATGCAATGTGAGTCATATGATAGTTTCTCGACGTTTATCGTAAGAATTTCAGTTGAAATCCTACAAACCGGCAAGAAAACCGAGGCTTACATCTGCGATGAAAGCCAAGGGCCTGGCATTTGCATTGAAACATCACCACTGGACGACCGCACAGTGGGGCAGGGTATTATTCTTAGTCAAGTCTATCCTTCTACAGTTCTCAGTGTGCAAGTGCCACGTCAGGAGACCAGCTGGCAAGCGGTATGATGACAAATATAAGATATCGATGATGAAACATCCCCCCAAGTCAGATGATTTGGGGGGAAGTGCCCAAGAATGGGGTCGTTGGTCCCTACTTTTTGACCCCTGGAACCATTGTGAATGGACCGAAGTATGTCGAGTTGTTGTCAGACAAACTCAAACATCACATGGAAGTCCATAACTTCAATATTTTATGCAGGAAGGACCGCCATGCCACCGTTCCAAAGTTGCAACCAAGTTTTTGGCTGCGAACAAAGTCAAAGTGCTCGAGTGGCCGGGAAATAGCCCTGACCTCAATCCAATTGAAAATTTGTGGACGGTATTGAAGGATAAAGTTTCAAAACAACAAAACACCAAGTTCTCCAGTTGGCTCGGGTAATAAAATAAGTCTGGGTTAGAGAAATCTCGAAGGAGTATTATCAAAGTTTAACAGACGGTAAGCCGAGGCGCATGGAGGCTGTAATCAGAAACAAGGGAGGGTATACAAAATATTGAATTTTTGACAATTGAATGATCATGGTTACCCAAATTGGATACAGTGACAATTTTCCCGTGCTATATAAAAATTTTATGAGAAATAAAAGTAATTGTCCGGTTTAAATACGATGATATTGTCAATTTTGAGATTGATCTTAAACTTTTGATCATGACTGTAACTTTCATTTGGGTCCAAATCCCCTTCATTCAAATTACTTTATTTCATAATTTTCCCTCTATCTTCCTGAAAGGACTTTCTAGTAGTCACCACATGAAGGTGGAGTTGAATTGTCAGAGAAAAGTTATTTGTGACCCTGACGTATGTATTCTTTTAAAACACTTTGTACTCTCGTATTGGCAAGAATAGAGTATAAAAAGCAATTATTTTTTTGTACATGTATAGACCGCGCTAGCGTCTATTAAAAATTTCTTTTTTGTGTGACTTCTACTAAATTTTTAGAAGATTTTACCTCTCATGATATCATAGCAACGATGATAGTATAGTGGGGTATGAGATTAAGTTCTTAAGAAACAAGAGGATTTGATACCAAGAAAATCACAATACCATGACACCCCACCAGCACCAGCACCACACACATACACCATTGATGAAGTGCTACTTATCAAAGTCTATTTACTGATATTAACTGATAAAATTTCTAATAATGAATTAAGCCAAATTTTCAAATTTTGGAATAAAGAGAAGCGTCATTTCACAGCTTAAGTTCTCTGCATGAATATCTATTTCTTAGAGTCAATTAGGTTTTACTTGTTTTTACATTATTTCATCTCTCAAAATCATCTGGCTATTGAATTTACTGCATAATATTTTAGAATAAGGTGTTCTACAGAATTTGGATATGACAGAGCCATAGAATGCAAAAATGTTCCTGACCACATAACTTTGAAGACATATCCATAAAATGATTGCACGCAAAAAAGTGAAACTTGTAATTTTGTGGAGGTAAATGTAAGGTTATGTTTGCTGGTAAGGATGAGCTGTAATTGGGCTGTACCGTGAACATCACCAGTAATCATGTTACTATGCACTTGTGCATTGAGAGGAAAGGCTTTGGTATCGCTTTTTTTGTGCATTTAAAATTTGACCATACTTTCATACAGTTATTCCGAAAGTAAATGAAATGATTGATTTGAAAAAATTTCTCATATTTCAACCTTGCTTTACAAAAACTTAAAATATTTAAATAGATCGTTTTCCAGATGTGGGAATGCTACTTGGTAGCTTCATTTCATCTAACATTTTGTGGCAATTAAAAAGAAGCAAATGTGCATGGCATAGTTCGATGCTCGTTTGAAAGACCTTAAGTACGCGTAGAGTGAGAAAATGTTAAAAATTTTCATATCTGTTTTCCAGAAGGAAAGCTTTTTCTTACATTTAAAATTTAGAATATCTTTGACGATGCAGACACTTCACACACCTTTGAAATGTCTTCTTAAAAGAAAACCAGGAATGCCAGAAACATGATCTTCTTCAAAAGGCACCTAGGGAAAGGTAAAACATCTCATTCAGAAACAAAGTTGTAAAAAGTAGTAATCATTAGCAATAATATTAATTATTATTATAATAATATATTTCCCATAGCTAGTGATGTAGTCTTCACTAACTCTTTTTCTGGCCATTATCCAGTAATCTTGCCTTCCACAGCGAGATATTCAGTTTTTCACTTGCGTCCAATTACCCCTACCTACCGTTTACGAATAGTGTGCATCCGAATATGTTTCGATACCAGCTTGCTGTTATACCATTTTTGTAATTTTAATACATTGCATATTTGATCGGATACCATATTTCCGTGGCTTGAGGTAGGTTAATGTCAGCGTTTATGGTCCAAATTTTACTGACATCTGTGGCTGACAGCATGAAAGAATTGAAAATTTGAATTTTATGGTCTCTTAATATTTTGCTGTCAAATAACATTGAAACCATCTTTTCAAAAATGGTTTTAGCGACGTTGATCTTTCGCCTGGTCTCTTTCTCATATCATCCATAAGATTGCCAAGGAAATTAAAACCATCAACTTACTCTAGAGTCCCATCACACACTAGTAAATTACAATTACAATTTTCAGTTACCTTGGACTTGATTCAAATTACAAATTAGAAAACAATTTCATATTGAGTAGACTTTATGACTGGGGAAGCAAAAGTTGCAAAACTTGTACTAGAAACAAACGGAATAATCTTAACTATACCTGTCATCTAAAACTGAACAAATTCTAAACTACATTTAAAAGCAATAACAAATTTCAGGAAGAAAGTTTTGTATCTGATTATTATTTTTCAGAAATTGTTCTTAAAATTATAATATCCTTCCTTATTTTGTACTTGATTATTAAACTGTTGCTAGTAATTTGTTTACAGTCAATTACAAAATAGTGAGAATCCCGAGTTTATTTATCAACTTGAAGAATATTAACTTGCGAAGAGGGATTATCCTTTGCATACTTTTAATATCTTCATGCGTAACTCTCCGGAAATAATACCAATAAAATTGAACAATTTTGGGGACACAAAATCTCAAAATATCCAGCATAAATGATTTCAATATTAACTGGAACTCAAAAACAAGTTACTAGTAATCACAGTCTGTTAAAAAACTGTCGTAATGAGATTACTATGAATCCGAAAAGGCTTTAGTATAAAGACCCAAACTTTTCCCGTAGATTATAAATTTTTTTTTTTGTGTGGAGATAGATAACTTTTTTATCTGCTACGTATATTTATGAACGCCTAGTCATGACGAAAGTACTGCTCAGCAGCCAGCTGGTCGTTGGATTCGGTCCAAACGATGACAATGATGGATATAATGTTTTAAGATTTATGGTAGCTTTGTGAGCGTGAGGCTTGTGTATCGTATGTGAGTCTGTGTGTGTTTTTCTTTTTTACTTTCAAGTTGCGAAATTTATATGTTGTTAGCTTTTTTAAATCTTGTTATATAAAATTTCTAATTTTCTTTGAACATTAAGATTGATCCAGATTGATTGATCATTTAAAAATTTTAAAAATTGTTAAATCCATGAAATTAAAGCAAAGCTATAGTATATATTATATATTACATTTTCTTTAAATGTTATGTTTTTATGGATTTTAATGTTTCATACATGTGCTCTGTCGTATCTATTACCGCAGAAAGTATTGTCTTACGTACATATATTGACACACACACATATATATATATATAAATACAAAAGTCGCGCAACGTTCTATATTTTGATAAATTGCTAAATTTTTAATTTTTATTTTGCTTCAACGTCATTCTTCTCAGTTTTGCTGGACTCAAACGGTGCCCTTTAAAGGGGTTTGATGTTAGCAGTAAGGAATTACTTGGCAGGATGCCTCTCCCGACGACAGCCAGTGGCTTTTTAGGTCTGTTAAGTTCCAAAGTATCTTTCGCCAATTCCGGGAACCGAACCCGGAATCTCTTGGTTACGGTGCAGCAGCACTAACCATTAAGCCATGACTCCTCTGTTAAATTGCTTAATAAGGATGCTTTACCCTCCATTACAAGACATAAAAAGATGTACCACAAAAGCAATGATAGTTTCAGATGATTCTCCATAATGATGTTTTCCCAGCCCTATGACAAGTACTAACACTAATTTTGCAAATCTACCGCTAATTATGCTGGCTGATAATTTGGACAACAACGATACTGTTACATATCCAAATATTTATTAATATAAATACTACATATATATATATATGTATATATATTGAAAATTATGCCAAAACACTATTTCAGGGTGAAAACCAGTTACTATATCTTTTTTGAAAAGTCTTATTTGAAAAGTTAATGATCAATTCAATTCAGTTTTAGCAGTCTCCTGAATAAAATAAATTAACGACATAGTAACTTAGGGTCCTTTGAGTCCAATAATGGATTAATACCTTTATTTCATTATTAAAAGCAACATGTTTTTTGAATGTACACAAAATGCAGATAACTTTGCAGATGTTCTAATGACGTATTTTTTATGGCTCAAAGTGAAAACACCTGCAGTAGATTTATGTATATACTTGGTCAACTCCATCCACATTTACTTTTCTGCATTTGGAATGGAAAATTGGTTATCATTAGTTCATATCGCATTAACAAACATCCAAGTACAATTTTTATTATAATAGTAAGTAGCTAATAGTTAAGATAAGATTTTATCAGGAGTTCATGGGGTTATATATTAACATAGGTACCCGGCGAGTGTACCCCCTGTATAAAAGGTGGTACTCATCCTAGTTCATAGTATTTTATAAAAGTTCCCTTTCACTGACATTGCACTTTAGAATCTGTTCCTTTTCACTGAAAATCCACTTTAACTTTTCAAATGCAAATGTCTTCTGCAAATTATATGATGTTAGCTAGATAAGTTTTTTGGACATGTTTTCTATGAAGGACTGAAATTGAAAATCCTTGATCCTAGGATTTATACAAATTTATACAAATTTCTCAGTAAAATTAGGAATTATGTTTTCAATTGGGACTTGACACTTAGAACAACGTTAGCTGCAAAAACTCCACAAAAACGTGGGGAATAAGCAGTAAAAAGTGAAAGGCAGGCTCAGGTCGTTTATAGAACTTTCGTCCTCAGTACTGCTTCATAGTCTTTAACCCATTTGATTATGGTACTTGTGGCCTTGTGAATTCAATATGAAATGCTGAATCTCTTCATTTTACTCTAAGTTTTAGTACCAATATGCTACTGTTAAGTTTGTCTTGTTTTCAAGGGTGCCACGCAAAGGTCTATGTTTGTGTCACATTTGGGCTGGTCGATGTATGTCATTGCAGGTCTTCCTCTTTTTCTTTTGTTATGATTCGCTTGCCATAACAATACTTTATGGAGAAGTTCATCATCCTTTCTCCAAGCGTGTCCAGTGAAACGTAGTCTTCTGATTTTAAGAGTGTTCAAGACCTTTGGTACGTTTCCATATAGTACTTCGTTCGATCTGTGATCCTTCCATGAGGTACAAAGAACTTTCCGCTGCATTTTAGTATATGCACCATTTAATCTGTTGGTCATTTGTTTAGTCACCGTCCAGCTTTCTGCTCCATAAAGAAGTACACTTTCAACAGTTGCTCGAAAGAAGTTGATTTTGAGATTTATGGACTGTGAAGCCTATAATAATACGTTCTGTACAGTAGGATCTGAATATCGATGTGTTACTCCAAAGCTTCGACTTATTCTAAGGCAAAGCAAACCATCGAAAAAGACCAAAAGATTTGAGTGGAGCAAGTTAATTAATGATGTTTATGTAAAGGAGAGATACACGATTGAAGTGCAAAATCGATTCCAGATGCTACAAAATGCAATTGACATTACTGATGTAAACTCAACTTGTCTTTATAACAATGTTGTCCAGGTCCATCAACAAGCAGCAGAAATATGTGTTCCTACAAAAGCCAAGCTGAAATAGCGTGTGCCGTGGAAAGACAAGAAAATTACTGAAAAACGGGAATCAACAAAAAGCTGTACAGTGAACACGACATATTGAGAACCAGGAGCAGTGCAAGGGAGTTTTATTTACACTAAACATTTTTTTTGCGTGTAGTAATAGAGCAGGAAACATTTACCTACTAACTTTCATATTGTTGGTCAAAGTAAATCTGCTGGGTTACATTTAAAATGCTTCAAATAACAGAGGAATAATTTTGAGCAGTTTTCAATACCATACTGTAAAGTTTTAGAGATGCGACGCTTTAAAAATAAAACTATTCTTATTTTATCAACGAATCCTCTCTTAGGTATATCTACCGTATTATTTTGAAAATCACTACGAACTTGTAACTCAGAAAGCTCCAAACATAGCGTGATGATTAATGTTAATTCAGAGGTGTGACGAAATGGGAACAATTGCTATTAAAAAGCTAAGGTAACATTCCATGCATGGCTGGTATGATGACAAATAAGCAAGAGAAAGCAAAGATGATGTCAGCAAACTCCATTCAAGCATTGTAAGACTTTTGGTAATCAAGGTGAGAACAAACAATCTACTAATTGTGGTACTTCCTCTACTATTTCGAATTTTCACTCTGCCTCCAATGCAAAAAAGGATATTTCAACTCTCTTTAAAACCACACCCAGAGCAGTAGCGCATTCGATATAAAACGAAAAGCCAAAGCCAAACTCCTTTAACACGGTAACAACAAATAAACACCCAATTTGGGTTCACTCTCTCTCTCTCTCTCTCTCTCTCTCTCTCTCTCTCTCTCCTCCTCTCTCTCTGTAGCTTCCTCTCTCTGCACCTCTCTGTTTCTCTTCTTTATCTCTGTCTCTTTTCTCTCTATCTCTTTTCCCCTCTCTCGTTACCTTTGTTCCTCTCTCACACACAACTTTTCTATCTCTCTCTACCACTCCTCTCG
>RDPX01000009.1:296860-348647 GCA_003991215.1 Morbakka virulenta | reverse complement strand
AATGTGTGTACGTCCTCTACTATGTCGAATTTTCACGCTGCCTCCAATGCAAAAAAGGATATTTCAACCCTCTTTAAAACCACACCCAGAGCACTAGCGCATTCGATATAAAACGAAAAGCCAAAGCCAAACTCCTTTAACACGCTAACAACAAATAAACACCCAATTTGTGTTCACTCTCTCTCTCTCTCTCTCTCTCTCTCTCTCTCTCTCTCCTCCTCCTCCTCCTCTCTGTAGCTTCCTCTCTCTGCACCTCTCTGTTTCTCTTCTTTATCTCTGTCTCTTGTCTATCTGTCTCTTTTCCCCTCTCTCGGTACCTTTGTTCCTCTCTCACACACACTTTTTCTTTCTCTCTCACTCACTCCTCTCGGCCAGCCTTGCTTCAGAAAAAATTACCAAACGCAACATTTGACCTGTGCGAATCGGTAATTGACTTTATGATTCACGTGACCACCGAAACCCAGTATGGTGCACAGATATTTTTTATTTCTCTTCAATTACATTCAGTGACTAAGGAACAAAGGATGGGATGGTTATATTTTTTATCTTAAGTTACAACTTTGCGAATTCTGTAAAACCTTTCATTGGCTCTTTCCCGCCGTCCCTGGTTATTTACTTGTACCAATGTTTTTCTGTAAAGGATCAGAACATCAAATTAAGTAACATGTGGTTCTATTTGTAGGACTCAACAGGCCTGGGGATTTTCAGACAAAGCACTACCAAGCAGAAGAGAAAGGCAGCTGCTAATACAATTTGTGTTGCTACAGACAACCCCACATAAAATGTAAGTAATGCAAAAGTCAGTAATTAATATCTTTTTTGCCCTATCACACTAAAATGCTTATTCTATTCATTACGCCATTTCTTTAAATGAGCATGTGCAAAGGAACCCGTTTGATACGCGACGAAGAAAGCTGACTTAACTTGAAAAACTGTATAACATCAGATCAGATAGTATGTAATCTTCCTCGTTTGTCTCAGTCCCAAAACCACCAAATTACAGTCCGTCTAAAAAACAGCAGAATCCTTCTGTTTCTGATCTTATATGCCTCAGAGAAGTACATTAATAGACACTTTTTAAACCAAAACCTCTTTTTTTCTTACAATGTATCCAATAATTCTTTATTTTGTATTAAATATTGAACATATTTATTGCCTTTACTTTGATTAGAGGTCAAAATGCTCTGAATTACAGGAGCAATATTGTGTATGCCCTTCTTAAAATGCAAAGTGAAAGAAACAAAAAGAGAAAACAGTAATTGAGAATATTATACTGGCAGATGGCAATAATACCAAAATATAGTACAATAATTCATCAGGTTATGTTTGACAGGTATTTATATGATGCAAAATAAATTGACTGAGACGACATCAATTTGAATGGGGAAAGCAAAAGAAGAAAAGCTACTAAAAAGTCCTTTAATATTGAAAATGTCAACACAGTAGTCAATTTAAGCTTTTGGTTTTTCTCTTTTTGTAGCAAAAACTGTCGAAATATAAGAGGCTCTGTATGCGCTCTCTTTCTTATTGAACTGTTATTTTGTAGCTAAATTGTGTTACTTACTCTTAGAAACATATCAAAAACGATAGCTGCGGAATTTCTCCTTAGTTCGAATTAACATTTGACGCAGATGGCGTTTTAAATTATGTCCTATTATCTTCACACTTCAAGCTCTAACTACTCAAATAAACAAACTCTTTGTAATAAAGGTGCACGAATTATGAATTTGTAAAATATATCTATTATTCGAGGTGCTTTCTCGTATTAAATATTTACGTCACCAAAATGTCCTTGTATCCCACAAGGCTCCTATTTGCTTTTCCTCTTTCCTACTCTTCTAAGGTTCGTTTTAAGAAAATTATCCCAACTCTTACTGGGGTTATCCTTTCAGTCGTCACTGTCTTCATGGTCATTATAATGACCATCGGTACCCTTAGACCTTTCGACTAATTCTTGTTTCCTTTTTTTTGGGGGGGGGGGGGAGAGAGTTTTACAGTTACAAGCGCTTATCATCTTCTTTGACGTTACAAAGACTTTGGTTCGTTATTACAAACTTTGGCTTTTGAAATTCTGTTGACTGAAGCTTCACTCCGTACTTTTAGCTTTACCCAGAGAACAAACCAGTACCCGAAAGGAGAGGCAAATTTAACTTATCTGATCTTTTAAGATGCTTATTATACACAGTATACCAAATATACACACTATGACAGTATCTGGTTAGAATATTGCAAAAATTCGGCAGCTCCTCTGGGATAAAAAATTAATATTTTTGTTTGACACACAGTTGAACACCAAGTAACTACCATAATAGATTGGAAACTGTAGTAAGTAATTAGAACAGGATTTCTTCTCAATTTTACTTGAGAAAGAAATTTCTTAACGTAATCAATAAAAGGTGAAAGTTCAAACTCTACTAACTGTTTATCTTGAAGGCAGTGAATCCAATGGTTTAAATGTTGAGAATGAAAACGGATCCTCTTACATCCGACTAAATGAAAACAATATACATATGTATAAGTGAATAAGCGCTGTAACTTAACATTCGTTTCTATGATGTAAGTTGGTCAGTAAATACATAACAAATACTAATTACTAATATAAATTCAACGATGTTCATACATACAATGCGAGCATTGAAATTGAAAGTATTTGCTTGACAATATCTGTTTTCAAAGTGTTTTGATAATTGAGCAGCAGTATTCTAAATGGAAATATGCTTTTGGGAAAAAAAACTAAAAGCTTATATTGTAGCAAAACACACACAATATTTTCTTGAATAAGAAGTAAGAAGGTTTGTTGGAATAAAGTTGAGGGCAAATTTATGAACAAAGGGTATATTTAGAGGTACAGCATGAATATTGGTGACAGATTTAAGAAATATCTAGAACAATGTTGAAAGTGCTATATTTGATGAATTAATCTGAATGTTCCGAATATTTTATTTTTTTTTAAATTTCAAAGAAAGTGCCCTAAAAGCTATAATTTCTCTTATTGCACATAAATGGGTTGTACTAAGGGGTTTTTTGTGATAGACATCTAGAACTGTGGCAGCTGTGTAAAAAACAAATTATTTCTTCACTGGAATTCAGAGATGTCTTTTCTTTGTCCAAAAAGTAAATACTGACTTCGTAGATTGGAGAAAAAGTACTGTACACCCTAAATGACGTCATATCTGTATCTTTATCTCGATCCCTGGCTTTATAACAAACGTCTAACGTTTCATATTTGTCTTCGGATAAGGTATCTCAATTATATAGCCAAAAAGTAGTGCCTGGTGTAACATTCTTGACTGCTTTTCACGAGAAGATACAGGATGCAGTAAAAAAATATATGTTAAGAACAACCGCCGTGGTTATATTTCAATACTTGTTACGATCTCATAACAACATCACAACACAGGTTAACCAGTAAATAGGGAGAAAAAAGACAGTAAATTAAGTTCAAAATGCTGAAACCAAACTGATAACTATGCTTACATGTCAGTTGGACATGACAATGCCATTTCCCCACCCACCCGTTCTGTATTTTTGACTAAATATTTTGACTAATTTGACTTTTGTTTTCATTTTTTAATAATACTCAGTGGGGAAAAAATGAGGTGAAGTTGGGCATTATGAAAAACAAGGGTTAAACTGAACCAAAACATTGTAAATTCATGAACAAGTGTGATTAAAATAAAATCATATTATCTTCGATAACTTTCGTTTAAAATTAAAGCTTTACAGGTAATAGGCATTAACAAGAATCTTCTTTCAAAAGCGGTTAGATTCTTTCTCGGTTGAAACAGCCATTGGTGCTTGCATTTGTTGATTGAAATGCTGAAGACAATTTTTAGTCATTCAAACCAATGCACATCAAAACCAACTTGCAAGTAAGTATTCAAGAAGGTTTTGTTCCTTTATTGTTGTAGGAATAAATAAAAACATTTTCTTGCATGACACTGAAAAAAATTAAAATTGAACAAAGGTTACCAAAACCACATAAAATTTATTTATTAATTAATTTCTGAGATGAAAACTTGTACAATCAGGGTTCAAAATACATTGTTATCTGCAACTTTAAAGAAGAATATGATAAGTTCATTTAAAAGTCCTACACAACTTGCAACATCACCAGGATACATAACCAAAAATGGTTACCTGTTCAAAAACCCTGCATACACGACTATCATAAAACAAATCATTGAGTCTTAAACTTTCTATGACATATGTGGACTTTGATATAGTAACTATTCTACAAAAAATGAAACAAATTTCTATTTTTCTTACTTTAATTAATTAAATTTGGATTGTTTTAAGAGGTAAAATATTGTAAAAGTCCTAAAGCTATCTGAAATTTCCCTTGGAAGCTGGGAAGGCCTCATGGCCCTAGCTAATTTGGTAGTGTTTGTACAGGGTTTCTCTCGTTTTATTTCGAGAAATATACTTGCTGCGGTCAAGTTTTGTCTTAAGAGTTAAAAACAGCTTTTTTGCCGTGCTGCCGGTTTCGTCTGTAAATAGACAGAGCTATTGGTGACAGCCATATTCCTTTCCCTCGAGATAAAAATCATACGTGTTGAAAGGATACAAATATAACTTATTCGACTTAAAATTCTCGGTCTAATTGCCCTTCTTTTGAAGAAGAAAGTAAGGACGCTGATTTACCAAAATTTCAATAATTAATTTTGAGCCAATAATAATTATAATAATTAAAATACAAAAATCTAATAACAACAAGAATAGTGATAACGACAATAATGATAATAATAATAATAACAATAATAATAATAATAATAATAATGATAACTTTCGGAGGATAAAATGTACTGGGATTCTGCTACTCGACTTCTCAGAAGATTTTTTTCTTTTCTTGAAAATAAAGGTCTGCACTAAAAACATCTTAAAACCCTTTTTTAAAAATCTGCAGCCTACACACTTATTCTGTGTCCCCATTGTTGAAGAATGAAACTCATGGGGAACAAATACGTAACAAGCCGTATTAGATCTTCTGTATACCTCTGTACTCACTAAAATACTGCTGTGACAGACAAAGTAATGGCTTTTAAACTAATGAATATTTTAATATGTCTGTAACCACTGGAGCTCTTTGGCAAGGGATGTTGACTTTGGTAAACACAGCTCTTTGTGTGTTTAAGGAAGATGATAAGTAGAGTTTTTTGATGACAAGAATTCACTAATGACTAAGAGTAACAACCTAAATCACTTATTATTAATGTTATCAGCTTTTAATTAGTATTTCGATTTTTCATTTGATCAATGAAAATATTTTCGGAATATGATGAAGCTATTGGCGCGGAAGCTTTGTAGTACACGATGATGCCAGCTGCGATTGCCGTGAATTCAAAGAAATCTGTACAACATGCACTTCAGTGGTTTGATCCCCTGTGGATTTTTACCACCATGCAGGTGCAAGACTCTGGCCTATTTTAGCATGCTATAAAAACTTCTAAGGTAAGGTGGAGCTAGAAATTTGAATTCTAGAGTTTGATTGTTTTCTTCACCACAAACTCGTTACATGACTGAAATGTTCACACAGATTTTTCAGAAATAGGTTGACTTCGCTTCATATCGATATCACTGTGATGCGTTTTCAATCTGACAGTGCAAACAAATGTCTTAGACTATCAAAAACACAAGATAGCAAAATGACTCCAACTTTTATGAACAACGTAATATTTCTTTCAGAAAATTTGTGATTGATTTTTTTAAACAGCTTTAAGATTTTGGTAAGAGTTAGCGAAAAAGCGTATCCTCTTTCTATGGTTTTACTATTCCCTCTTGCCCTCCAGTGATTATATTTATATATATGTATATATATATATGTATATATATGTATATATGTATATATATATGTATATATATGTATATAGTTGTAAACATATATGTATATATTTATATATATATGTATATATATGTATATATATATGTATGTGTGTGTGTTTGTATCTTTAGGTAAATTAAAAATTAAACTGACCGATAAGAAGGCAAGGTTGTCGATTTTCTATAGTAAAATTCTCAATCCCCCAAGTTACTGATGGTTTTCAATACACAAGACGCTTAAGACAAAAGGGTTGTTATGTATAATGGAACAGGTAAAAATCCACATTTGAACAGTATTCTGAGGATATTTACAAATAATCCACTGCAACTCCTCAGTTTCTTATAATAAAACAAAATATTATGAATTGTTTTAATAGAATTTTGATAGTGAAAAAGTACGTTCAAAAGTGGTGNTATGTATATATATGTATATATATGTATATATGTGTATATATTTATATATATATGTATATATATGTGTATGTGTGTGTTTGTATCTTTAGGTAAATTGAAAATTAAACTTGACCGATAAGAAGGCAAGGTTGTCGATTTTCTATAGTAAAATCCTCAATCCCCCAAGTTACTGATGGTTTTCAATACACAAGACGCTTAAGACAAAAGGGTTGTTATGTATAATGGAACAGGTAAAAATCCACATTTGAACAGTATTCTGAGGATATTTTACAAATAATTCACTGCAACTCCTCAGTTTCTTATAATAAAACAAAATATTATGAATTGTTTTAATAGAATTTTGATAGTGAAAAAGTACGTTCAAAAGTGGTGAAAACTCTCTTTAGGCTAGAACTAATAATATATAGAAACACTTCTCGGTTTTGTGAATATTTGTCTTTTACACTTTGCTCTTAGTTAAAACAACCCCAAACACAGTAGTAGAGTAATGGCTGGTATACATGATTGTTATTTTACCAGGCATTGTGTAAGGGTAACTTTAGAATTTATTTTTTGATACTTAAAACGAAGAAATTATTGCCCTAAAGATTTTGTTATTACTATTCTAGATATGATATAGGTCAAGTATCCTAAAATCCCTGAGACATTTCTTCTATGTGGAAGAGTATAACATTAAACTTACAAATATGTGTCATTTTTGTGGTAGTTGATAATTTAGACAAGTTTCATATACTGATTTGCACAAAATCTTGTAGCTCTATTACCACAATAGGTGCACTAGTTCCATTCAGCACAGCATTCTCTTTAATCCCAATTATCATAAGGAAATGAAGGAAATAAGGATTTATTGTCTAGTTGCAGTTTCAACGATCGGTTTTTCAAAGAATTGTATTAGTCTCTTTGTATTAGCAGCAAACAGCCTTATTGACTAGATAAGCGGGGGAAAAAAATCCAACTTAAAGCTTTCTTTGTATCATCAAAATAAGTAAACACTCTAAATACAAGTGCACAGAATCAAATGTAGGGAGAGTAAATAGTCATATTAGTAAAACAGTCTATCTACATTCACTTACAAATCGTTTGAAAGTCTTGCATATATATATATATATATATATATATATGTATATATATATATATATATATATATATATATATATATATGTACACCCAGAAAAACTACAAACACACACACACATATATATATATNGGAAATGAAGGAAATAAGGATTTATTGTCTAGTTGCAGTTTCAACGATCGGTTTTTCAAAGAATTGTATTAGTCTCTTTGTATTAGCAGCAAACAGCCTTATTGACTAGATAAGCGGGGGAAAAAAATCCAACTTAAAGCTTTCTTTGTATCATCAAAATAAGTAAACACTCTAAATACAAGTGCACAGAATCAAATGTAGGGACAGTAAATAGTCATATTAGTAAAACAGTCTATCTACATTCACTTACAAATCGTTTGAAAGTCTTGCATATATATATATATATATATATATATATATGTACACCCAGAAAACTACAAACACACACACATATATATATATATATTTATATGTGTGTGTGTGTAGTTTTTCTGGGCCATATTTATTGGAAGTGCCCGATACGTGTAATAAAGCATTATACGAACAATTAACAAATTATTGCCACGAATCTTTGCGTGATATTTCAATAACCAAGGAATAATGCTCAACATACCTTACATGCTCATAGATGCTAAGGACACAAACGGCTCCTCAGAAGCTATTGCATTGTGTTAAGGTGTAAAAAGAAGTGTCTAAACAAAATATTAGTTATAATAGGGATGTAAAGCACTTCATACAAATTTTTACAATGGGTAGATGATAAATCTTGAAACAAAAAGGAAATTTTTTCATGCCTGCATGATAAAAATATGGGTAGAAATACCGGTTTTGATCTGATGTTGAATAGCTTTTCGTGTTCTAATAAATGTAATCATTATATTTTTTTTACAATAGCACAACCCAGTCATTCAAACCTAAAAATAACAGGGAAATTATTAAATCATTATAGGATTGACGACCACTTGTTCCCTTCCCTGTGTGAGTTGCGACGAAAGACGAAAGAGGAAACCGTTATCAATAAACAAGTGACAAACGTAAGTTAAAAAGACCTTTTTCTGCAAACATATGGCACTACGGAGGAATTAGACACTTTTTTCTCCAAATGTTACACCATAAAGGATAAATATCCTAATGAATTTACTGTGGTTATTCTTTAGGGTCTTATTTGATCTAAAAAGTTCGCTTTATGAAGTAGGAACAACTTGTTTACAACAGTTGTGACATATGACTAGTTTGTTTTCAGCTTTCGTAAGACATTGTATTTTGTCAGAATAACATCCTGTTATCTTACTTCATAAACAAGCAGTTCAAAACCATTGTCAATAGCCACATAGCTAACCATTTAAAGGAATGCAATGTTCTTTTAAATAGACAGTGTGACTCCTGATTACTAGGACCTACTGCTGAAATCGTGACTGTTGTTAACACAAGAATTAATTAGTCCTGTTCTTTTTAGAGCAGAGCTGTTGCTTCAGACATTCCTTGAGTATTCGACACTCCGTGGTAGGGAAATATTTTTCATACCACTATGTCATATACAAATGTTGACATTATTTTTTAGTACGTCAGCTCTTCCCTACTTTGGTGTCTTATAAAGTCAAAAAGACAGCTTTTGAAGATGAACTTTTCGCTTTTTATTCTGAAAAAGAGTTGCTTTTTATCGGAAGTACTAACGGAACGATAAAGCCCTAATAGACGTCTAAAAATTCAAAATTCGCACTTCGCAGAGTATTGTTTACAAGTAAATTTATTAGCATATAGCGAAAAGAGGGATGCTTTGTACTTTATATTAGGTTTTATTTTAAGACCTCTTTATTAAAATTTTTGACAAATGAAAAGTATGTAATATTGAAACCTAGTCAGCTCAACTGAGCAAACCCTAAAACAACAAGAGAAATTAATTACTGGCTGGTAGAAAAGGAAACTTACTAGAAATGTTAATATTATTTGTGAAATAGAAATAAAAAAAACATGGCCCTGAATAAGCAATGTCATTTAATTTGAGTGCCTTCTGATTATACAAGAGCTGCTATGTATGATGAGCAATAAGCATTAATTGTTAACCATTATATCAATCACGAGTACCATGACGATACGGGGCATGCGTTTTGGCTCTGACATTGGTGTGAAGATTTAACTTGTTGGGAATTCTACAGTGAGGCATAAGAGTTGGCCTGTTTGAAGTAGACTGACTAACTTGTTAATGTGAATGTGTAACTTATATTCAGAAAAACAGTCAGATACCACAAAAGAATTCCTGATTCACTACACTTACAAACATCAAGAAAATAGAGACTTCAAGTAAGAGACAGCTTATGCAACTGCAAGATTTGATTTGAAACTGGTAAATACTAAATACATCGATTAAAAGGCCATAATGGCTAGTCCTATTGAGGTTGAAATAGATGGACAATATAAGAGCTATAGGTTAACGATATGAAAAACTGATAAGTGAAAAGGATACCTCAGATTTTAAGAAAAAGTCCTCGAGATATGAAACAGTCCCCGCTGTCAACAGGAGAACTATCTGCTTTTTCAACCCCTACACTTGTAGAGGAAGCAATGGGTTCTGCGGTCTAGATGCAAAGATAAAGATTTTCAAATAAGTTCTAGGTTCCTAGATTCCCTAGGTTCTAATGTAATATACAAAAAGCAACTTGGTATGAAAGTTAACCAAGAGCGGCAGCGTCTTGAAATAACTAGCAATGAAAAGCAGATTTTTTCAAATTTCTGTGGCCAGGATACTGTTGAAAGGACTTGAACCTCTGATTGTGAACTTAAAAGGTCTTAGCCTACATAATTTAGTGGTCATTGCATATTTAAATTTTGGGCCCTGTAGGTAGTGGTAGGAAGAAAATACCGACAGCATTTCGGTAAGAGAGTTAGGAGAAAGTCTCTAACTGCCACAAGTATTTAACAACTTAATTCCCCTAATGAATATTCAAAAAGTTACTTCAACTTAATTGTTACTTGTATGTCCAAACTTTTTTTGATACAGTGTTAACCCTTTACTAAACGAAATATGTCATTACATAAGTTATGGAGTTTTCCATTTACATAAGCCATCTTCAACCTCTTTTTCACATGATGTAAGAAATGCTGACAAAACGTTGTCCACTCTTTTTTTAATAAAAAATAAAGCAAATCGTTTGTATGGGATCTAGAATGTTTATTAAATTCGCAACATATTTTTGGAAAAGTCAACGCCGTCAAGCCTAAGTTCTCTAGAATTCTGAAGTGAATGAAAAGGCTGGTTTCTACTGGTCACAAAAGTGGCATTTTAAGCTATCAGAAAATAGCATTGTTTTTTTTTGTGAAGTCTGAAATGGGTATCATTTTTTCATAGCAGTAAAGGTCAACGTCTTTCTATTGCATATCTTTTCATCGTTTTCCTATGGTTGATTAAAAGCTGAGCTCTTATTTTCTTTCTGTATTCATGCACAATCATTCTGATGTTAACCCTGGTGGGTTTGTTTCTCCTCGTGAGGAATGCTCATCAATAAAACTGCTTATTTTTTTATTTTCTCCAAATCTCTCTTAAGGTTCTTATACTCAATGTATTGCTAAGTCTTCTACTAGAAACGTTGGTTCTCTGAATCGTGCTAGAAATTACCATACACCTGAGGTCATCTTGTATCTCTATAAATCTACCATCCACCCTTTCATGGAATACTGTTTCCATATGTGGACAGATGTTCCGTCACCTTACCTTGATGTTTTGATCGTGTTTAGAGACGCCTTCGTAATTTGATAGTCCAAATCTTGCTGCTGCCCTTCTACCTTTGTCTCATCAATCAAATTTTGATTGTCTTAGTCTTTTCTATATGTATTACCATAGAAAGTGTTCATTAATAAAACTAAAATTGAATTAAATTTAGAACTCGCTGTTCCTATTCAGAGAAACCTTTTTTCCTGAGACCTGTGACATTGTTGTATTAAACGGTAAGGTATCATTTCGGAAGCATGTCACAGAAAGCTTCCCTTGTTTTTCTCATCAATATTAATTACCTTTTTGATAGCGCATTCTTAGGTAAAATTTAGTTACATATGATATACCTACCTTCCAAACGTTTCAAAAGAAATTTTGCCTGCTTGGGCTGGGCCATAAATCGTGATTGATCTATCATTTAATACTGGGGTCTTTTTAGACAAGATAGAATTCAACCCTCATCCCTTTTTTCAACAAAACATCGCAGAAAACTTGTTACTTTTCAATGATTATCAAGAGAATATTGTAGAAATTAAAAATAGATCAAATTTGAAAATAAACGACATACTAACTCAGAGCTAAAGGTTTTACATCATTTCATACCTTGACTTTAGAGATATAACCTAGCACGACCAAAGCATGCTCTATTCTTGCAAGCTAGGCCAATGTATCATCTGGGGACTTTGTCAGTTAATAGAACAGGGAGATACTTAGAAGCAGGATATAGTGTCGTGGTTTTCGTTTTTTTAATAATTTTGTTCTTAATTACATTTCTCAGTATCTAAGAAGGTTTTTTTCTATCAAGCACAACTTTTTTTTATTGCCTGGAAGGTGATACCATTGTAAAAGGCTCTTGAAATAACTTCTTTAGATGTCCTTAAATATTTCTATGTGGAAAACAAACCTTGCTTTAGCAATTAATTTACAATGTTTTATTTGTGAACAGTGTTCGAAAAATGAACGGGGCCAGAATTGTTAAGGGCAGATGACATGAGGAAATGTTTCTCCAAATATTTTCGGTCTTAACTCCAGAATGTATTTTTCCTCGATCAAGAAACTCTATTTTTAGTTTTTCCTTGCGAATTATGATCACAAATGTCTTTCTTAAACTGTTTAAAGTACTGTAACTGTCGGAGGCACGTGTGTTTTCCAACTTTTTACCAGTGACAACTGACCATTATTAAAACTACTTTTTTCTTTTCCATTATGCTTGCTCAAAAGAGTATTGGATCGGTAGCTCTTTTTTCGCACTTGTGACTGTTACCCCAGCCTCACTTCAAAAAATTGTATGTTGAATAATGAGGTAACCCTACTCCCTTATGATAGCCTTCTTGAACATTGAAAATTCTATAATGCTTTAATAAAATGACCCTTACAAGCACTGTCAGCTTGTAGTCTAAAGTATATACTGTAAGTCCAATAAGTGATCTTGATGAATATGCCAGATTTGACGCCTTACTTCAGACAAAGTTTCAAGCTCAAGTTAATTAATTACTGGGATGAATAAGCAAATTGTAATCAGGGTATCTCGTGTAACATTTGAAATGTTAATTTGATTTAGCTGTGTGTTTGTAAACTAAGAAAAATTTTGGTATTTGCTACTGGAATATTGACGCCTTAATGATTTTTTATGGCATTTGCGATTTTGTAAGCTGTCGGGGATCAGACACGTTGTGGTTTTAAATGGTGATAACAAAAATTAAAATTCGGTCTGCAACAACGGAAGTTAATGCTAATTTTTCAAGGGCTTGTCTGTGAAGTGTAACGTCAATTTAAAAAATATTGACTTTGATTTCCTTGGGTTAATCGCTAATCTCTCAACCTTCATACAAAACATCCACTTTTCAAAACGTAACAGTTTCAATAGGCCTAAGAATAACCGGGAACTCACAGTTTTCAGAAATAACGCAATTGTTCCTGTCCGGATGTTGGAACCTATCATGAATGAGTCACACTTTCAGTTCAAAGATTAAAAATTTCAGAAGCCTATTTAACACCTATCTTTCAAACATAATAGAGCTTCAATAGGTCTATAATAGCCAGATGTTAGTGTTTTTTAGTAATTTCCAATTTCTTCCTGTCGGGATGAAGCACATTTTCACTTCAAAGGTCACGAGTCATTACATTAAAACTTGTTATTCATGGTAAGTTGAAAGGATTTACAGTTGATCAAAACAAAATAGGGCCAGTCACCCCCTAGCTATTTTTCACAAGAGGGGAGAAAGCAGCAGATCGATTATCAGAGAATCGTTAGATAATAGTGGTCAAATTAAAGAAGGCAGAGTTTCTCATTAGGGACGTTTGTCAGATAAGGTGGACTTAAATGATTTTAAAGAGGTATTCTCTAAAATGGAAAAGCTAGTTTGGAACATTTCGCTTTGCTTTCATGTCAAAATACGGTTTTCAAGGGCTTGAATTTACCCGAGTTGATCTAATTTCGGAAATTTCACACAGCAGAAAAACACTACCTTCTCCAAAGTACATTATTCTAAAACACGTCATAAAATAACATAAAATAGAAGTAATGTGGCTTAAAAAGTGCTCTTGCAACTCTGATTTTCAGTCTTCATCTCAAAGCCACTTAATTTACCTAGTTTGAGAAGCTTCCCCGATGAAAGAATCAACCCCTCCCCTTTGGTCTGATGGGATTTAAATTTTTAATTTTTTAAACCACTTTTGTGTAGCAAGAAAATGAAATTGATCTGTTATTGTTTATAATTATTTTATATTATGTCTTTCTAATTATTTTAATTACAAAGACGCAACTTGAGGATTTTCGTATGGGAGTGACATAAAATAACTGCCCGCAAAAAAATTGGAGCAGCGATATTTCAAGTTATGTTTTGATTGAAAGGTAGACTGTTAATGCTGTCTTTATATCTCCAAATAAGGAGTAAACTGTATTTTGGAGACAATCAAGCAAGAAACATTTTCAGGAAAGGTAAATCCGAGGGGTATGCAAGAATAACGAAGATAACTTTGGGGTCAAATAAACATTTGGCAACTGAAACTATTTTAAGAATGGCGTCAAACAAGAAAAAACGAACGTCCAAACGACCTAATTGTTGTAGTTGAGGAACATTTACACCTTTGGTAGTCGGTAATAATTGTGCCATGGTAAAAGACCATCAAACCTTTCATAAGCAATGAAATGAAACTAGGTAAAAAGTAATGAGATATTAGGTCAATGCTAAGAACACAGATATCTTTTAGTCTTACGTATTAGAGGGCTCATAGACAGTTTTTGGGAGATTATATTTCTAATGAGAATTTAGTCGTTGAAAACGAAATAAAAATGGAAAATTAAAAATTTTGTTTGAGACAGCAGACCAATGATTGAAGATCTTATGTTCGTGTCACATGTTTGACAACCTACACTGATGTGGGGAAGCAAGTTTTTTCCCTGCACTTATTCTATTTGACATCCTCATTGCAGCGAATTCGGTGAGAAGGAACTTATCAAACTTCTAAAATGACCTGATACGAAATTATGTAACTGTTAGTCACAGGTGACTATTTAAAGAAATTTAGTTTGCAGAATCGCCTTGCGTTGAATTTTTGCCCAATGATGAAAACAAAAGGAATCCAGCATACTTTATTTCGACTGGCTCCATTCTAATTCGCCTTGCTAATCTCTTGAGCTCTTCTATAGTTCGTTTTATTTATTTATTTTTTCGTCAAAGAAGAATCAGCAAAACGAAATTAAAGTAACAGACAAAATAACCACAGTCAAAAACTTATAACCTTTGTTAGGACTGTTTGTTTTTGGAAAACAGGAGAATACATAACAAAACAAAATATCTGTTTAGTATACCAACGCTGTAAAACAGTTGATAGTTAACCAAAGCAAATCAACATCTTTTCTTAAAACTAGAGCCCAGACCCTGTACTGGAGCTCCAGAAACAAATCAAACTTTAACCAGCTTCTGTCGCTTAATTGCTTGAAAGGAATATATCTGCTCACTTTAACTTTAGGTGAACTAAGATATTGGTTCTATCAAAGAAACTTTATACATACTTTATACATTGCTTGCCAGAAAGAATTTATTTAAAACAAATACTTGTTTCACGACGTAAAGTACTGGAAGGGATCAGTATTGACAGTTCCTATGTGCCTTAATAAATCTTTTGTGTGTGTGTGTGTGCGTGGGAAGGGGGCGGCGTTGGTGGAGCTGCAGCAATAGAAAATGAATGCTCCTTGTAAAGATATGAGATATAGAATGTAAAGAATTTGTTTCTTGGTTGTCTACAGTTGGTCAAATTAAACAATAAAAATTTTGATTAGATGCTCAAGTGACTTTTTCCTTTGCAGCATGTGCAGAAATTTGACAGCGATTTGACTTTGACCTCCTCAACAAGAAGGCTATCAGACTGTAAATACCTAGATAATAAGCAAGGTGACAAAATAAAGTACTCTATTTGTAGCTATGCATAGTTTTCATAATCCTAGACAGCGTTTGCTACACGAGAATTTCAAAAGATCTATAAACTAAATCATTTCTAATCCTCTTAAAAATTTTGATGCCCTTTCATTTCGGTTCTCAATATTGTACCTTTCCTCATGCAACACAGAAAGCATTATGTTACTTTATGTGTTGAATCAATTTTGAATCTTTTGCACTATCTAACCTTATTAATATTCAAGACACAAAATTTTGTATGTTAGGGAATTGAGTTGAATGTAAAAGAATTCTGTTTAGGTCAGCTCAACAAACCAAGGAAACATGGCAGAACATCTACTGATCTGTGTGCTCCTTAAAAGTCAGTTAATCAGAAGTTCATGTTTCTGTAGGGCAACTCTTTAGTTCCAGCTACCTTCTGTTATCCTAAAATTTGGGTCTTTGTTTATGTCATAAACCTTGTAAAAGATCTCCTTTTGTAATTAATTTTTTTAACTTTTCCAACTCTCTTCCTTATCTGATCTCGAGCGTAATAATTTTAAGAATTTGTTTTCTTCCTAAATCTTTCTAAAAAAGTGAAGAAACGTTTATGTGTTGAAACGTTCTATAATTTGAATATTAAAAACCAAAATCTTCCTAACCATCTTATTATGATTCTCCAAGCCCATTTGTGAAACAAAATAATAGGTCAGATTTGAGGGGTCTTCGACGTGCTTGTTATTTTTTAATAACATTGTCACTTGAACAAGAACTCCTTTTGTCCATAACCAGTAAATAGTTCCAGGGAGTCTGTAACTCATTGAAAATCTTCAAAGTTACGTGTCAAAGAAAAGACAATTATCCCTTGGGATTATGAAGGAGCCAAGGTAATTTTTGATAATGGTGACTGGCAGTTAACAGGTTTTCATAGACAGATTAACATACAGAAAATTGTTGAATTTGAACAGAAATTATCTGTAAGAACAAAATATGGTCTGTGCAGAATATTTATCATTCTAATATAGCTTACTTTTAATCAACTCAGTTTGCTCTAAAATGTTTTTCCTTCAGTACTGATGTTACCTACAGGATTCTGATATTTACCTAATTTTGTATCTATGATAGCCTGATGACTTAGGAGCAAATTATTTTGCAAGTTTAAATGCTTCCTCTCATACAAGTTAGAACATAAAAATCTCTCCAGGGTGCATGCTTTGCTTTCACATTCAGGATAAAGTTTCTCAAACCGCAATGATTATCACTGTTACTTTTATTAGAAATTTTATAAATTGTAGAAGGTGAAAAAAGGGAATTGTTATGTTAAAGCTTATCTTAAAAATTAAAAACGGCAAAATTTGTTTGAATTACACGACTTTTCGAAATAGAGAAACTCTATTTACAGAAACTCTCCTTTTGTGATTAAATATTGGCTTAGAGGTACAGACAGAAAAAAAGACAAAGAGAAGCAAAAAGACTGTAGTGAGAGAGGGGGGAAAGGAGAAAGAAAAATATATACACAGATGACTGAATAAATCAAATAGTAAGGTTAAATTTTAATAATAATAAATTTTAATAATAAAAATAGCAAATTAGCAAAAATAGTGATATCTCACTTCGCTGAGCAAGTTCCAGAATCTATTTTTACTCAGACTTGAAAGTCGAAATTTCTGGAGGATTTACAATAGTGTTTTGTATTCCGACAAGTCAATTATTCCTCCACTCTGATAATGTTTAATCTTCTCTGTCCTCTAAATAAGGCGGGAGAATGTTTTTTCTATCTTCTAATATCGATCTGCATGTCCTCTTTCTGTCATTAGTAATGTCTTTGTGCAACTTATCAACATTGCACTGGTAGAAATCTTGCAGAACTTAGGTACGTTTGTTTTTGGTAAGTAGGCTTTGGGGGATCTCGCTCCACTGGTGACCTTTTGACTGTAATCACGGAACGTATCCATACATTTATGGATAAGTCTAGGAAGGAACGAGCTATGAGCCTTGATATATTCAAGGCATTGGATAGGGTGTAGCACACTGGCTTGCTTCATACGCTTTCTTTTTATGAAATTTGTGGAAGGGTCTTTGTAATCCTACAGTTCTTTCTCTCAGGTCGTAAAATGCGTTTCATACCAGATGGAATTATATCTGATGAGTATTCCATTTGGCACTCGGGGTTCTTCAAGGTTATATTCTTGGTCCGACTCTCTTTCTTCTTTACATTAGTGATCTTCCTGGTAATTTGTTGACGTTTATCAACATCTATGTTGATGACACTACCCTGTTGTATGATATTGATCGCAAGGCAATTCAGCAGGAACAATTGAAACTTGCGAAAGTTTTAGAATCTGACCTTCAGGGATTCAGAGAATGGGAAAGGAAATGACTGGCTCCTTTCAATGCGACAAAAAATGCAACTGAAGTCATTCAGTAGAATCTTCTTCCAATATTCATGGAATATCATTCAGAAGGTAACCCTGGTAAGGTTGCCTTGCCTCTTGAGAAATGTTTACCAATGAGGAAGCTTGGTTTGTCATTTTCTCGATATCTTTCTTCGTGTTCTTATATTCAATCTAATGGCAAGATTGAATATGTCTGCTTGTAAAAAAGTTGGTTCATTGTACAGTGCTAGAAATTAACTTACACCTGACGCCATCTTGTATCTCTATAAATCTACCATCTGCTCTTGCACGGAGTACTGCTTCCATATGTGGACAGGTATTCTGTCATCTTATCTTGATGTCCTTGATCGTGTCCAAAGACGTCTTCATAATTTGATAGGTAGGTCCAAATCTCTTCAACCTTTTGTCTCATCGNTATTCATGGAATATCATTCAGAAGGTAACCCTGGTAAGGTTGCCTTGCCTCTTGAGAAATGTTTACCAATGAGGAAGCTTGGTTTGTCATTTTCTCGATATCTTTCTTCGTGTTCTTATATTCAATCTAATGGCAAGATTGAATATGTCTGCTTGTAAAAAATTTGGTTCTTTGTACAGTGCTAGAAATTAACTTACACCTGACGCCATCTTGTATCTCTATAAATCTACCATCTGCTCTTGCACGGAGTACTGCTTCCATATGTGGACAGGTATTCTGTCATCTTATCTTGATGTCCTTGATCGTGTCCAAAGACGTCAACAAAATTTTGCTTATCTTAGTCATTTCTAATGGTATTACCATAAGAAGTGTTCTGATGAGCTTTGCTCGTTTGTACCAGTTCAGTTTATTTCATTTCCTGTGACTCGTTTCTTTCAACGTATCTTCATGTATTGGTTGTCCCTTGTTACAATAAATCTTTCCATGATTGTGGTATTTTTCCTCAGACTGCAAGATTGCGTAATTCTTTAGATCTGAGTGCTTTTCTACAACATTTAATTTAAATGCTTTAAAGTCTAAGGTTAACTCATCTCTTGGCTTAACCTAGTTCTTCTTATTTTTTTCTGTCTTATCTTCAAAATTCCATTACACCTAGTACATCCAGTTGCATTATCCCTTGTATGGTTCTTAAACAATAAAAAAATAACTGAATGGAAAATTATTGAAGGTTTGATGTCTCAGATATCTCATATCGTGCTGGTTTTTCCAAGAATGTAGTTTAGCATTCACAATTATCATTATCATTATTATGATCATTATTGTTACCATGGTTAAGAACATTTTTTCCTGATTTTTAATTCTTTTTAAGTTTTTGATCATTGCTATTATTTGATAAAATAATCAATCAAATTACCTGAGTATCGTTCATTATGTAATCAACGGTCCAAATAACACTTTTCTTATGGAGATTCGCTTTTCTTAAGTTTGGTCTTTTGGCTTTCATTTACGATCATTTTCTTTTAATTTATTTTTACTATTATTATTATTATTATTATTATTATTATTATCATCATCATCTGAACTCATCTGTGTACCATGTTTCATCAATTTTATCTCCCTCTATCAAACTATTCGTGGACATCCTTGGCTATGCGAACACTGACATACTTTTTACGTCCACACAGAGACCAGATTTAGTATTGGTGACGCCTTTGAATTGAAAGTGTGTTTTGAAACGAACCTGGTCATATTGCACAAGTATAAAACCACCCATTGAGAATACCTGAATGTCCAAGTGAAAGATAAAAGTACAGATGTCAATTTTATTGAACTTTCGACTCTTGGTTTCTATTCAAAAGAATTGAACAGTTCAAAAATTACCCTAACAAATTTAAATCTTGATTAAAAAAGAATTGTAACAATAACTATAGAAACAGCTATCAGATGTACCTATTTCAATTATAATCGACGGACTCAGGGACTGGACTTCACAGGAACTGTTGCTGTTTGTATAAAAGTAGGATCATTTAATTCGACCATCCTGCACTTAAGAGAATATAGTGTGAAATTTTTATGAAAGATTTGAATTAAGAGAGACAACATTTACAACAAAATTTTCAATAACTATATTATTATCATAATTAGCAATATTATTCTTCCCGAACAGTGACACAATATCTAATAAACATGATAAAAAATACAACTTCCTATCGAAATATTAATTAAAGAGAGTGTCAAAATAGTTGAAAACTCAGTACCTACAACCGCTCAACGAAATAAAATATACCAGCAAATATTAACCCTAGCTTTACAAAACAGCCAGTCATAGATTTGACCAATAAAAGTATTACATAACGTTAAGAAGCACTATCAGAAAGTAATCCTTTCAAATGTCAACAAAACGAAGCCAGACTGTAATGAGAAATATGTTAAAATTATTTTAAGAATGTTCTTTATAAAAAGAACCAGAGCAAGCTGTTTAATATCCCATCCTGAAACAAAACCTTTAATCAGCCAACATCTTGTTTTAAATTTGAGAAAACAACTTACTGAGAATTCACAAAAGATATTATATAGATGAAATCATCAGTTTCATCTTGTCCGCCAAATCAAATTAGCGTTATAAAATTCAAAACATGTACATACTCAGGAACTCATTTACGGAGAATAACATCAGCTGCATTGACTTCAAGTAGATTTTCTACTGTGCAGAATAAACTTGTTACTACAGTTGCCTGGAAATTTTCCCAGCTAAGGATCCTTCTTACTTTAGACTAATTACACCTCAGCTTGTTCTTTTAAGATTTGTAAGATGCATCTCACGAAACAAAATTTATTTATTTCCTAGTAAGGGCTAATACCTAGAGAAAAGCATGCAGAAATAATTCTGGAGAATTTTGTTTGGTACAGTACATTCTGCATCTTTAGCCTGCGTCAGTAACCATAGTATGAGAGCAGGGAAAAGTGTAAACTTTTTAAGCTTGTTGGTTTCGGAGAAATCAGCTATTAATTATCAAAAGCCAGTGCTCACATACCATCACATCTATAAACATAGGCTCCTGTAATCAATTTCATCCTTCTGTGCGTCCATAGCAATACCAATGCGATACCTGTTTAATACCTGACATTATCAGTATGTTTCAAAACAATGCTACAAAATGATACCCTACATCCAATAAACACTGAAAAGTAAGATAGGATAAGCTGTTTTGCATAATTCTGTGATCCGATCCTATCTCCCAAAGCATTGGATGCAATTTTTCAATGACACCCGAATTTTTATGGCACGAGAGGGTGACACTCAATATTCTACATAATTCATTTGTGAAACGGGCATTATGAGCAGCGCTGATTGTCAGTCGAAACATTTGGAGTATTTGCCATGAAAAAATGTACGAACCAATATAAACTGTAAGTAACAATAAAAAAAGAAAGAATTCCACCACTCAAGCTAACAAATTGTTCGTGAAATAGGGAAAAATTCAAGTATGAAGTGTACCTTAAACATTTTAAGGAAGGTATTACAATGATGTTTAAAATTAAGTAATCGTAATTGTCTTATTAACCCTGCCTCTTTTGCTTAAAATTAGGGCTTGCCAAAAACAATACGTTTTTGGAAAATAAAATTGAGAAACTTGAACTTGTTTGTTGAACAGATACTTGAGTTGAGCAAAACATCAGAAAATTAACTTACGTTATCGCAAACAAACGTTATCTCAAAAATTTTTATTAAATGGTATTTTCCATTTTTGTTTTCCGAATGATTAATCTAGCTTAAATAGACCAATGTACCAGTCAGATCCCAGTGTAAGGGCAACCAATACCTAGAAGAATGTTTCATTGCTATATTAACTCTGTAACAGGATAATTTTAAGCATCACTTCACTTCGAACATTACAATGGCAGCATGATAAATACTGACACAAAAACTGAAATAAAAGCAGACAGAACCAAATTACAATGCAACAAAACTAGAAAAGAAAACAACAAAGAAGAATACAGTAAGAAAAATGTAATGGTTTCTATCGAACAAAATAATATTTTCAACAGAGTTCTTTCTATATACAATGCAATATCTAAATGTGTTTCTGATTGGGAAACCATTATCTCGTCTGCGACATACTTGTATAGTTATGTTCGTGTTATCTGATCTCAGCTTTTGGTAATTAATTAACCCTACACAAATAAGAATTTTCACCAAATAGCAACCACAAACAACTACATGTCTTGGACAATTGACGCAAAGCGTTGAACAGGTATGAAAGAAGATATAACTCAACCATTCATATCATTTGTAAACACTTTGCTGGAAAAGCGACCACAAATATTCTGCTGTTCCTTGAAATTTGGTGGCTACGAAGGTCGAAGCAGGATCTATCACTTAAAGGACAATTGCATTTTTGTGCAAAGGTCCAGAATAGACATTTCCATTGCCGGACACCAAAGCAGAACCTCCAAAGAGCTAATGTATCCGAGACAAAACCGATTAAATGTAGACCACATTCGGAAAATAAATACGCAAAGAAAACCTTAATCTGAAACTTTTATAGTTTTAAGATATAGGCACATGCATAAAAAATATCTAATGTATAAAATATATATGGTGTGCGACAAAAAAAAATCAACATATATATTCTTTGATACTGGTATAAAATGTATATAATAATTTGTTATATTGTAATATAAATAGTAAATAAATGAAAAAAATGTAGTACTTAAAATTCAGCAGCTAATTTTGAGCAGAGGTTGAAGGGTTCCATGTTACAAACCTTCATAGGAATATTTTTGCTGTATCGTTTCAAAATACAAAAGAACACATTTCAAAAAGTTATTCTGAACATGATCTTTGTCACAGATGTAAGAGCTTTATCATGTCATGAGTCGTAAGCTTTTTCTAAGCTACGTTTCGAGAGATACTTCTCACATTTGCCCTTCTTGTAAAGTTATACAACAATTTTCTGCTAATGAGCATATATAATTAATTCAAACTATATTTGCTTGCGTTACATGTATCGGTTGTAATTTTTTATAATTCTATTGTTCATTTTTTCAGATATAATAATATTTATTTATTTATCTATTTATTTACGTATTTATTTATTTTGCAATTGGAGCGATATCATCAGAACTTTGAATTGGACCAGTTGTATCGACTCCTACGACTCCAATTAAAAGCAGGAAAGGAACCACTTAACTGTAAACAAAAAGATTCACGAGAAAGGTAATTGAACAGAGGAATGCCATTTCTATTTTAGCTGTCTAAGCTAAAGCTCAGAAACTAAACCGTAAACCTCAATGAATTTATGAAAAACACTACCAATCCTATCAAAAGATTCGGCTTAGAAAACGATACTCCTTCTCCTGTTCTTTCTTTTCCCGGCATGAAACCATAATTGTTTAACTTGAGCCCTTGAAAAGCAATACTAGGCAAAAGCAAGGTACCTTTCCCCCCAACCCTATACCACTGCTAGCACTGTGGGGTAAAGCTTGTTTAAGTCGAAGACGTTCTGAGAATGAACGTCTTCGACAGAAATATTATAATCAACATTGCATGAGGCCAAACTTAGGCTCTTACATATAATATTACATGATCGTCGAAAGCACTTATGCTGTTTTTGAGTCCGAAAGGTAAAGGTCGGAAACGATACAAATTCCTCACAGCAAGAAATTTTGTTTTGCGTCTTGCCTGATCAGATATAGGCAATTGAAATAAAACATGTTGGCCATGTGCAGGAACTAAATAACCGAAAGCCTTGTAGTTCTGCCGATAGATTGGCAGCTCCAACCATTTCATTTTTCCTGTCTGATTGTTTAACTCTGAGAGATAAAGGCAAAAGTGATAACGCCAGTCTTTCTTACAAGTCATCACGGTAGGGAATCCCCCCATTAGAATTGCTTTTCTCAACAATGGTCCATGGTTTTAGCTTATCTGTAAGTGTTTCCAGATTAAAATGCAAAGCAAAAGATACTAGATAGGATCATTTTTCTATTCTTCTATGAGTAATGATTTTATGCTTTAAGAGGCATGTTAACTGAATAACAAACACAGGCCGCTACTTCAGCACAAGCCAATAAATGTCAAAAGAGTGGGTGCCATTTTCTTCATTTTCCGGATCAGAGAAAATTGAAAGGCTTCTTCTTCGATAGAGTCTATTTAAGTATAATACGGAGTAAAGTTTCTAAATAAGGGAAATACTGAACATTAACTGTTTGAATGCGTAGAATCCATTGATGAAGAATTCTGTCTAATTACCGTGTGATGTGAAAAAATTAATCACTAGCATGATAGGACAAAAACACTAAAATTTCCACTAAAGATGTTGTTTTCTTTAGAGGTTTTCTATCGATCAATTTGATTCAGAAGCCTGTGTCAAAATCGATGCTACATGTATTCAGAAGGTAAACCAATCAATGTATTAACCATAGACTGTATCGTTCACTGACTTTGATCGCTTATCCGTAAAATACTGTTGTTTATGTTCACGTATCAGCAAAAATTGCGTTTGGCAACCAATTGTTTGCGCTAATCTGTGCGGTAATACTGAGCTTGTAACGGAGAAAAGTGAGTGGTAGACATTTAGCTTTCTACATACTCTCTTTAAAAGACATAAAATCATCATTAGTGTCGAGTAAGTTAACAGTAGTTATGTGATCGAAAATTAATTCCTTAGATCTTCTATGGGTGATGACATTTGTGTTGATGAGATCAACATTTTTACTATGGTTAAGGGGTAACATCGCATTGTTTTATGATATAACTTCAGAGTAATATTTTCTACCAATAATAAAAATACACTTAAGAAAAACTTTTGCACTAAGTTTCAAAGGAATTATTTTGTCTTTTTTCCCATATTTTTTTCAGCGGTTTAAAAAAGAAGTACATGATCTTTAGGGTCCAACTTAAGCCCCACAGAATTTTTAAAATGTAAGTAAGGAAAGAAGTTGATGAATTGTTCAAAAAAATTAAAAAACACAATAGGACAGTCGTTGTCTGGTCATGTACCGAGTAATTACCTTTCACGTCATTTTATCAGCTTTGTACTGAAATTTGCCCAGATTTAATTAAATTACTCTAAATCCATTCATCTTAATATTTTTGTGATGGAAAATATTTGAATGGACATTCTGAAAGAGGCTGGAGTGGTATCTTTCACTATGTACTTCAAGGCAATGAAAGCCTTAAATAAAACTCCGCTTGTAATGAAGTTAATATGAATCCGTATGATTTTAATATTAGGCCTTCACTACACCTACCAATACCACA
The DNA here is from genome assembly GCA_003991215.1 of Morbakka virulenta. Taxonomy (NCBI): domain Eukaryota; kingdom Metazoa; phylum Cnidaria; class Cubozoa; order Carybdeida; family Carukiidae; genus Morbakka; species Morbakka virulenta. The sequence goes on along the minus strand of RDPX01000009.1, from coordinate 323,664 downwards.
TAACTGTAAACAGCGCTACCTGATAATGGGATTGTCATTGGTTCTATACCTTATGACAATAATCTTAAATCAATTTTCGAGTCCAGATCGCGATTCATCCTGTTAACATTTGCACTCGTAGCGAAGTTTCCAGTCCGAACTATAACGAGGGCTAAAGCCAAAAGCATTAAAAGCAGATTTTCGTTCATTTTACTTCTTTTACTTTCTATCTTTTCAACTGAGCTACTGAAACACTTTCCTCCCAGCTTATTGGTACATGTTGGAGGCAAAAAATTAGGATTCTATGAGTAGTTTCCATGTCCTCTTACTTCACCGACCTCTGGTCCTTTAACTTTACGTCCTTCTAAGAATTTTTTTCTTCTCTTTGCTAAAGGTCAAGAAGGACCACCAGTTAATCTACATTTGCATATTTGGGCTTTTGTGCTAACTTCAGAGCATTTTCTAATTTTGGGTCATCGTTGTGTGCTTTCAAATCAAAAAACAAAACTCGCAAACAATTCGAGATAAGTGACCTAAATTTGGCTTGACAGGTACACACTCCCTAGTTCTTACCAGCCTTTATTTCAACTTCGGCCTTACACCTTCTTGTCTTTTTACAGTAGCTTTTTAAGGGTCAACTTTATTATTGTTAGTATTATCATTTTTACTATTATTTATCTCAACCAGGGTTAATTTGTCTACGTCGTGCCTGTTTCTATTCCAGAGTTACACATTTAGAATTATTTATTTCGTTACGAAGTTGGGACTCGATTGAGCTTTGTTCTTGGATCGTATTAATTAGAAGTCAATATTATTATTAAGAGTATTTCCAGTAATTGAGGTTTGGCACTGGATTACAATAATTGAAAAATAAAAAGATGGGATGTTTATTAGGTCTTGTATACAATCAACCCACTACACCCTGACTTCATTCTCAACTTGTGTGATGAATTGTCTATTTCAAAAAGAGCTTATCCTCTTGAGCAAGATAACTACAACAGAAATTCCAGTTAAGTATACTAAGAAAATACGGGAACTATTAATCTAATAGTCATGATTTTCAAATGATAAAAACGAAGCATATCTCCCGTTCTTGTGGCAAAATATGCTGTCTAATTCATCCAACAGAGCATTATATATTACGCCCTTACTACGCACTAAAATTAAATATATATATTTATATCTATATAATTTTAGAGCATAGTATTATTACTAATGATTCCCTTCCTGTCAGTTATGGGTGTATCTCTACAATTAGATATCTGAAATTGGGGTATCTACTTCCTTTTACTTTGTTACAAAATCTACAAACTCTGAAGGATAAATTTATAGATTAAGCTTAAAAAAGTAGGCAAGTTATAACAAAAAGTTATGAAGACAATACTGTAGCCTGAAAAGGAAGCAAGCATTTTTCTTTAAGTGGTATTGAAAACAGACTCTACAGGTGTTTATTGAATGCTTGACTGCGTGAAATTATGGCAACACCGATTTTTAAAGTAAGCAAGCTATCTTCAAGAATACAAGAAAAATTGTCCATATTTTTTCTCCCTTTTGACACTCGTTCAAGATTTCTCTTCAAGGAAACTAGCTTTTTTGGCTGTTGGCTGTAAAGAATAAACTGTTCGAAATCGAAAAAACATTGCCGCATAGCCCACAGACATCCGAAAAAAGTACTGGGAATTAGGTTGGTTTGCTCGTTAGATTTATCACAGTTAAGACTGATTAACGCTTCAATATTGATTAAATAGAGCTTGCTGGTGCCTTAATTAAACTATGAGTCATTTTTACACTAGAGAATCCTTTAAAATATAGCAACAATGTTAAATATTCTTACAGTGACGGGTGTTGAAATTAAGCTTCTTGTTATGTCATACTATCTAAATTAATGATGAATATGAAAATATTGCACCTATAGGAACCTTGTAGAACTATTTAATCTTGAACCCGGAGCTTTTTTGTTTTCCCCAGCTTTGTAAGTCAACTAAGGACTTGCTACTATCATTTGTTTGGTATCATTGAAATTTTATCATTCTAAAAGCAATCCACAACTTGATTACTTGCTCTATTAAATGATTCTTCTCTTGTAGATACATTTTAAAAATGAATAAACTTTGAAAAAACTTTTGTTCTCCAGGTTAAATGAAAAAAGAGAATTAATTTATTTTTGTCAATAGGACTCAGATAACTCTCGACTTGGCCAGGGATATTAACTTTGCAAAAAATCTTTAGTCTTACCTCTTATGTCCCTGAATGAGAGCGAAATTATGCCTTGATCCAGTAACCCTACAATAAAATAACCTGGTTTATTTGCAAGCTTAGTATTAATCTGATGCCTTTGTTCTGCTTTGACCTTCCAATGAGACCATATTTGCTCAGCGGCAAAGTGATGATCAAGGAGGTAGTTTCTCTGCTCAACAGATTGTTTACATTAGCTCTGTAGTTCTGTGAGGTTGCAAATGCTGAACCTTCAATAAATACCTGCTGAAATTTTAAGTTGGAAAATATTACGGTTACAGCAGGGTAGAGGATTACCGTAGAGTCTACAACGTATTTGATTAAGAATTCAGTTTAAAAGAACTTGATCTTGTCAGCCACCTATATCGTAGACATCGTTTTTATAAAACTGCGGCAACCAACGGAAAACAAAAGTAAGCTGAGACCCTTTTTCATATGCAAATTGCTCGCCCTTTTATTCAAGTTTGAATCATTAAGAAAGAACAAACAAGGATTTGAATAATTAAAAGCTGTATAATGGCGTATCCTTTCAATTTTTTATCTCTGCGGGTATGCTCAACGATGAAAATGTTCGATCCAGTCGAGGTGTTAGAATATGGATTATGAAGTAACCTCAGTTATATCTCTTAACTACTTCGATGGTCTGAGGCATAAGTTAGAATTAAATTAACAGTTCACTTACAACTGGAGTAACGAGACTTGTCTCTTATTTTATTTGCTGCAGAGAAATAGTGTGGATTTATTTTTTAGGACCAGGAAAGTTTACTTTACGTTAAGGTAAGGAGATTAGTGTTTTTTTCTCAGAATTGATTACATTTAATCAGAAGATCATAAAGGATATTAGAAACATATTTCGTGTGGGATAAGTGTTACGATACTATTAACTGTTTTAGATATTCAAGGACATATAGACTGCCTTCCAAATTTTTTTGTATTTTAAAGATGAGATACTGAAGCCGTATTTACTTCATATAACAGACCTGATATGTTTTTGAGTACAAAAGAGTTGTTGTTTTAGTGGTTGCTATCTCTGCACTCATTTAAAGTTCAAGTTTGGTTTAAATGTTCTAACAGTAGGGTAAAATCTGCAGATGTGTTTCATTTTGGCCGTCTGAGTTGTAAGCCTTCGTTAAAATTACCGCTGCCGCAGGCAATGACGCAAACATTAAATTTGAAATTCAGTAATCACTGCCTCTGGATTACCTTTTCTAGTCCAGATGGATCCGGGTATTATAGTCAAATTTTATTGTTGGATTTAAGGTAGTGAAGTTAAGATGTTCTATTTAAATCATTTTAAGCAAATTTGAAGTAGATTTTTAAACAAATCCGACATTTGTGGTAGAAAAAGTTGGGACTAAAAATGATTAGATCTAACAACATATTCCAAAGTAAAGAAAACAGGCCAAAAATATATGCTTTAGTGCCCCATTCTCAAATTGATTTCAAAACTTCGCCTTGGTTCTGTATGAATTAGAAAAAGACAAATTTAGCAAAACATTTTTCCATCGAAGGTGAAGTTTTATCCTTGTAGTATTCTGTCCAAAAAAATGAAATAGCCATCAACATCGATTTATGTGAGAGAAATGATAAAAGTTGGTTTGGTTTTCTTCAAGCTCGACCTTTTTGTGGAATTTAAATATTATTATGCTTACACTGTTTTCGGTGCGTAATCAGTACAAAGGGAAAAACAACAAAAAACAAATATCACAAGTCTTCACAATGAAAAGCTTAAAGTGATTAATTCAGCTGCCTTGAACATTTCCCGTTAAAAACAACTTATTGTAATCAAATTTGTGGCGTCACGTTCTATCTTGTTTCCTTCACAATAAATAACACATGAGGATATTGGTTACATTGGATCGAAATTGAAAGCCCTCATAAAGTCTTTTGAATCTACTCAATTAAAAAGCTGCAGCATGCTTTGAGTTAATTACATCCCTAAATAGCTGTTTCATATCAAGTAATATCAATTGTTCGATATTTCTTTCATTCTGCATAGTGTCTAAAATGACAAAAGTTAGCTATTACCAATATACTCTCGAATTATTTTATATTAATCAAATATTAAGCAAGGAACATAACACTTCTAAAAGCTACGTCATTATTCATTATCAAATAAATCATTGGTGCCAGGCTGTCTTTCTCCTTAATGAAAATTGTCGACATCTCGTGTTTCGTTAGAAATTTACAAGACGAAGCCAGGATTATTCAGCCATTAATCTATCCGACCTTCAAACTAAATCGATTTCTTTCCAATTTAATTTAAAAAATGAGTTACAATTGTTTTAAATAATGGGCCAGATCTTACTAAAATCAAAATTAAAAGCACAGCAAATGAGCGGCTTAAGCTGAACTCAATTCCTTTCCTTTTTTGTTATTTCTGTCCAATAATATAAGAATTTTGAAAGAAACGAAAGAAAGGCTCATAAACTTAAAAGAAATCCTTATTCCCCCTTAGCATTTTTTTGTGATTTTTATTTTAGTACAAACTTAATGACTTGTTAATTAAAAAAGTTAAACTTTTAAAATATTTTTACAAGGTACTTGAATGAAAGGCTCCTTGAGAAAAAACATTCAAACTCTTTTTCTTACGGTTGTTTTATCACTGCACAAAGCTTCCCAATGGTTCCTATACAAACAAATCTCTTACGAAAACTTAGAGAAAGAAGTCCAAAACCATTGCCTCTCACAATACCTTTCCTGTGTACTAAAGAAAACTTGATGATTCTTAAACTAGAACCGTATGTGGCATTTCAGATCAACTATACTTGTCATACTTTGAGGTATGCTTTTTTGTCCATTGTTCCATCAATACTATTCCGTTGTTGAATTATCCAATCACTGTACTCTTGTTAATTCGTATTTTCCGTTTTCATTGGCAATGAACATTTAATACAATAGTAAGTATACGTTTTTTGCTGTTTCAAACAAACTGACAAAAAAGAAAGCATGCAACAAAAATTCTCCTTCATTTGCATATTTGTGTTTTTTCCTCATGCTTACGAAACAACCTTTAAATAAACAACTTACAACAAACTTTAATTTCTGTCATGAGTGTGATTTTATTACCAAGTAGACACCAAGTTTGCCGTTAAATATATTTCTGTTTGTCAGTTCAGTACAACTTCTGTCATCAAAGACCCGGTAAGTCGACTTTGTCTTTGACTCAAGAGATATTTCTCTCAGTACCAATGATAAAAGTAATTTTCCTTAAAAGGTAGCCCAGTGTATACCATGAGCTCTAAAATGTGATATAACATATTGATCGTTATCAGATTAATTTTACAATTTTGAGGATTCCATACAATATTATACTGTGTATTTTGGTTCGGAGCCTTAAACTGAACCTCAAACCTTGTTTTTAAACTTTGTTATTTGAGAGAAATATTGAGAAAACTAGATAGATTAACAGATTCAAAACGGATTTCTAAGTACATAGATAGATAGATGGATAGATAGATAGATAGATAGATAGATAGATGGATGGATTCATTGAGCTATAATAGCTTAAATGGCATACAACCACTTCAGTGTCAAAGGTTAACATTCCTGATTTAATTTTTTACTTTTTGCTTTTTTATCTTTCTATTTTTTGCTTTTTTCCCCATTCCCAAATTCTATGTCCGAAAATATGTTCAAACTGACTCGTATGCCACTTTTAAAGTAGAAGCGAAGGCAGTATTTCCAAGGACGTGAATGACGCTCAAATCGGAAAACTCTCTCATGGCAACCAGTTAATTTAACCAGGCTCAACGTCTACTGCAAAGAGACAAAATTCATAAGATTCTCTTGAATCTTACTTAAGTTTACTGTGAACATATGAAAAGAACATAAAGACTCGGTGCGTACAACTTTATTCCACAAAATTGCGAGAATGTGAAACTTACTGCCTCCTTTCGTCCTAATTCATTTCTCTCTTTTATAGAATTGACATGTTTATACATAATGTTAACTACTGCTCAGAAGTATTAACAACGGTCACAGAATGTTTAGTTGGTAAGGAAAAACTAAAATAAGGAATATTTCATTATGTATCTTTTGATACTTGTGTGAGACAACGGAATACGACATTTCGATCAGAAAGGAGATGACTTCAGAAAACTGCGTGGAAAGTTATTTTACCATCACCTCTTAAAACAAGAATCGAAGGTTAATAAACTGCCAAGACAGCTCTTATCTTACTTTATTAGTAGGTTAACTTCATATCTTAAAATGGTATTCTGCTTTGTATCCTTTTAACGATGCACGCTACTGCGTTTGTATAGGGTTTCAAAGATGGAATTGTGAGAGGGATGCAACCAATAAAAGAGGTGTAAAAAGTACAAAGAACAAATAAGTAACTCACCCTTGAAGTGGTTTGCTCAGGATGAAAGACGTAAAAAAATCAACTAAATGTCATTAAAGTGAGAACCACTGTAAGAACGCTAGTTAATTCGTTAACGTGTTTATTACTTTTTAACAATCTGTGACTTTGTGACCTTACATGATATAAGGTCATATAAAAATAGGATAAACAGCAATTAATTATCCAGTTCGATCTCCAATTGCCTTTCCTTTCTATATGTATTAATTTATGATATCAGTGAATTGTTTCGGTTTTTCAGTACAGACGCTCAAGAGTGTCTGTTGGTTTTCAAGTCTATTGAAAGTATTTCAAATCAGCAAGACCCCCAAATGATTTTAAGAGCACCTCACTGATAGTGATCGTAGAAAGCTCTTCTTTAAAGATGGGTCATACTGAGCAGCAGTGAGAAGCAACAGGGATCAAACTTTTTCATACATATAAATAGTTAATTTACCCAACACAAGAAATAATACAAACTAAACCTGCTTGAGAATATTTAAGTTCCAGTGAGATCCATCAGAGTCCACTCTGGGTCATGTAGACCAATGTGTCTACAACAACAATGAGTAATGGGTCTCTTTGATTTCATTTGCGTAATATATGCATCGAATATGGGTCAGAAATCAAGTTAACAGCACCCCCCGCCACCTTCCAATTAATAACATTAAATTCGTTCCAGGTTCAATAACCGCTTCTAGTGAAAAACGAATATTTAATTTTATTTGGCTATGCACAGAAGAGCAGACGTCAAGATTAATTTGGAATACATACTCTTCAAGCTTCTCAGTTCTAACCTTAACCATTTGAATACAGATAACTAGAGTGTATCTTAGATCTGAGAATGAAGCTGTGTAATTCGCATTGAAAATCGAGAGTTTATTGTTAATCGTTTCCAGAGACAGAATTATAGTAACATTTATGGATGCTGTTAAAGACTGCTGAACTGTTAAAGACCGTGTTTGCTTTTAACACAAGAAAAGTAAAATTTTACGGGTAATTCAGTGTCTTGCTTGGCTTAATTGTTTGAGGCTTTTTATGGCGAAACCGTTCATCAATGAAGATGAAGATGTAAAGCTATTGACAGTTAAATTTTGTGAATTGAGTACGGGATCTTTATAGAAAGAAAAGGAGGTGTGTCTGATCAGTGTCTCTAGTTTTGAAATCACCTTTGGTCCCTGTTTTTAACAAAATAACGAAAATGTTGTTTTTTTTGTTTTTGTTTCTTGTCTTCAATAAGAACTGTCACTGTAACTTTGAACAAAAGAAACCTATCTCTGCCTTTTGTTAGATTTTCTGTTGTCTGCACCGTTATCCAGCTGATTTAACTTGTTGGATGCAATGAAATAGCTGGATTCCAATTGACTCATAACAAAATTGGGTTTTTGTCTGTTTGAATTCTTCTTTTGTCTGATTGGCCAATGATAACGATTTTTCTGATTGGCCAATAATAATGACTGACACTATTGATGCTTGTCCCATTCTTGTTGATTGAGGGATTGATGTACTCTTTAGATATTTTCATTTTTCTACAACGTTGGGACTGAGATAATAATCTTCGTAAGGACTGAAACCATGTGACTAGTCCTGGTCATCAAAACATTAGTTTCTCATAGATGATCCTTGTATATTAGAAAGAACAAAAGAAATCTAGCAGCGTGCTAAACGTACCACTATAATCAGCTTTGGCATCACTTTTATAGCCAGTAGTGGTATTTATCGATATTTGAATGAAAAATTATATAGTAGTATTGGAAAGGATAGCAAAAGGGTAGTAAATAAAAAGCTATGAAAGTTATTTTTGAATGGAATGATTTTAAATTATAAGAAAATAAACAATATATTCATAGAAGCTGGTTTCAGCCCGTGCTTATGGGTTTCATGATCACATGTACTACTATTTACAACCATATCTTTTAATTGAGTACGCCATTCAAGTAAAACATTTGGTTGGAAAATGGTTTTGTCACGAACGAAGCGTCGATAGTTTAAGTCGAACAGGATGTTGCTATGGAAGCATTTTGCACTAGTTCGAACCAATTTTAGTGGACATATATTTTTCATTTTTCTGTAAAAAAAATTACGATAGCAGTTAATCCACCGGTTAGCTTTCAATCGTCGTAGCAGTTGTAACAAGGAGTGACGATGCATGGCATTTTTATCAACATTATCTCTTTCTCTTACAGTGTTTGTCTTACTTTTTCTTTATTGTCATTTAGAATTTTGTAACTATTATCTAGGCTTTTGAAAAAATATTCCCCAGTAGATGTTTAAATTTTCTAAGTAGTGATAATCGTTTCCATATGGAGCAATGTGGTGTGAAAGTATTAGCTATAGTTGGCTTTTGAGTTCCATTTTCACCTTGTTTTCGACTCTAAGCTGTTTTGCTGCAATTTTTGTCCATTTTTATTTCATCTGAGACATTTTCTAATTCTTATCGAAAAGGAATTTTGATTATAAGTACATCCACCAAAAACGTTATGTACATAGCTCCTTTCTTTATCATCAAGGCCACATTTCATGTTAGTTTTTACCTGTATTATTTTGACCTGCTTTGGGTTCCAACAAAAGTTAAAATATAAGATAATATCTCTTCCATTACATTGTAAGCCTTTTGGATGAGCCTACAAAGCAGATGAAAGTTGTGAAAGTTTTGTAAAACTCTGACATACTAAGTGTACACTTACCGTCTTCTCTACGACAAACAATCTATCTATTTAGTGAAAACAACAAGATTTAGAAGTAACACCTAGCGCGCTAAAGAGTTTTCAGGATAAGTTTCATTATGCTGAAAAACGAAGGCTTTAAACTTGTATGACTTGGCGGTGGGTGGATGTTAAGAACAACAACCTCAAGAGGGAACAGGTTTCTGAGTTATTATTTGCGGTTACATTAAGAACATATTATCCTGTTCGTGACTAATGGTCTAGTATTGCCCTGCCTAAGAGGTATTTGTTATAAGTTAGAAATATAGTTACAAACCAAGGGGTCAAGGATGTCGAAATAACTGCGGGACATCAATACTGGATCTTTCATTGAAATTGCCTCTGGCTAACAGTGGGGTCATATTTTGCCTTTCACAGAATTGGGTCTATGAAAGACCCGAACAGAGGAGACAGAACAAAAAAAAAATGGGCAGAAAGCACGCAATATAGTAAGGATAGCATGACAGAGGAATCACTGCCTGAAGACCCTTCTTTGGAAGTTACCCCCTCTTGGTTGACCGAGAATCAGTGTCCAAGCATGCCGGACAGTTTAGTCATGCAGACAAAGGCCCATAACTCAAAACCCAAACAAGAAGTGGAAAGAGCCCTAGTCTTAATTATAGCCAAAAGCCCTAAACTCGATACTACAGAGAGGAGTTGTGACCCTTGGAAGGTGTGATTTGTGACCATGATCAAGATTGTAAAGACCAGGCAGAACATTTTTTCCATACGAAAACAATGACAAACACCTCTCGAGCTTTTAACTTGGTCTTCGGCTTTCGGCTTTCGGCTATAAACCACTACGTGACTTACTACACGCCAAGTATATATGTAATATGCAACCAACTTTGATGTTCTTCCCCACGCCTTAACCGAGATAGCTGTGCTTTTCACCTTGGGAACTCAGTATTAGAGAAGAGGTTTTTGCTAAATTTGTCTGCTTTACTCACTTACCAGATACTCGTTCTCTTCTTACCAACATCTAACATTTCATCTCTGTATTAATGTTTAGTCAACTTTAGGAACCCAGCAATAGAACCCTCTCACTCAAGCTTTCTCTGGCCCATGATCTATGTTCTCTGAAGTCTATCATCAAATAAAAAACAGTCATCTCAATCTTTTCTTTTCTTGTAGTTAGATTAATGATACTACAATTTTATTCTTCTCTAGAAGCAAAAACAAGAATTAGAAATAAAAGGAATAAAATTATGTCTGATAGGAATCATGGCTTTCACTTTTGTTATAAATCTTTTCTCATCAGAACATGAGTCAATAACACAATAGACAAGTCATTTGTGGTAGATGTTCTATGACGATAGCAAGATTTCGTGACCGTTTCTCTATTTCTAAAAGTCTACAGAAAATTTCTTTAATGACATACTTTATCGTTTAATAAAAGAAAAATGAAGAAAACACAAATAAATGTTTTTTGGAGGAAAGATAACAACGCAGGTTTAATACGAAAAATAAACAAATACGAGGTTAAATTACAAAGTTTGAAGTTCTTAACCAACTTTTAATGAAATATAAAACTGAGTCGAGTTTGCTAAGCTTGTTTATGACTATTGGACCATATAGGGAGTATGACGAATGCTTTAGTGCACTTTACACAACTATCTAACACAATTATCTAACACCTTTGATAGTTTGTATAATCTAACCTTCTAGACACTTTGATATTCTTTTTTGAGTAATCTTAATTTGTCTTGGCGAATAGAAAAACCATTTTCTTTAGATATAAGATCAGGTACGTATGGGTTTCAAATTACCAGCGAACTATACACAATTGAACATCTTTAAATGGCTAAAATTGAATAGGTTTTCGTTACTAATTTGATAACAAGATTACTGTTAAAAGCATATTAACAGAACTCTATTCTTTTAAAGCCTGCAGAATGACCCGTTTTTATGATAAGAACTGAGCTAAATGAGCTAAAGATTCTTGTGTCATTACTGGTTACTGTAAAAATGACAAAAGGTAGGATACAAAAGATCACTACAATTGGGTCCTTATATTTTATGAAGCAAGCAAACGATTTTCTTTTGTCCTCATAAGTAGCCCAAGGTGTTATAAACACCAGACCTTACCCTTCCAACCTCCTCCAAAGTATTCAGTTTTAAAAGTATTACCCCATCCTGGATATTTAATATAATTTCGTTTGCAACTGAGCTTTTGGATTGCTTTTGACGTAACTCTGCAATCAGTGTCAAGAATAGAATATTCCTTTTTCTGTCATTGGACTTCAAGAATCGGCCCCCTATGTACCTGATATTGCATTGACACAAATTGATTTATCGTCATCACGCTTCACAGAAAACTGCTATTATGAATGTATAAATTTTTTGTGGTAGCTTTGGTACCTGTAAAGGATGTCACGGCCATACTAGAAGGGGAATATTTAGGTCTTGTTAAGCCATTCGATCGTTCGTTGCGATTAAATAAAGTGTCTAACAATTCAATGCAAGCCATCTAGTTGGTTGTGCAGGTGTTCGACATGACTCACATATTTGTATAAGTTTTTTGAGTTAAAAATAGCGTCCTTGTCAAAGTACAGATTTTAAATTACTCCTTGAGATTTCTTTGATTAAAGGAGAACTTGCTCAGCCAAGACTCGTGCAAAGTAAATAACCAATCCCAAGAATTAATAGATGTGCCAGAACTTTTGTTAAGTGAATGCCTCTTTCAAAAAGTGTGAATTGCTTGCAAGTTAACAATAGTCATAAAATAGGTATAGTGAAAAATACTTATGAGTTAAAAAGGAAATAAGAATTAAAGAGGAAAATTTATAGTTCAGATCTTAAAATCTGAACCAAAAATGTTCGTAATTCTGCTAGTACAAGCAATGAATTATGACTAACTTTCGCTTGACTTTTGAGACACTTTGATATAAGCAGGAGTAATCGAACTAAAAAAATCTCACAAACCACGATGTGTAAATAGTACCCACTCAAAACCAGGATGTTTGTTTAAGTGATTCATCCGGCAGGGATATGTTGTCATTGAAGAATTTCAACACACAGCTTTTAGTCTGTTTTGATGTCATTCAATATAACACGTTCAGAATGTTGGGAATCTATGAGCTCACACCCATGATAAGTCTTTTAATTAAATATTGTGATGCCACAAAAATGATTTCGCAATTAAAATTAGTTCAATTTGATCGAAAGCTTTTTGGGGGGCACTAGACTGGACCAGGATACCATAATTAAAAATCACATGTAACTTGAGTTACTCTAAATGGCTCAGTTTCAACGATCTTTTTTCCTTCGTTGAAAAAGAACCTCTTTCTTTGTGCCATCCTCCCTCCTTAATTCAGTCGAATGCCAACGAAAAACCTTTCAACCGAAATAAACTTACTTTTAATTTCGATATTCAATTTCTGTAACATAAGTCGTTTCATTAGCAATGATCTCTGTGCGAGAAATGTCGATAATATCTACAACAATGGTGTCAAAGTTTGAAAAGAATATTGGAAAGGGGTTTGAATCTGCTTCGCTACAATTTTTACTCCTTTTTTGCTTTGTTTTCTTTTTAATTAGCTATCACCTCAATCAGCGTAGATTTTTGCAATTTCTCTTGCAAAGCTTCTTTTGGGGGCTTAAATAACTCTAGTATGGGATGGAAGTCGTTCTGTTGGAACCCTAGCCTTATATGCGTAGATTTGTAAGAGAAGTCTGATGATAGGGTTATAGGGAAAGAGCTGTGCAAATTGATAGAAACGTCGGCTGCAAAAAAAAGTCTGATGGAGAACCTATTGGTAATAGTCTGATTAGAAGAGCCACGAAAGTCATAAATCCTGGTTCGAATCCAGTTTGTTGCAAATTACATTTTGTAGAATAGATAATGAAAGTTAAATACGAAACTGGAGTAATACCTCAGAGTGGAGGTTTTTCAGAGATAAGAGTTGCTTGGTTACAGATGCGTCAAATGTTGAGCGATTTGTTGTTTTAGTGCTGTTTATTTTCTATTGTCCTTTCTTTCAATAGATAGGTCAAACAATTTTTTTGCAAGAAATATTAACTTTGATGATGGGTGATAGTATTTTTCAGGTAACAACGGATAGGTTTATATACCCTTCATTGACCCTCTCAGACCTCAGTAGTAATACACTCCATTAACTATTTTTGCTCCTTAAAGCATAGCTGACATCAAGGAATAAACTACTGTCAGTAAATTATAACCTTTGAGAAGCCTCTGAGTGTCTCTATTGAACTATTTTCCAAGGATTTAGCCTCTTATGCTGGTATGATATGCGTCAACAATGGATTCCTTGTTTTTCTTCAAAAAGTTAAAAATCCTATTTTCATATTAATATTGGTACACCTCTAAGCATTAGTTACAGAAATAACAAAGCTTAAAATTTGTTGCTGTCATACAATCACATATATTCTAAGAATCTCAAGATCCTTTTCGGACAGGATTATCCTTAGCAAGAAGGGATGAACTGTCTGACGAGCAGGATTTTAACTATATTCTTTAGAGGAGTTATTTATAGTCTTCTTCCATTACAGTACAGTCTTCGTGGTAGACAGAGGGAGATCACCACAGATAATATTAAGTCAACTTAAGTTTTCAATACTATAAGTGACACTAAGAAGCAGAAAAATGGAATAATTTTCTCCCGGTTGTATTCAATTTCTTCGGTTTAACTTTGAGCGGTTAATGTCCAGGGATGATTATCGGGACAGTGTCAAGCAAATTCCTGTAGCCTATGAAAACAGAATAAATAGGCTAGATCACCTAAACGAAAGACGTTCAATGAGTATCTGAGGTTCGTAGCTGGTCTTTCAAGCTTCCTTTTGTGGGTCTCAAAAAGTTTTAACCATTTGAAGATATAAAAATTTATAGAACCGACTCTTACTTTAAACGTTTGATTGATATACCAGTGGATGGAGGTGAATGTTGTGTTGTTGTTGAAAACAACAATGAGAGACAGCAAGCAATTCTAACGAAGAACACCTTAATGTCAAAATCACCTCTTTTTTGAACCACTTTCATTTTTTGTCTGAATTTACAGCACTGCAAAACTGAAAGTAACGACATTTTTACTATTCATTGGTCAAAGTTGTTGGAGAAACGGGCCTTATATTCTCTATAAGTACGCTTTCAATCGTGTAGTCCCCCAGGATTCGTTTGTTTATTACATGATCGACATTGTGGAAAATGATGAAGATCTAATCCATAGCCCTAATAAACAAACTGTTGTTGAAATGGATTTTGACCACACAGAGTCATTGTTATAACTTCTTTTATCACTACTTACCAGTATCATGTTATTAGGACTCGCTTACTACACTGTCCCTATATATCTCGCAGTGTACATAGGGACACTGCGAGATTTATTGCGAGGTTTATTACCCAATGGTTAGATGACGTTCAGCCTAATAAAGGTAAACCTTACGTACAGTAATAAGGATGAGTTTATCTTGAAATTTGAATAGAGTTCCACGAATTTTGCTGATTCTATCAAACTCAAGTATTAAATCTTCTATCTAAACTTGCGACATTTCTGTTTTGGCAATAAATTTTGTTATTTCTGGTGGATTCCAATCAAAAGAAAAATTAGTGAAAAAATAGACTATGACTGACATACATGGAAAGTTAATATAACATAATAACATTTTTTCTAACATCTTTCACCTCAAGCAAGGTGGTGATTCACCAATGCTAAGGGTTTCTTATCTTATATAATTTTTCCTTTTTACTTTTAAAAGAATTTTTATTTTGTTGTAATTTCCCTCTCCCAATTCTATCTACGTAAACATATACACACATGTAGTATGTCACTTATGAAAGAGAAATGAATTGGACGCTGGACTTCCAGGGACATTGTTGAGGTCGAACCTCTTGCACTACTGCTTATATATTAAATAAAGCTTAAAAATAGCCTCAATATCTACCTCAACTCCATTTGGTAAATTTCCTCAAACAGAATTCATGAGCTTATGAGCTGGTCTTTGAGCCATAATTGAAGCCCCAAGTTCGATTAATTAAAATTGGTTCAAGATAGAGGAAAATATAAACCTACTATTTATCATCAGACATCTTTTTTGTTATTTAACGTTATTTTCCCCAATTTAATTGGAGCTCAGACGGTGCCCTTCAGAGAGACTTTATTTTGGCAGTGAGGAATTTCTTGGCCGGATGCCCTTCCTGACGCCAAACCAAAGGCTTTTTTCTTTGTCAAGTTCATTATCAGACACATCCATTAGTAAAAAAAAGCAATTTGCTTCATATCATACAGGTTAGTTGAGTTATCCTTACAGAGAGCCACATCTCTTTAAAAAATAAAAAAAATAAAAGTAGACGCGGATCGTTAGTTGCCATGAACCAAGAACTGAGTCAAAAGCCCTTGGAAGTTGGACCAGACTCTCAATGAACAAAGCATTTTTAGCTTACAAAAACAACTTCAGAAGAATTCTCATACAGAAATAATATGGTATCAGAATGTTTTAACTTTATGCTGTACCAATGTTGTCTTGATCAGGCACATAATAACCTGTTCTAAATGGGGAGGGGGAGTAGGCGTTTTCTATCCAGCTGTTGTCCAAAACCGTTACACGATGTCTAAAACCACTCTTGTGTTTGGCGTTGAAAACGATCGGTTAAATAAGATAAGTTAGGAACAGTAATACTAAATTCAAGTTTGGACTTTCACATGGTTTTTATTGTATGCTGTTAGCATGGTCGCTTTCGGTTTCATTTTCCATTAGGACAGTACACCCCAATGGGTGTCCTATTGTTTATCTTGAATATTGGAAGGCTCTTACCAGAGCGAATTGCAGAGAAAACACTGGTATTTATCGGCATCAATTGTTAGTCGTAGGTTGCTAAAAACCGCCGTTGTACCATACCAAATTCTAATAAGGAAACATTGAGTTAACCGCTGGGAAGACGGAAAATATGGTATGAAACGAATGTTTTTATGGTAAGGATGAAACAAGCCGAGTAAAGAGCGACTTTATTTCCCATTTTCCTATTGTCTGTCTGCCTTCCCGGTAGTATCCCTCCTTAAAGAAGATTGAGTTTAGTACATGTAGTAAAATAAGAAAGGTTTCAATTTCATCAATATAGCTGCAGTAGGAAGATCAGAGGACAAGGTTAAAGGGCAGTAAGTAACGAGAGTTTGTGAACAATAAATATTAATTCATGTTTATTTTGCTTCCTTTTATCAATACAGTTCAGAATATTGTTAAAAATGTAACCGGTTTGACAAAGTAATTTAAAGACTACCACTTGGCAGAGTATTCATATTAAAATATCCATTTCTGGCAGAAAAATCTGTAAGGATTCAAATGTAGCCAAACAAATGACTCTGTTGTAAATGTATTTTTGTATAAAATTGGGACTGAAAGAACATCATCAGAGCGCATTGTCCATGTTCTTAGCTTTTTACCTTTACTTTGCATTCGTCTTTTTTCTCGTGCCATCTACATCATATGAACGAATAAGTAAAAATTTTCTCTGGCTTCCTGCATCCAAACGAGGCTTTATATTCATGTTACAAATACATATATCTGCTGATTTGGCCCATGTGCTCTTGTTAGAGAACTTAAAATATTTTTGTTTTGAAACATTGTGTTATCAATGTTGGGATGCATTTAGGTAAACCAAGAATAGAGCTCTTAACTGTGAATGGTTAAATTCAGATGTTTGTTTGTCGTTTGGTAACAGAATATAATTACTCACCAGGGTATGACAATTTTACTCAGCATGAAAGCTGCCAATAATCAGTTTATCTGTTTGAGAGATCGTACAGCTACAATGGGCTGGTTCCTGAAGACAAATTTCTGCGCACTATATATTAAGTTGTTTTTTTACTTACTACCTGGACGTATGCCATGAAATAGCTAATTATCGTTTGGCAAGTGTAAGAGATAAAGAAAAACAAGACGAAAAGCGATGATTACCAATGAATACGACGAAAAAGCAAGAAACTTTGCATTCAGCTGAGGAACCAAAGTAACAAAAATACTGTTTTAGCGATTATTGACCTCCAATCGAAAAGGTTCGATTGGAGGTCAACTGGGGGGGGGGGGGGGATGAACAANATGCCAAAGTAACATATTTTAACGTATTTGTAACTAAATCAGCTTCTACCAATGTTACTTCCAAGTTTACGCACATTTACATTAATTTTACTGACCATGAAACATTGAGGTCCCATAATGCTACAATATCAGTTTTCTCAACCGTTTAGGGCAATAGAAATATTCACCTGTGTAATCTCTCGTAACACGCTTCAAATTACTTCAAAATAAAAGCTTCGATTACCCAGATGTTTGGTATTTGAGTGAAACCTTGAAACCACATCTCTTAATGTTGCCCAGGGCAAACTGTTAGCTTCATATAATGATAGGTCATACTACATCACTGCGAGTTTGACTGAACTGGAAAATAGGAAATAGAAAATAGAAATAAAAATAAGAACCAGAATGAAAGTTGAAATAAAATGTCAAGTTTGTACGTTAAAAAAATGCAAATGATTTATTTATACAAATATTTTTTAAATAAAAAATACTTTTAACATTTTTTCAAAAAACATTTATTTATACAAATACCAATGCTTTTTTTACACAATTGCCAATTCCGTTTTGCATTCCTCGTTGAGGGCCTAACCCTAAACACTGTATATTTTTGGAGGAATTCAGAAATTTCTTCAGCTGTTATTTTTATTTCGTATGAGAAAATTGCAGTAAATTTCCCAACGTTTGTTTTGTCTCAAATTTAGCAATTATTGTTCATTTAGAACTAAGAGACCGATTTTCAAGTAGGAACACCAAAGTATTTCTTGATGAAATCTCATCAAATCTCAAATATAACCGCTCAGAAATTTCATGCCACACTGTTAATTACATGCTAAAGTTATAATTTTAATATTACCAGTCATCATGTTGAAATTGTTAACGAAAATATAAAGAAATCCATCATGATTGTAGGTAAATTTCATCGTTTAGGGCTTTAACAAAAGCGAGTTAAGTCGACCAAATAAAATCACCAATAACTGATACCGCTTTACGTGCATACGTTGAAAAAAGCTTTTTGTAATAATTTTCATGTCAATATGGTTTATTTCCTCAATAGATTGAAAATATTAAACTTTTTACTGAGAAGATTTTCACCCCATACCATTTTTATGCAAGACAGTAACATCTTAACAAGACAGACCATTATTGTTTTAAATCACACAGTTCTACAAGCATTCTGATTTAGAACATCTTGTTCCCGGTCATTAAATCTGAGTGATGTGGTGCCACGCCAGCGTTGGTACTGAAGGTGTGACCCTTTTCTACAGACAAGCTCAAATTCCTTTGTCCTATGTTGGAAAAAGCTGCGGGCAGTTTTTCCAATTGACACGTGTCATAGTTACCCAGAGCTGCAATTAACAGCTTTAGCTGTATCAAGTTTCGTCTTTTCGAATTTAAAGTAATTACTCAGTAACACTTTTTCAAACTCATTTTTTAATGTTTTTTAAGCAGTTGTTAGGTGTTAAGTGTATTTTATGATCTCTGTAACACAAACAGCCATATGCACATTTGGTTCAAAGGTATTTTTATTATATGGATGTATGATATTATTTTCAGTTATCTTTGAAATAGAGAAGTATATAAAAACTTAATAAGGAAAGTTATATATTGTGACATATTGGATCTTATCTTCTTTCAATATTTAAATTACCTTTGTGATCATAATCATAAAACTATATTTACTACATCTACTATTTTAGAATTTATTTTGCATTAAACTGAAACTGAACTTGGTTCTTCCAATTTGTTTTCAAACAGTTCCTTTCTTTAATTTTCTTCCATTTCGTTCTTTTTGTCTTCGACACTAATTTAATTTGATTAACGAATCTGGTACATTAACTGTATTGAAACCGATTTAATTTAGGGGCGGTTCTCTTTGAGTACAAAAAAATTTGATTGCAACACACCTGCATACTCATGTGCTCATTCCAGAAACATAAAGGGTTTCATTAGGATTTTTAAAACAAAGGCAAATATCATCTCTTGCACAAATTTTAAAGACTAAAGCTAGAAATTGATAAAAAAAGCGAATTACAATTGTCTGGGTACATTAATCAATAATTCTTTTCAGGGTTAACAGTGATGAGTTTAGACACGCTCAGAACAGAAATATTGTCAAGGTGGAGATAAAAAAGTCCAACACGTAAGACTTTTACTTACTAAACTGAGTATTTATTTATTGACCCAAATTCATATTGTTACTCTAATGAATATGTACATACAGCTGTAATCATCTTGTACCATAACGTTTGAAGGGAATTTCTGTGTTATCCATATGTTAGGTGGTTGGAGAAGGAAACCTCTATCCCTGCACCTCTCTATCAGTAGACCTTTCAACAGAACATTGACAATAGACTCGATGTTATCAGCTACCACTCCAAGCTTAATTTTTACCCTCGCTCAGTGACTTTGTGAGATGGCTATCTTTAATTGTTTCTAGACCGAAAGAAAAAAACATGAAAATAGCTATTCCTTTGTTCTTATTTCCTAAGCACAAGTTTAAAAAAAGGCCAAGAACAGCTTTGCCAAAAATTGTTTTTCTTGTAGTCAACTTCTCTTTTGTGTTCTTTTCTTTCTTTCCAGTGTATATTTGCAAGTGAGTTAATTATCTTCGATTAAATGCTCTTCGAATCTTAATCAAACCAGCTACTTCTGTTGTATTATTTGAAAAATAAAGGGTTATTTCTGCTTTCTATGGCTTCTTGGATTTTAAAGAGAGGGCTTTACTTGAAAGCGTTAATTGTCTTCTGGAATGCATATCAATCTTTTGAACCTATGGTCCACTATTGTGACATATTTGACATGTACAATAGTAAGTATGGTTTCATCCAATTTTTGAAGAGTTTTTTGTTGAGGAATGAATATTGTCGTTGGTGTATTCAAGAATCTAGTGTCCTCTGCAATGTCCAGCTTTACTTGGCATTTGTAAATGGAGGCGCCAAAACAAACACCATTATTGGGTTCTGATACTGACAACACGATAGAGCCAGGATGAGGGAGGATTCCAAGTTTTAAGATTGGCAGTAGTGGGCGCCACTTTTTTCTTTAAATACACTTACCAAATTTTTACTTTAATCTTCCTGGCTCTGGGGTGAAACATCCTTGTGTTTTGGCTATATCTTTTATATTGTGGCTGGTATTAAGTAAAAAAGTTTGCAACTAAACCTTATTGCAATCTCATTTTGTTTCAGACACTCGGTTGGGATCTGGTTCGATGCAACTTGTATAATCTACTAGCCTTTCTTTTAATTGTCATTATTTATTCATCGTAAATAATGACATAAATCGTACGAGAAAATCTATTTCCCTCTATTTCTCTGGATATTTTAGATAAATATATTCAGGTAGGGTCTAGACAATAAATTCGAAATGTTTGTTGGTGATTACATTCATTAACATATTTTCATTTACGCTATTTGTTCAAGAGGCAATTAGAACTTCTGCCAATTATTGACAGGTGGTTTTTATTAGATGTTCGTGTTTGTGGTAAACATCACTGATTGCATTAATTGGGGAGATGTTTACATTAATCTGGTTTCGATTTATCATCTCTTTACAGATACTGCTACTTGCCAAGAGGGAGGTATGTAACCCAACTTCTTAGCTCTTTGATCTTTGTAGTTTACGTGATTCGTTTCCAATTCTTCTTCACAGTCGACGTTTATGAACAAGATAAGAAATCGATAGAAAATTTTTATTTCTAGAGAAAGTTGAAAACGTGATTTCCAACCAAATATTATTTTTTCCTCAGTTATTAAGTATCTTGATAAAATCTAGTTCACTAAAAATGCGATAAACGATTTTACATAAAAAAGTAAAAAACATTTTACCTGCCCTCGAATGGGCTCAATGAGACGAAAAATATCATTTTGGGGATAAGCAGTTTACAGGTTATATTTCTTTCAATCCTGTTAGACTTTAACTATTTAACTAAAATATTTCGCTTCTATTATATTTATAGGGCTTACGAGCATTACTAGTTTGCCTCTGCCTATCAAATCGAAGGAAAAAACATAATAGAGAGGGTGAAGGAATTCAAGTTCAGACAATATTAAAAATAGATTTAAGTATAGTTCGATGGGTTTTCAGGTTATCCAGTGAAAAGAAGTGAATGCGATTGGGGGATACTGTTTAGTTGGAATGTTGTTACCTTGCTGTGACCTTCAACTTTAGATTTTGTCTTTAATGTTCTAAGTCGATTATAATGTACTCCTTTGCAAATCTGAGCAGTCAACTTACAACAGACAAATTAAATCACAGCTTGGATCACCTAATTATAAACTCACATTTAATCTCTATAACAATCATTACCAGTAGTCATATTCAATATTACTTTATTACACGTGCCGAGGCAAACAATCCTGCAATAGAATTAGCTGCAAGTCATCCAAAAGACTTTGTTGCCTGATGG
Organism: Morbakka virulenta; assembly: GCA_003991215.1. Classification (NCBI taxonomy): domain Eukaryota; kingdom Metazoa; phylum Cnidaria; class Cubozoa; order Carybdeida; family Carukiidae; genus Morbakka; species Morbakka virulenta. The sequence goes on along the minus strand of RDPX01000009.1, from coordinate 301,964 downwards.
CCTGCCGGCTCTTACTGATACTTTGGTTCGTTTGTTCTTGTTATATTCTTTGCGCAGAAGGAGTTCTTTCAACAATTTTTTGAAGCAATAAGCTTGCATCTGTTAAAGGCACGTGCTGACGCGTTTGGTTAACGGTGTGCACGAGGTTACTATATGTGTGGCACTTTTTTCTTATGCAACTACCCCTGAAATTTTTTCTGACAATTAATATAGATTTAGTGTGAGGAATACATTAGTATAGATATTATTCAGAATTTTTTGTACATGTTTTTTATTCGATATTTGCTTTTAATTTAAAGAGAATATTTGATACAAAAATTACCGTAGCCTCCCTGTAGCTTTCCATTGAAAAATAATTTAATTAACCAAATGTTTGAACTCTAAACAATGGTTTGATTCAAATTTAGCAGTAGTTAGTCATAGCTGATCTACTAAAACCCATTGATTCTGCAGCGTCTGTGCATCTTAGGAATTAAAGTGGGCTCTGAAAATTTTTTCTATCTTTATTGCCTTTTAACTAATAGATGGTTCATCGTTGACAATGTAGAAAAGATTATGTTGGCTGGGCGAATTTGTTTAAGCGAAAGCCTCAATACAGAAATCCATCTCCCATCAAAAGTCGTTCAACATGATGTCTGGATACACAATAAAAAACCAATAATTTTCTAATATTCAGATGAACACCTGCTTGAAATAAAGATGTTATCATTAGCGTGTGTATCATATGCTTTTACGTCAACATGGTAACATGGTAGGTGGTTTCTGTAGATAATATATATATATATATATATGTATGTATAATGAAATACATACGGCCATCGGCAACATCACCAGGGAGAAAACAGTAACAAAGTACCACAGTAACAGTAGATGTAGTAAAAGCTACAGTTCAAGTAGTAACGTAGCAACAGCGATAATTATAGTAAACGTAGTAGTATTAAGAGGTATCACTATTGTGAATAGCCCACTACTAATTTTGGCTTTGGCACAAATTTTCCTTCTCCTTCTTCTACACTGCTGATAATACTTATACTGCTGCTTCTCTTCCCAGTTTTCTTTAGTTTTCATTGTTGCTACTACTGCTGCTTCTTTCAACAATCTTTGTATTTTTAAGAGTAAAGTATTAGTCACAGTACTGTTAGGAATGACGTTTAAAGGATGACGGCAAACTTTTAGGGACTCAGTGAAATGAATATAACTTTTTGTTGTTATGTGAAAAGTATCAAAGAATTAAGGCCATTAAGTATATTATAGGTTGATATCCTTTGTCTGATTTTTTTGTATGCTGAAGCTTTCTCATGGCTGTATTTAAGTCATACATAAAAATTTCGCTTGGAGAATAACGATTTCAGATACTGTAACAGATATGGAAAATTGAAAACATTATTATGCAGAGTGTGTAACAGATATTTGTTCTGTCAGTAATGTTTGGGAAGTCAACGGCTTTTCTGCCTGTTGACACATGTAAGGTCTATCTGTCTTATATCCTTACCGACGAAAAGTAAAATAAAAGATATGGGTGTACTGCACTGGATCCAGTTCGAAGCAAGCGTGTTTGTCACTTTTCTGTAATTCCAAATCCTCTCCATCTACATTATATTATTTTCACAATTTCCTTGTCCTTCATATATGTTGGGATCAACTGATCTGATCTTGGAAGGGAAGCCGTCATTCTTTGGGAGGCTGAGCCCCAGATGAGTGATTGGAATTTGCTGTCCAACGATAGGGATTTGGGGAAAAAGCGGCGCACTTAAGTAAAAGATATGGTTGCAAAAAAGGTTTTGGTGAGTGACAGGCACCGATAGCTCATGTGATAGGCTATGCGGCCATGATAGCCGTACGTACCGGTTGGAATCCAGTACGGTGGAAATCTATTTTTCACCTTTCTTTAATACAAAATCCTCTGCATCTATAGTATGTTATTTTAACCAAAGGTATAGTGCCTGGAGAACAGCATCAATTAACTCAATCGTTGTTTCTATTGATTCATCTTAAGTAACTAATTATGCTGGTATACAGAAAATACCACCTTGATTTGTTGTTATTAAGTCTTGAAGTATATTAATTTAAGTGTGTTATTTTTCCATTGACTAATGACTCTGACAATATTTTGTTGGGACTCTGATTCTTTTAAGCTGCCCTCTTGCACATTGAACGATGATTTCGCAATTATGACAGGGGGAACTATATCAAGGTTGAAATTTTTCACGGAAAGGGATGTTAACCAGATTACATACCAAAACAAGGGCTGCACATTTAGTTTAAAGCTTTCCATATGCTCACTGATCCAGTACTAACTGACACAGGAGGGTCTATCTTCTTTCCAAGGCCCCTTTATTGTCAATAAGCAGACTCTTTGTTTCATTGATAAAAGTTCTTAATGTACATGTTAATTCTCCGCCAATCCAATTACTGTAAATACTTTTTAATTTAAGTATTGGAAATTTTTAAAGCAAGACCAGCCCTCATTCATGGTATTTTCTCCCTTTTTTAAAGAAGTAGGTTAATCGGCTTTCTAGAAACACACCGGCAATAAGATGCTATACTTCCTTAACAAAAAATAAGGGTTTAACAATACACATGCCACTGGAGATATTTGTATTCAGATGTGATTAAAGTTATTTCTAACGAAAACTCGTAATTCCGAGAAAGAATCCTTTTTATCAGGCTTAGTCTCGTTTTGAAATTTGTATAGCAATATAATAGGATCTTTGCACTCCTGCTGATCCCGTATACCTCACTGTTCATTGCATCGGCTAAAATTGGGACCAGGGAGACTTATATAAGCTGCATTTACCTTCCTGGATTAAATTCGTGTGAGTCCTTTCCAGTTTACCAATTAATTTCCACACAGCTCTATTCTACAAGCTTAAGAAGACAGATGGCTGCTGTAAACAAAACACTGTTGCTGGAGTAATTTTCAAACTTACTTGTTGCTTCTGATATTCAGTACAATCGAATTGTACAAATAACTAGGGACAATGCGTACAACCAAATCCTACATGGATGGTTTACTTCAGACGTCTTTGAAAGTAGAACAGGCTGCTAGTATAAATTTTGGAGAAAGATTTTCACCAGTATTTCTTCTCAATCGCTATGAAGCATATCGAATTCTATCCTTAATGGGCGAAGTACTGAAACTGTTTAAATCATCATCATCTTCTCATTGCGTAATGTAGTACTCTAGCTACTTTCTGCGATCTTTGAAATGAAGCTAATTTCTTTAAAAAGAGTTCAAAATGAAAAGGCAGACACTGCGAAAGGTAACACTCCATCATGAATCTTCGATCTATTCTGAGCATAATAATACATTCCTCTAACCTAATTTTTCAGAAAGATAGAAAAAAAAGAGATAATAGGTTTGCCTAACCGATTCGTTTACTATCCCACTCTCTACCCTTCCTAGCATTACGGAAGCATGGTCCTTAAGGGACTTAACGATAAGGTTTGAAGAAATTATGTCTGCGAGGCTAGATGATTGAGAGGATTCAAGTTTCTTTTTCAAGCAGTTTGGGGGGGGGAGGGGGGACAGTTCCTGAAAACCATTCTGTTAACATTAGCAAATCCTCAGTATCAGTTTTATTCTTTTCATTGAGATTGTATATACTTTTCTTTTCTTTGATTGAAGCTTGTTTTGTCCTAAGCCAATATATAAAGATACAATATTGTTTTTGAGTGTAAGAGGTTGTGTAAAGAAAAAAAGGCCTTCATTACATTTTCTTATAGGGAATAATACAATTATCATAGAAACTATGCTGTTTTATTGTTTAAATGGTTTTGGGTCTCAAGTGTTTCTGCTCTTCTAAATTACACATACAAATATTAAATGGTAGTTGTATTTATTCTTACGAGAGTGCTTAACATACGAGAGTGCTTAGGGATAAAATGGTAAAATCTTCCAGACAAGTGAAATGAAAACAGCTCTGTTATATTATCTGGTACTGTCAGATATTTGTCTTCATTATGGTTTTTTGGATTCTTTCTACAGATTTTTGAATACTGTACTTGTAAACCTTTAAAACAAATCTCCTCCTTTGGGATTTTCAATAATTTGTATCCTACCTCTGTAACATATTTTTTCATGGCGGCTGTTGGTGTCCAACTATTTTGTTTTACTTGTAGTATATAACAAAAGCAATTTTCTACAAGCAGAAACAGATAAATCGTTGTGATGAAGACATGTATTACATATTTGAGTGCACAAAAAGTTTCCAAACTACTCAGGTTTTCCTGACTGCTCAATTCAATTTACCCCATTTTCATGTTAACTGTGGCGTTTGAAAATTACAAATTAGCACAAGAGAGCATTTAGTGGAGAGTTATTGAGTCCTAGCTTCATGTATCGGGGCCAAATGAGGAGCCGTGACTAATATTTTTGCTCCTTATTAAAACAGTTATGACAGGTTTATTTTGTAACTGCTTGGGAATTTTTTGTTTGAAGTTTGATAAATACCCCTTACCACCAATTGGTCCTCAAAGTTAATCACGTTTTAAAATGGAGAGAAAGCTAATCCTTGATATTTATTGTCCTTTCCGCAAGTGAGCACTGCATTCCTTAAATAAAATGCATTTTAATAAAACCGGCTTTTGCTACAAGGAACATGACTTAAACTGAGTAATAAAATCAACTGCTCAGCAAGTAATTGAGGGTGTATTGTGAGTCAAATAATCTTAGTATGGTCGTTACTTCACTGGATGCGTTTACACATATATCATTAGGAATGATTAATAGCAATGGAATTATTTCAGACAAGCAACTTTGGTCTTAATTTTTCCACCCTGTAGTGGTTTTTGAAAATACTGTATTTATAAACATAACAATTGCTATGATTGCTAATCAAAGTTCGGCGTTGAGGAAATATTAAGGAAAGTTTGGAAAGCAATTTGTTTCTTGTAATCTTTAACATAGAGTTTTGATATATATATTTCTTGAGGGAGAGCATGACACTGGGTATTGAAAAGTTTTGCGTTTTTTCATAGACTACCTTTGAGTTACGTTGTATTGCTCTCTCTCTCTCTCTCTCTCTCTCTCTCTCTCTCTCTCTCTCTCTCTCTCTCTCTCTCTCTCTCTCCTCTCTCTTCTACACTTCTCTATGTGTATCAG
>RDPX01000009.1:251537-296835 GCA_003991215.1 Morbakka virulenta | reverse complement strand
ATAGTGATCATTAAAATATCTAATATTCAGAAAATTCAAAAATAAAGCTACTACGATCTCTCATGCTAGTCTGGCCTCTCTCTCTCTCTCTGTCTCTCTCTGTCTGTCTCTCTCTCTCTCTCTCTCTCTGTCTCTCTCTCTCTGTCTATCTCTCTCTCTGTCTCTCTCTGTCTCTCTCTCTCTTTCTTTCTCTCTCTCTCTCTCTCTCTCTCTCTCTCTCTCTCTCTCTCTCTCTCTCTCTCTCTCTCTCTCTCTCTACCCTATATATATATATATATATATATATATATATATATATATATACTTGTTAAGTCACTACTGAGAAAGCCTCGACTAAGATTTGTTTTGTATTTTTAAGATTAAGTTACATCTTTATATTGTATCAGTTTAATATAACTTAGCTCTTTTTACAACATAATCTTACACCAGATAAAATGCCATCAGGGACACCCATGCTGTACAGATGGTCACAAGTAAGTTTCAAACGAATAAGCTTTGAAAAACTGTGTTCAGATCATTAAACACAGAACACATTGGTCAAGTCTCTGATGCTACGATTGAGATCCTTTTATATGTTACAACGGTACTGAACTTCTGCTTTTTTTAAAGCGGGCATGGTATCATCTCCAAATTGTTGACGTATCCTCCATTTTCTGACATCAATTTTAGTAGCGAGATTCTGAAGGAGTTTTCAATTGGGCATGAGTTCAACTGAACTGAATGCTACTCAAATAGCCACATAATATATATATATATATATACTCAATCTGCAGACAGTACTGTTTCGCCCTTTGTGGGCTCATCAATATATATATATATATTAAGAACAAGAATTCTACTGTTAGAAACCAGGCGTTCTTTAAAATTAGACGTTAATGCTTCGCAAGAGACAATACTTCAACCCATTGATACAAGTGGATAGATCAACGTAATTCCGTTTAAAATATTCGTAATTCCGCAAGGGACACATCGAGTTTCTGTGATTCCAGTTGTGTTCGTTGACAGCTTAATAAGCTTCAAAATCGACGGAAAAAATGGCATAACGAAATCCTGTACTCCAGGGTCCAAAAGGACCATTGGAATGTTGTGTTATTGGTTGGGTGATTTTTCTTTAATTTTACGATGACTTGGCTTGTCAGGTCCCCAGTACAATCAGAGAAAGCGATAATTCCATAATTAAATATTATGGTGACATGACTCAACAACAAAACAAATTGTAATTTTATGGAGGAAAGATGGTTTTGTTTTAGCATCTGTGTCATTGCCAGCAACAGACGAGTGTGTTTATTTTTTTCAATATTATTCTTTTGAATTTGGAGCAAACATTATCAGGGTGCTGTTTTGTTGTGCTTGACTGTGTTTATCGTTTCCATAAGAGCAATTGCAAACAACAGCTTTTCCGCTCAGCACAGTCGGGTCGAAGTTGCATGCTCTCCTTTAATTGTGACTTGTTGGAGCAGAACATGCAAATAAAAATTTGTGCGTTCGTTGAAGCTGAGGGGAAGTAAAGTACATTGAGACATTTTGAGACTTCCTGTAAGCGCTAAATTAAACTAAATTAACATTTCGCTATTCGTCACTTGGTTTCTTTCATTTTAAGGCCTGTTTTCCTTCGTACTCATTTTGTATCCGTCTTATGACAAATGTTCGTGAAACAATGTTTTCATTGTCTTTGTGCGGTGTCATTGCACCTGTAGTTTCTTTCAGAGCAAGCCACTATTTTGTCTTTTGTCTGTGGAGTTCTTTGTTTTGAAACTTTTGCAGACAACAAGTTTCCTTGACTACCATACTGGCCCCCTATTGTTTTTAATTGAGACTATGTGACAAGTTCCACTCGTTCAAACGTTTGTTGAGCAGGAAGGGAAGCGTTGATGGCGGAAAAGGCTTCTATTCATTTTCATTTGTCATTTGAGTACTGAATTGCATTACTTTGTGTTCAGGATAAACATTTCTTCCTTCGATATTCAAGGCAGTGGAGTTTTCAAAGAATGGACAGTCGAGTTTAAACATATTTTTCATTTAGACTATTGTTTTCTATTGTAGTTCAGCTGATTGCTGTGGCGATCTTGTCTTGTTTCTGAGTGATGAAAATTCTTTATCAACATGAAATTGTATGGAGTTTTAGTTTTGGTTGGATTTTTTAACTGCTTTGGAAGAACAGAATGTAAGTATAACTTTAATTAAATAGCATTTTTTGTTCGTAGATCACGAATTTTATTCACTTTGCATGTCATTTGAGTTCTCAACACGCAGACAGATTATCATTGTCCGTTAGATGTCGAGGATAACAAGCCAGATATATGAGAACTTGATTAACACGGAACCACACAAAGAAGGCGAAATCTTGGTGGATGTGAAAAGAAGCTATCACGTATTAATACACTGAAGCGCATGAAAACTGTCAAAAGTTGTAGTCAGTCACTTCAACGTATAATTTTGAAATGGTTAACGAGATTTCCCATTAAGCTTGTGAATATCTTGTTTGAAAAGGAAAAATTTGAAAAGTACTATGATAAGATCGTAGAAAGTGTAAATCATAATATGAATGCTGTCGTTATGGTTTCACAAACAGGCTTGATCAGAAGTAAAATGTTTGAGTTTAAGTGAGTATCAGCAAGCTTCGCCCATTTTGAAATCCCTTAAACGAATTAAAGTTGAAACTGTGAAATGGGTTGTTGTAAGATAAAAGCTGCCTTTCAAGTGGGCCATGTTTTGCTTACAGATTCGACTTTTTGAGAAACGGTGTTGCAGGCCACACAACAGGCTAATTTGAATTAATCAACAATGGTATTATTACAAGTGAACTTTAATTAGAGCCTAAAAAGTTGATCGAATTATCAGAAGACTTTTATTTGTAACCTGGAGTTGTTTAATTTTTATGGTTATTGACAAACTTTGAAAGCAAGAGTTATGAAATGCTTTTAACCGCGCCATCTGTGTTACGCTTGTGACTGGGGAAGTCGTGATATTTCATATTAAGGAAATGTGTTTCAAATCATTGTTTGAGTATCTATTTTTGTGTTTATCGAGAAGTGGCAATTGTCACTGGTTGATACGTGATGTGCTCCAAAGGTATAACATGACGTTTCCTAGCATCCGGTTGTAGCTGTTCTGTATGGAGATTCCCAGTACTGTTCTTTTCACCCACACATCAAATTCCTCCCTGGACGTCGGTAATCAAAGGTTAGAACGTGACACGTTTCCCAGCATCCGGTCATTGTTTCTTGTGGAAATCCTCATTACTGATCGGTTCTGTCATCGCTCATTTGCCTCTGGTGGCCGTTCTGGCTTCTACCACAAACCAGGTACCTCATCCTGTGTGATTAAATAAAAAACGAACTTTTACTGGCGCAATCTTCTGTTTGTTGTTCGTGTGAGCTTTGGGGAATACCAAAATCTGGAGTGCCCATTTATTCTGGCAGCAAGTTGCATCGGTTTTGATTGAAGCGCTTAAGGCCCACCCAGACACAGTTGGTTCGGGATTGTGCATGACATCATATTTTCCCTCAGGGCTTGGCCAACACAAAGTTAGAAACGAACAGAAACGATGACATACAACAGGAAATTATTATTCAACAGTGGTTTTGTTTGAATCGTCACGATGTGTGTTTCAGTGATTAAATGTTATTATTGTCCTTCTGATATCAAACTGCATCCCAGATACCCCACAACAAGTTTTAAACGTTCCCTGCCCGACAACTGAGTTTAGAGGGTATTTATAGGAGCACGAGTAAACAATTAAATCGTATTTTATTTTAGGGATAATCAAGCGTAATATTCTTAATTTTTGGAATAAAGTGTTAACCATTCATTTTTTGCATCGCTACTTAAATTGATGTACAAAGTTATCCTTGAGGAATATTGAATGTAATAATTACAACTGATGTTCAGATTTTGTCTTCATATTATGTGATGGCCTTCTCCAGTTCCATGTAGCCGTTATTATGGATAATGCGATAACGGTAGATTCATTTACTTCGATGTTAAAAGAAGCCCGAACTTGAATTGATTGTACCATGACAAAAAAATGGCACTCGTGAGTGCTTTTCTGGAGCCTTAACGAAAGTCCTTTAAGACAATTAGCATTATTGAATGAGACAGATAACATACGCCAGTGTATCAACAGCAAAATACATGCCACATTATCCTTCCCTTGGAAGCTTTCAGATTGATTCTTGTCTTCCATCTCTATTCTGTTACCCATTAATGACCTCCAAGATTGCCACATGGGTGGCGAGGGTTCAATTTTATTTTATTTTTAGTCTTTTAGTCTCTTTTGGTCTTATTTTTAGTTCTCTCACTCTCAATAATTCTTCCCTCCTCATTCAATTATGTGCTGAGACCGTTTGCAAGGTTTTCATGTGGATGCACATGTCAGAGGCACGAGTGGACTTAATGCTGACCATTTTAGCATTTGGAAATTCGCTCCCTCTTTGTTTCTTTATCATGGTAGAGTTACTTCACATGCTACCTTGTCACAATGCATTGACTGTTAATTCTTTCTTTTTCTCCCACTTTCATTCGCCCAGACAGCCCATTTTGAGTGGTGACTTTTGTTCCCTGTTTTCTAGTTTTTTAACTCGCTTTTTGTGATATATAGTTGCTGAAGATATTGATGCTTCAGTACCTGTGATAAGCATGACTTGACGCTTTGGCTTTTGATATTGGTTTATTTGCAAGATATGTAAAGCGGAACGTTTGGCAGGCTCATATGAAAGAGATGGTGTGAACTGGCAAACAGATGTCATGTATTTTGAAAATAGATCAGTAAATGTAGATTATGTTTACTGGGGAGAAACTGGCAAGAGCATCGCTACAATTAATTTAGGACAGATCCAAATCGAACTTTACCTAGGAATTTTTCTAAACTATGGCTTTGATTGACCATATTCTGGCTTAACAATATCAGTCCAACGGTCTTCTTTGGTTGTTGGTTTGGGGCTAGAGGGACTAAACTCCAACAGGAGTTGACTACTCGTCTGTCAATATTAGCTGTCCGTCGCTTTCGCTTTCCTGGCAAATGGTTTTGTAAGGGAAGCAAATTTGGTGTGGTACCTTCGTTACACCATTTTCGTTTTTGTTTAGGGTGATTAGGAGATCGTAAATGGATCCTGTGTGTTACCCTCGGTTTTCGAACTGCGTTAAAGGTTACTGAAAGGCGTGGTGCACTAATGTATCATCTCAAGCATCAAGCTTACATTTCTCCCTTGAGTGTTGTATTTTGTTGACGAGTGACGTGTATTAAGAAAGATGGAGATCATGGGGGCACGAAGGGCTTTCTTGCGGAAATGTTGCATTTCCATTGCAGTTTAGTTGTACTTGATAAGATGCCAAAACGGAGATACATACCAGAACCTACCCTGCCTTCAGTTACTTCTCCCTTTAGCTTCATCCTAAATATTCAAAATGTGTTCTTGATTCAGTTATTTTTATCAACGAAGTTTGGTACTTGCTTTTTTTTTACTCTGAACAGCTCTCGGCATACTAACAAATCTATTGGTCGTGTGGATAATTCTGTTGTGAACCACTGAAACTAGAATGGTTCAGGTTATAGTTTGTGTCAGTGCAAAACAATTAATCCTTCCCAGTACATATGATCTTGTTGCCCCAGTTTATATATTGACCTGGGGAGCACAGATACCACTTTTCTATAAAAGTCGTTTGTAATTTACAAGATCTCAACAGATCCTATGTTCAAATGGGGAGTAAATTTACCCCACAAAAGATAAATGTGCTTGAAGGATAGATTATGTGATTTAATAGAAGCTTTTCTAGTTTTCAAATTAACAATGGATATTGTGTACGTTGAGAAGTCTGAAAATATTGTGCTGTGGAAATTTTTGTTCTGTGTTTAAAAATACGTGTGTGATGTTTAAACGTTGGAAGTTGGGTTGATCGTGAGTTTCTGTTAATGGAAGGCAGGTCAAAGTTGGTGATTGGAAAGGCGGCACTCTCTATCGTGTAAGCCGGAGAACATATGGTCTGAAGGACCTGCATCTTGTCCCTCTCTCATCTTACCGTTTAGTTAATCAAATCAGCTTCCGAAATTTATTTTTGTAGAGTTTTCTAAATTGCAGCAGTAATCCATTTCGTATTTTATTGAAGTTCTGAGTGGAACTTTGAAAATGGAGGTAAATTGCGATATTTCCATGTTCTGGAACATTTGTTAGAATTTTCCAGTTCAGAAACATTACTTGGTATCTACACCTCGCAGTCAAATTTCTGAAAACAATTTTATGTACCTGCTTTCGTGGTTCGTTGTTAGTTTTTTTTCTTCTATCCAGTCAGAATGAATTGATATTTTGGAAAGGTTGTTATTTAAATAAAACGGGATGTTTAAACTATACACTGATGTGCAGTATTCAAGTAGCAGAGAATTGGAAAATGGCGAAATAGCAGAAGAGAGAATTTTGTATAGAAAGTCTTTGGATCGAGTATTGGTGCATTCTAATGCTTGACAATCTGGGTCATCCATCCAAAGTTTGCCTACCATTTTCAACAAGAGCGATTTTCATAAATCGAGAATATTCATTGTTCAGAACAAAGTACAGGTTGCAAACGCTATTTACGTTTATTGTTACTGTCTGCAAGCAGACTTTTTTCCCCTTGGTTGTCAAATTACTTTGAAAATACCTTAAAATACTGCCTCAGTTTAATCAAAACAGTTTTTTTACATCTGAAGTTCATGTGTGCATAACCGAGTAGTTCTCAACAAATGAAATTGTCGAGAAAACAAATGTCGAGAGAATCTTGAAAGAAAATTGAAAACTGAAGCTACCAACGGACAGATGTACTGTGTTTCTATTCCATTTTGTATTTCCTCCATTGTTCGATGCCTTTGAAAAAAGTAGTTCAAGAAATGCTTTAGAATGCAAGCGGATTGACTGATTTTAGATGATCTCTTTATGGTTTTAACTGAGCTGCTAAATATTATTTTATTGAATGATCTTTTGTTATTGTGTGTAGTGGACGTAGTTATTCCAGCTTTTAAGTTGTATAAACAGTGGTTAAAGGTGACAACAACAAGGCGAAACCAACTGATAGCCAAACAATTTTTCAATTTGGAAAGGTTCTCTTGAGGTATGGAGAAAATTACTTTTCTGTTTTAATTTAACCACTGAAGTTGCTTGGAAGGCACGTACCGTCATGAGATCAACAATGGATTAGCAATCTTTTTTGATATCCTGATTTCCTCTATTTGTATACCATTATGTAATGGTGATACCTTGCAGTTAAAATTCAATTGATGGTAGGCCAAAATAGTATGTTAAATAGTTTACGTTTAAGGCAAGCCTTCTATTGTAACCCATGAAAAGAAAACCTCGAGCTAAAATATGCATTCATAAGTGACCGGCAGGTGAGATAATTCAGTGCTTTGAAGATCATGCAGCTAAAATAACAGGATAAATGTTCGGAGTGTTTTATGGTATTTAACGACCTCCATAGTAACAAACTAAACTTATTGAACTTGAATTTTGCAAGGCGGTTTTGTATTGGTGGTGACGGCCACGAGGCAAATTATCAGATTTCCACGTGCACGGTATGCTGCTTGAGCCTTCCAAGATTCTGGAGATAGCAGGTCTAGATGTTTCTCATTTGCATGTTGGAGGTAGCTAGAGGTATGAGGTAGTTAGACGTATGATTTGGCGAGGAATGAAACCAGTTTTTTCAATACGATGAAGTCATAACTCACACCCCTCATAATGAATGACCGTTTGGACGTAAGATAGCCGCTACCCTTGATGTGAGCTAAATTGGAAAAAAAGTTTTTATTTTTGAAAACAATTATGTTTTGAATGTGAGCAAAGCAGCTAGCACCGAATCGCAGACCAATCACTACCGATGAAATTTGAATCGCATCGCGCCGGGTAGTTCCCAAAGGGATACCTAAATTTATCAAACTGCTTCTAACGTCAGGTAAAACAACAAGAGTATGGCTTCAATCGTCATATATGTTTAATGAGTTTACCTTTGAACTTAACCTCCTGAGCTGAGAAGCACTGTCAATCTTCCTTAATAGAGGGAGAGGTTGCTACTTGAGCTCGCTTTGGAATTTTATTTCCCTTTTTTAGCATTAGCAGGGACCTGGAATATTAAATCTGGCCATTAGTTGCCCAGATTATACTATATGAAACTTATAGCCTTCAAAATGTAAGATAAAAAGCGAAAAGGTAGGAGAGTATGCAATTAGTCGTCTGTCGTAGCACTCCGATCCCCACCCGTCATACCACCTGTGTAGAGTTATGGCCTTCTAGGATTGATTTAGTCCTATTTTACTTCAAAGGGTTTTTAACTAATTTGGGGTACATATTAATATTTTTCTTTTGTTGTGTAGGTGAACGTGTCAAGAGAGCAACTAAAGCGATAAAATACGTTACGGCTACAGTCGGATCAACGGTTACACTGCGTTGTGATACAGGACACGATAAATTTGACATGATAAAATGGCGTAAAAATGGCTCCACTATTCCGATATTCATGCAGTTTCAGAAATACAAACCTAATACGGCTGCACATTATGCAGGACGGGTAGAACTTACCAACAGGAAAGATCTTCAGGTTGAAAATGTTGGACAAAAAGATCAGGCAGTGTATTTGTGCGAAACGACGGTCCTAACAAACGAGGTAACAACAACAGAACATGGATCTCCTATCCAACTCACAGTGCAACGTAAGTAACTGAGCTTTTGTTGTTGTTGTAGTTGTAGTTGTTTGCTGTTCACCCAGAAAGCACATCCTAAAATTTCATTTGTGATGTAAAATTATGACGATAAAGAACTGGTAAAACTTCAATTTTACAGTAACCAACTAATGGGCTTCATGGACCCCATGCTAAAGCAACTGTTGTTGAAAATAGTTGTCTTTCTTAAATGTTAGTGATAAAATAACATTAAATTCTTGGATAATCAATTTGATGACATTGCATTTTTAGGATTTAGGGGAAGGTACAGACAGGCACTCGCAGTTCTGCCGCGAACGATCTATATCATCGATTAAGTACAGGAAATCTACTGAGTGTGGTGATACAACAACGCACTCCCATCTAGCCCTTCTATTTTTTCATCCGGAATTGTTTTATTGTATTGTAACTTATTGTTACCATTGAAGTATTGCAATAAAGTGATTTTGAGAGAGTTGATTACTGTAAGAGGACCAAGAGTAAAGGGATGTCATTATACTTAATAAGATATGTAAATGATATGTTTTACCGCATGAATGAACAGAAAATTTATGAGACTTTTGGCAGCTGTAATAGGGGATAACTGCAAAGATGCACCTTCTTGTTTTAAAGAAGAACATCAACTGTCCAGTTTACAAGCGGAAGGACAGGATAGTAAGCAAGCACTTTTTACTATCTTCGTTGCACATACCAAGATTCATCTTCATACTTTTGAACAATCGCTCAAGATGGTACCCAGCGTACCAAATGGAGATTTTACAAGTCGACTTTTTTTCTGAAATATTTGTTATCAGGATGCCACATGTAACAAATATGTAGTGATGCAGGTGAACATATGTTGTATTTAGGCATAAAAGGAGGGTAATATAGAATTGCATCTGAAACAAAACTATTCAGTTATTTTTCCAGAGTACATGCTGCATCATGGGAACATGAAAATGAGGCTAAGTCGGTGTTATTTTTTTTGACAGTGAAGAAGTTCAACTTTACACTAAATACTTAGTTTTGTAATGGGTAAAAAAGATGCTGTGCTTTCTAAGTCCTTCTAGAATCACCCGATTTCTGGCATTTTGTATCATTTCATTTTTAGAGTAGTGGGATTAAAATTTCACCCTTTCAGTTGTAATAGAGAAAACGGTCGGTACTGTGGATAGCATTCATTGTATATCAAACAGTCAAGGTTTCATTAGAGCAAACGTTTCAAGAATGCGATTGAAAATTGTTGTTTGGCTTGTTGAAAAAAAATATTCTTGAAATCAATTTGAAATAGGAATCAAAATAACGAATGAGAGCATGTAAATTCCCCATCATTGAATGATAACAAAATGCACACAGCGCCGCTGTTAATTGGTGAAAATGATGATTTAGCCAAAATAGTTTGAGTGAACTTCAACAACAACAAGACCTTTCAGGAACAGAACAGGGAACTCAGAAGGAGGTCTATTCAAATTGCTTATTTTCGTGCCGGTAACGTTGAACGGGGAAAATATGAAAGGAGAAAGAAGAGGAAATGCGTAAAATTGTATTACGCAAGGGGGTTTAAGCCACGCTTGCCTCACGATAGGAGGGCATTCAAACCACAACAAAACATCTGGTGGTGAAAAAAAAAAGAAGATTGAACTGATTTGATATGGAAAACAACCTCAAATAATTAGTGCAGCATTTATAAATAATAAAAATAATTTGCTAAAACACAGGTAGTATTTAGATGTACAACATACGACGTAGTTTCAGGCATTTTTATGGTAATTTGATTCTTAATGAGCACTACCTTGATAAAGCATAACAAATTTTTTTCTCGCCAGAAATGGCTGTTCTATGCTGCGTGATTTGATAAAAGCTTCGCTGTAGTCATCGAATTTCTTACAAGGTGCTAGCAGAAACCTGTAATCTTTTGGGGTAGCAAAATTAGAATTTTCGAGACCTCTGAACCAAAGGAACAAATATCAGTTTAAAACTAACGACACAGTTGTTATCGTCAACTTACTATGAAAATAGTTAAGTAAGGAGCAGACTGTATATTTAGAGCTCTGTCGAGCTTTAGGCTAAGAATCGACACGAGTACCCAAAGGCAATACATGAAATTACGTTTGGGGCTCAAGAAAAGGGGCTCGGTTATTAACTTTCTTTCTAGGATTCATAACCATCGTTCTGCCACTCACCCTTGGCAGTATTAAAAGTCGCTTAAGTGCTTGGTATTCCAAACAAAGCACTGCATTCAGGGTGGTTGCCTTACTGGAAACCTGGAACTACCTTCATGTCAAGTTGACAATCTGCCTACCACGCTGCCTTTATTGCTTTTAAGATCTTAAGAAAGGATTATTGATATTTAATACTGGTAACGTAATCTTGTATAATATGTTAGTTCAGAAAAGTCTAATTATGAAACCAGTTGTAGCTAGATGACATACAGAGTGTACAGGTTCTTTTTTGAGTAAATTAGAAGGTGTTCTTAAAATTTTGTTTCGTATGCTGGGGGGATTTCCTGCAGTAACCATTTCCACATTTAAGCCGAAAGGAAAAAGCTATACTACTTCAAACTTCATTCGCTTTTTACCGCCCATTTAAACGGAATCTACAACCAATGCGCCCAAGTGGTTTTCAAATGTGTGAGCTTGAAACTTGCTTCCCTGGACACTGTTCCTCCCCGGCAGAATAATGCTCCCTAATGGTACTCAAATAGCGTGTACAAGAAGTCCAACATGTAGGTATAGATTAAGAAGCATTTGCTGATAGTTTTTTTTTTTTATTAAATTCCTATTTTTATATCGTAGAGCGGCCGTCTTGCCGAGGAACGCCGCCGTCGTTCATTACCGCAGTGGTTGGTAGCTCAACTTTGCTGCCTTGTGAACCAGTAGGTAGTCCAGAACCAAAAGTTAAATGGTCGAGGAATGATGGAACTTTGCCCACTGGTAGATACAGTTTGACAGACCGTGGCTTAGGAATCAAGGGTGTCCAAACAGGTGACGGTGGCCGATATCAAGTCACCCTTAGAAGTGAAGCAGGAACATTTGCCCATGTTATGGAGTTGATAGTTCGAAGTGAGTGTTTTAAATTCCTTAGCACCTGTTTAAGAGCACCAAGTTAAATTTTGAAATAGGTTAAGTGCAGGAAAACTAAGGCCCTAATCTTTGAAGTAGTAGATTGGCTTTTAACTGGGTGTAATTTTTCTCTTCCACGCGGGCGAGGACATCTTGGTCCAAGAATATTAGTAAGCCAAGGATTACACAGCAACACCAGTTATGTATTATGCATTTTATAACGAATTTAGTTTTCCAGGTGATAATTTAATAACAAAGTGGTCGTCAGTGAACTAAATAAACTATCAAGAACCCTTGCATCAGTTAAAAAGTGTCACCCTAAATTATTTATACATCGCACAATTTTAATCTGTTCCAACCGTAATTGGGACCCCGTTATCAAGCGTTTACTGTGTTTGCCTTTTTTACGTGCTATTTAAAGAGAAGTTTTGCACTTTTAAATAGACCACACTTTGGAAAGATTGTAGCAAGTAAAACAATATTTTGCGCTTTCGTACTGCCATATGTGTAGTCGTTATGTTTCGAAAGTATGTGTAGAAAGGCACATGGGTGATAAGAACTTCTTTCTTTCAGCTTTAATTACGAGAAAAGTTTCTCCGCTTCTGTTTTCTTCTGAATTGAAACTAAAAAACACAACTTTAGCATTCCTATAGGTAATGTGAAGGCTGTTAAATTAGACACGTTCAACGTATAAAATAGTAAAATTAGCAGATTGACCCCGGTTCTTTGAAATTCACTCGTTTCAAGTGACGCCAGTCTTTCAAGTTATGTAGGTGTCATAAGATGGTACAAACTCAAGAAAGAAGTTTGTTTTGTAAACGACAAAAAGATTTTCTGAAACTATTGAAAACAGTAAAATATGAGTATTTCAAGTGAGAAAATTCGGTAAACACTACTGGAGACTTGGGTAGTTAAATATTAAGCAAGTGTTGGTATTTAAAAGTTCATTAAATATTTGTAGTTATAATTTTTTTATCTTTTTATGCCCGTCATAAAGCGCATGTTGAATTTTTTTTACTTCCTACGTAGTCCCAGTTTATTTTGCTTTCGAAACATTGAAATATGTTATTGTTCCCGTTTTGATTTTTTCAAGGGTACACTTATTCTGGACCACCACTGATACTTGATCTTCACGTACAGGTCCGCATAAACTTACCCCCTGCCCCTAAGTATTAATCCCTACGTCATTTATTGAAATAAAATGAATATATTTTGTGTAATCGCGTTATTTGTATAACTCTTTTAGAGAAATTACGTGACCCAGTTTGGGATGTCATTATCATATTGTGTTCTTTGCCCCGATGTTAATTTAATGCAGCACTGTTATTATGTAATGGCAGTTTTCCACGATACTTTTAAAGCGTGGACATTTGTTAGTCGTTTGACATGAATAAATCCTTATCTTAACATGAAAATTTAATGTAAGCAGGGTATTCTAGCGTTCATTGCCTACAAAATAAAAGCTATTCATGCGGATGAAACTATCTCTCAGGATATTACTTGTACAGAAAAGAACTTTGAAGAAAATTTTCTGGCCCTGGGACATTCCGTTGTATTTCTTTGACTCTGTAAACTGGCAAAACATGAAAATGGGCATAAAGGCAACGGATGGATTAATTTGATAATAATCAATGCAGGCTCAGATTCCTGTCACCAGTTTAAACACGTTCTTTAAATGCTGTGCTGGTCTTCCAATTGACGCACATATATTTTAAAAGTGTTTTGTCATAGTAAAGTTGCCAAGTGCCCGTTAAAAAGGAACGACGCTAAAGAACAAAATTATTTATGCCCGTTTATAGAAGGTTGTTCCCAAAAGGTGCTATAAGAGTTTTTAAGTAAAGTATTGAGCGCAGTAATTATGGCAGTTGAATTCAGTTACTTTCTCGACATTGTGTTTGGTATGATTTGTATACGATTCTTACCCGTGGTACTTTGCTTTCCAGCAACATCTTCTGTACTTCCCGGAAATTACATTGATGCAACAGAGGACCAAATCGCCCGGGTTCCATGTGGCAGTGGAGTATCGGAGAAAGGTGCATCAATTGTTTGGACTCGTGATGGTGCTGATGCAACAAGAGATCCAAGATTTACCATTGTTGCTTCTGGGACTCTTATAGTAAACACAGTAAAACGGAGAGATTCCGGAGTTTATCAATGTTCTGTGCGAAAAATACAAGCGGATGGATCACTTGTTACGGTCTCCCATGAGATGTATCTCAACGTCCAGTGTAAGGTTTACTAATCAACTATGATGATCTTTGTTATTTGTCATGTGCTTCTTCCGAGCACTTGTCTTATTTGATTTATTGTGCTGTCTCTAATTAATATTTGCTTGTCAATTCAACCACTTTGTATTGTAAAAAGGGGGACTTTTGCACAATCTCGCCACGTATATCTTTTTCAATCGCAATTTGAACATTCGCTAGACCAATTTGCCTTGCCGCAATCGTGTATTTCATTATAATGGTTGAATATAAGAATTTCAGCGACGTAAAGTATTATTTACGATTATGAAGTTTTCTCCATGCAGATAGATAGATTTGGTTGTTAGGAAATCAAAGGAATAATTATGTACAACTTTGGTTACATTAGTTTGTTTGGGTTTTTTCCCCAAAACCCGGTTCCGATATTTCTAGGTAAGCTTGTGTATTTTGAGGGTATTTGAGGATATTTTGCCTTCGCGTTGATAACAAACAAAGTATTTTCCTTTCGGAAAAACTAAATCAGGAATTAGTTGGAATCTTAGATAAGATATATATGTTGCTTCGCCGTGGCTTTGTAACCCAAGTCAAGAGGTGAAATGTATGTATATTTTGGGGACCTTTTTGAATAATTCTTCCCGGGTTATTCTAAATATCAAAGCATCCAGAGGGCACGCCACAAAAAAACATGGTGTTTAGATGTAGGCCATTGGCAATTTTGTTTCAGTAATATGAATGTTTACAACAAACAGCTTTAATTTCAGTAATCAGTGGCGCTATTTATAAATATTTTATAGGTTATACTTTTTACACGTTATAATTCGGATTTGAATAATTGAGAATTGAATATGGGAGACTACTTTTCTGGTGTCAACAGATTTGCTAATGTTATTTCACCACTATTTTAAAGCACGTAATAGGTCTTTTAGAGCTCCTTTAGTGTATTATCACTTTAAAATATGAATTGTTTGCATACTTTTTACTACGTTGTAGCTGAAAGTAAGTGAGAGACCATCATGTTGCTATTATTTTTGTGCTTTTAATGTTTGCCAGAAAATATTGCTTTTAAAAAAAAAGAAATACTGACCTCTCTTACCCCGCCCATTCATAAATAAGGTCAGTTTTTTCTTGTCTTATAGAACGGTTTTCTTCGTTTTGTTCAATCCTCTTTGGGGTGTTTCGTGTGAAAGATTTCCAAGTGTTGGTGTTTGTTAGGGTACTGTTAGTGGAAATTTGACAGTGTAATAAGTATCGAGTCACCACTTTTTTCCCCCAGTAGTAGAGGATTTGGACTTGTGATCTAAATGTTGATCTTCTTGCCAAAACAAAAAAAGACATGATTTTTCTAAACTTTTTTACAGACCTACCAGATATTTTATACAGCAAAGAAGAGGTAATGGCTCTAGAAGACACCATTATCGAACTCCCCTGTGTTGCTGTTGGCAACCCGGAGGTTAAAGTAAGCTGGATCAGGGGAGGGTTAACAATTAAGGAAAGCGAGAGGTTCGTGATTACAGCAAACGGATCATTAAGCATACAGAATGTCACGTTAAAGGAGGAAGGATATTACACATGTGCACCTTACAATAAATTAGGCTCTGGAACGAGACGGGATACTTTACTCACAGTACTTGGTATGTTGGCTTGTATTAGTTATTTTCATATAACGAAATTGAACTTGAAAAGACGGGTAAAAAGATTTTTATGATTAAGAAGAGTGTATAATGTCATACAGGGACGTTTTTAATGCCCGACCAGTACTATAACCATTTAGATAGCACATTCTGTATGTGATTCGTATGAGACATAAGATTTCATGTTACATTAACACGAAGATATTTTATGATGCGAGTTTTTAAGGAAAGTTTATTGAAAGTGACACTCGGAATATTGCAGAATGGTCCCAAATTCAAGTTTCTGTCTTTAGTTATATAATTTTAAGTTGGTAGTTTTGCGCGAGTTTCACAATTTTTTATGTAAAGTAAAGTTTTTATCCTCCTGTTGTACCGATTTCATGGTGGTAGTACTCCCATTCCTCTCTTGTTTACCACAATATCAGAGGGTGCAAGCTTGGTTTTAGATACCACTTTGCGAGTTTGTAGTCGTACCCTGTAAGTTGCTGTAATCCCCATTGGCTTTTAGCTGGTAGAGACTTATGTTTCGAGTGCATAATCTAGTGCTCACACCTTTATTATGATATTTCATTAATGCTTTTCTTGAAACATTTTTTCTATTGTACTTAATTTTGAAATATTTCTTGTTCTTTTTAGTCTCCCCTAAATTCGTCAATCAACCGACAGAAGCAGTTACTGTTGGATATAAACAAAACGCAACCCTTGACTGTCAATCCACAGGGAAACCGAAACCAAATATAACGTGGTTCCCAGTGGAAGCAAAATGGCCATATGGAAGAGTCGATGAAAATGAGGGCATTTTGACGATCATAGAGACAGTGCCACATGATCATGGAAGATATAGGTGCATGGTGTCATCTATTGCCGGAAGTCTTATCAGGGACTTCGTGGTTAAAATATCATGTAAGTAGACACGAAATCTGTAGTTTACTTATATTGATCATATTTTGGACTCTTTTTTGGTTAAAAAGGCTTTATTGTTGATTTGTATATCTAGTGTAAACTTAACGAGTGGAAAGAATCCGTAGCTCCAAAATGTTAAACACAACACACGGTTGCACGATTAACATATAGGTTTTGAAGCTTAAGGCATTTTTATTGTCCCAGTGATAGTTTCTAACGAAATACACTTGAACTTTGTTTGCGTGTAGAAGTGCCATGTTTCGTGCGGCTTATTGATACCAATTTGTGACATCTCTTTTTAGCCGTGCCTGTAAAACCAACGAATTTATCAGCAGTTCGCAGAGGTGACGATGTGGAGTTAAATTGGGTACTCAGTTACAACGGTGGCAGCAAAGTCAAATTTGAAGTGTGGTATCGACCCGTTGATCTCAGTGATCATCATTGGAAAAAGCGATTAGTTACAAATTCAACATCAACAACAGTGTCCAACATAAGTGCCAATCTAGAGAACGACAAATTCCTCTTTGCAGTACGAGCTAGAAATAACAATGGCTATGGGGATTACAGTGATATTATTGAATTTACTGGAGCTACAGGATTGGTAGTATCGATCGGACCAACTATCAGTAGTAAGTTTTCTATGATTTTCTTTGTTATCCACCCATTAAAATCTTGCACTCATTAAGTCGTGGTCGTGCAAGTGCGACGAATTTGCTATGCCGAATGGAAACATAATTGCTACAGTTTTCATAGTTAAATCGAGTATTGGTCAATTCTTACCCTTTTTTCCATACTGCGTTTGAACTCTACTGTAGAATATGTTTTATTCTATATGTTCAATGTGGGTTACTATCAAGTACGTAGAATGGCTAAAATTCAATTGATATTATGCACGAACCTCTTTTTATTCTGAATATGCTGGGTGAAAACAACAGTTTTGTATAAAGCTTACCTTTAAAGTTTTTGAAAAAGGCAAACGAAATTACGCTTGACAAGTGATAATTTTTTCCCACATTGGAGAGGTAAAATCGTATTGCATGCAGAGGTTTTAGGTATTTTTTTTTCGTACATCAGGTCACCCCATATTTTTGTTTAGCAAAAGAGCAGTCTGTGTCTGGAGTGATCATTTTTATGTCAACAATTAATCTACTGCTTACTTGCTGATTGCCAGCTTTTAAGGATCTTGCTCAGCCCTTTGTTTGTAATTGTGTTTTTGGTAAGCTTACTCTTTACAAGACAGAAATTTATATGTATTATTTAACAAATTGCTTTCGAATCACAGAGGATTTAAATGCTCATTGTCATCATTTGCAAACATGGACAAAAAAATTTACTTTACCCATGTACATTCGGTGGGAGGTAGACTACAAGGGACAATGGGTGCGGTGTGCATAAGCACAGCATAACTTGTCTGCCTCAGTCTACCTACCCTGATCTACTTGCCCCAATCTACGAACAGATATGGTGTAGGAAACCATATCAGCCGATTGGATCATATCATAGTTATTACCAACCAAAGCTAACTGGTCTGGAGGGAAAGGCTATATTTTCTTGGACGTGAACGTGATATTTCGTGGTTTCGGGGGTTCTTAAAACCTGCCCTCGCTTTTTTAGCTTAATCTTCTTTTTTTGAGGTTTTTTGATGCTCAAACCGTCAATTACTCATCCCGCCTCAATGAGGTATTAACTGTTTTGCGTGTTAACTTTTTGAGGTGCCTCAAATATTAGAGAAATTTCTGATATGTTTTATAATGGACTCGCGTTTTTCTTTTTAATTGAAATTTTGCCAATGGACAAAGTACCTTTACAGTTGCTCTGTATTAATATATATTTTTTTAATTTTCTTATAGGAAAACCCCTTGAACCGACAGACATGATTGTGAATGTCACTAAATCTGGGTATGTAATTACCTGGCTTTCTATTATGCCCCCTGGTCGACCAGCATACACACACACAGTTGTTGAAATGAAAGAAAACGATGGCTCATCGTCGTGGAAAGCTGTTGCCGAAAATCTCCCTGCATCGCTAAGAAAGTTTAAAGTGAAGCTAAATGAACGTGATTCAAAGTTGCCAGAATTTCGCATGTACACAGTAGCGGGAACTGTTAAGAGTAGTGTAACATACCCATCAAAAGTTTCAGTCAAAGGTAATTTTACATAACGTGTATTGACAAATTTTCATTATTAGCCAGGAAATTCCTGTTATAGGAGTTACACAGTGCTTTTCATATGAATATTTTGGGTGCTGGGGATTGTACTTTAAAGCAATACGAAACTGATGGATAGGAAGAATGTTCTAGTTTTAAATTTTTTTGTAGTGAATCACCTGCAAAAATGACATTTATTGTTTATCGTTTTGTATTATCATGCTATTATTTTTACTGCATTCGGTTTTAACACTAAAAGTGGGTGCCGTTATTTAGAGTTTAGTAGACATTTTTCTTCATTCCGTAAAGAGCTATCTAAAAATTTCTCTTGGCCCACGGATGGCTTGGTTCAAGGTAGTGGCGTTGCTACAGTACATGAATTTTTGAAACGTTTACTTTTAGAAAAAAAAATGTTTTTGGAAGAGATTCTTAGTACCACCATTTTTTGGTTATGGCATCGGGGACCGTTTGCGGTATATCTTAATGCACATTGATGTCGTACTCATCATGTTTAAAAACAAATGTGGAAATACCAGTAAATTAACGCACTGTGTTGATGCTAAGTTCTGTTAACGTCTTCATAACTCGTAGTCTTTGTTTATATAGTTTGTAACATCATGCCGGAATTGATTTTTAATTTGTTAAAGCACCCAAATAGCAGTGAAATGGTATAAGAAGTTTTTAAAAGGAGATTATTTAATCCAAACATTTACTGTTTCTTAGACATGGTGGAATATTGTTGATGTTGTGTACATACTGAACAAGTACTGTTTAATCTATTTTGACGCGTTGTAATATACAGACCTTTTACAACATATTGCTATTCCCTTTATTTCATTAGATGTTCCAGGAAAAGAGGATGGAGCTGGAGGAACGGGTGCCGCAAAAACTGGAAAAGGACGCAACTCTTTACCTGCCATTGTACTAGGAACCATGTTCGCGGTATTCCTGATCATCCTGGTAATAAGCCTATTTTGTTTCCTGCGTGCAAGTAGGAGAAAAGCCCGGGACAACAGAGGTAAGAGCATTAACCACCAGGGTCTACTTCAGCAACAGTTGTTGTATTTTCATTCGTTACTCCTTTAACCACCTTAAATACGTAAAACGGAAAGTTAACACTTTGATTGCAAACTGGAAAAATTGATCTTGCAGTTCATTTAATGTAGGACAGTTTTTACGTTATGAGTAGTTGCATTAATATTTAGTTAAAAGGTAAAATATACTGGTAGCAGATGGTAGAAAAAACACAGCTGGAAGTTTTCACGTGGCCTACAGAAATTGGAACGCACATCCTACGCAGGACTCATAATTAAGGCGAACTTTATCCAAGAGTTTCTCTTTTGATTGTGGTTGTTTTTTGTGAGCATCATGGTACATATTAGTTCATGATTAATGTTGCATGATGAGTTTCAAAACAGGAAAGGTCAGTGATGGTACGTCTGATTTGAATGTCAGTTTTATTACTTAGTTTGCTTTTCACGTTCAGAGCTGACCTATATTGGATTTCGATGTCAGAACTTAAGCGTAAGGTTGATATCAGAATTGGTCATTGGCCAATTCTGTTATCAATTGGCCAAAGTTACTCCCTACCAGCAGATGCATTGAGGGAGAATAAACCAGCAAATCTCAAAAAGAAAAAAGATCCTTACTTTTTAAAGGCTTTTTTGTTTAAATTTTAAGGCGTAAGCTATTTTTCTTCGTTGTCAAGGTAAAGGAATACTCCATTCAGTTTTTCTCGTTTTGATATTAATAATTTTATTTCAATAGTTCGCATTTTAAATGATTTTTGCCAAAACCCTACACGTATTTATTTTTTGATTTTGATACATCACTGCTGGTGTGTTGATTTCGTGGAGATATAGCATCCATAATTTTCGTGAATTAAAACCAGGGGTCATGAGTCGTTAGTAATTTTAGTTCCTGGAAAACATTAATTACTGATGGCAAAAATTATTTTGTAGTAATTACTAAATAGAGCTGACAAGTGTACGCTGTACTAGTACCACAATTACACCTGGCATTATGCCAAGGAGAAAGATATGTAAGGCCGTATTGACGTACACGATAACCTCTTGCAGGCTCCCAGCAATTACTTAACGTTTTGACCAAATTTACCCGATAAGAGTAAGTTTGTAAACAACGATTTCCTGTTCCTTTCTATAGGAAAAAGGGCAAAGAAAGTACAGTTTGATCTGATCAGAAAGTAAGTAATAGTTTGGTATTTTGTTATTTTTAGTCACCACCGGTGTTAAATTGAGAGGGTTTTATTTTGTAAATTTTTAGATTAGGAATTTTGCTAACTTGCTTTACAAGTAGCTTTGAATATATATTCTGCCATCATTTGAATCTGAGATACGAGTTTAGATAGTGTAGCTGGAAAGGAACTTTCATTCTTATTTACGATGAAGGAGGATTCTTATCTAGGTTTGTATTGCAGTAAAACTAGTGCCAGTTCCCAATGTTTTTAAGGCCCCCAAAACTAAGATTGTTGCTTAAAATTTTGGGATTTTATTGGCTTGTGAAGATTTTATGAAGTATGACAAAAACACCACCAAATAATAGCGCACTGAGCTTGACCCCGGCGTTTGCCCCCCCCCATAAATAAATATATATATATATATATATATATATGTGTGTGTGTGTGTGTGTGTGTGTGTGTGTTTGTTTTACTTGATGAGCGTGAAAGATTATCTTGTAGAGGTTTTGCGATTTCTTCGGAGTACCCATAAAACTATGGTTAGCGGAAATAATAAATTAATTGTGTTGTTGGTGGGAAAGTAGAGTGTGTGGTTTAACAAGGTGATGTTTTGCTATCCCCTTTCAAGTTAAGCCCATAGAACGGATACTTTACTCTATATTGAACGACTGGATGGTTAACGTTTAACAATGGCTCTCCGAGAACTTTTGTTCATTGCGTTCCATGGGTGGCCGTAACTGAATAGTAATGTTGATGTTTTCATTCCAGTGCATATGCGAACGAATGATACCATACGAATCAGGGGAGTAGTATTATTATTGTGTTTTAAGCTTCTGTTCTTTTGACATGTCAGTATTTGTATGTTTTGAATTTAGAGCCAATGATCAGGAAGTGTATTTTTTACACTGTTATCAGATGCAAGTAATTCATTACGAAATCTGATAATGTAGAATGAGTTATAGACCAGGTTAATTTGTTACGTGATGGGTTCTTGCATTTGCTGTGCACTGAAATGGTAGGTGGTTTTTATTGGCAAATTCATTTTCTGATTTTACTAAATATTGTTTAGGGGTACCATTGCTAGTATGATGTAGCTAGTTTTTATGATGCGTACTTAATGTATTTCCTTGCCGAAGTGAAATCGGAAAAGAAACATTTATCACTTTTGTGTTACTCGTGTTTTTGTATTACCACCAGGGTTTTTTTTGTTACTTTTTGCTTTTACTACTTATTTTAATCGTGATTTAATCCATTTGGGATGGTATAATGTTGTAATTGCTTTTATCTTTACTTAGTGAGTACCCAACTCAAGACGGTGACAACGATTCATTTGATGGAAGTGTCTTTCAAGACAAGCAAAATGGTGGCCCCATATTAAAGATTAATGGAAAGATTAACGGGGGTGATAGATCAATTTTGAAATTGGAAGGGTACGAAAATGAGGAGTTCAGAGACCTTCTTTCCGCAGAGGAAGCGAAAATGGGTGTTCACGTAATCTTAACTCCAAATGCGAATGGAACCTACAATACTGATAAACGTTACTTAACTTTACCAAACAAACACAACGCAGTAAGTAAAAAGGGAAATCCGAAAAAGAAATTGTACAAGAGTTCTTCATCTCCTTGTGTTTTGGAGGGCCCCAAAGCCACCAATCCTGAAGCAGAGAAAGAAACAGACATAACCGCAGAGGAAATTCTTGATGAGGAAGAATATGATATAAGTGATCTCGAAACTGATGTGCTTGGTCAGTTAAATCCGAGGTTTTCGTCAATGAAGCATACACAATTGCTAGATTCGTACGATCAGTTTTGTCATTCCAGTGACTTTGGATCAAAAGATATAGTTAACAATACTAAACGTAAATTTTCAGACACTATAAAAGAAAGCGATGTTTTGGAGAATAATATGGCGATTCAGAAGAAACTCGGGAGCAGTAATAGAACTGAGAAGGATAACGAAGAAACTGGCACGATTGAGACCGAAACAACTTGTCAAGATAGAGGTTCGAAGGAAAATATGTTCGACGATTCTAACGATGCATCATCAGAAAATTCTGTTACGGAAAGTGAACGTCATGCAGCTTATGACGTGTCACCATTACCGTCACCNATGCTGTCAATGTGGGATTTCGTCCATTTAGGAGTAGTTTTCTTGACAACTTTCTTTCGTTTTCTTTTTCCACAAGACTGAATTGAAGACACATTTTCATCTGAATTATCCAAGTTATCATCATCTTCACTAGCACCATACTCGACTAACTCAAGCTGTACCAATTCTCAATACACCAGCGTCCACATCTATTCATACTGGAAAGCCCCTTGAAATTGATATTAATCATAACAATAGTCCTATTAGTCATAACACCATTTACATAACTAAGTGTTAAGTAGTCTAAACTAGAATCGACAGGAAATATCAATATGAGTCTCAATTTTGCAAATCTGAAATATGCTAACACTTCCTACCAATGTCTACAATTGTAGACTTCAAAATTTATTGACATGAACTTTTTGTGTAACGTTCAATAACAAAATAAAAGTATGTTTATTAGATAGAATCACCCTTGTAAAGTGTAAATACAAACTTTAAAACCGTCTTTACTGCCGGCTACCTCGCCGACACAGCAAAGTGCAGAACGTGGTTGGCAGTTCAGATTTTTTTGAAAATTGGCACACTTCTTATATCTTATACTGACACATTGTACCAAACTAAATATCAGTTTATAGCTCATCTTGCCTATCATCTATCCTAAAATAACGAGGGACATAATTTAATGCCAAATATGCTCCAAGTGTCTATAAAACAAGCATTGGCTTAGAGGTCTACTTTTGTAGACATTGGGAGAATTTGGGTTAAATCAAGTGGATCGTTTTCTTAGCCAGCAGCGTCACGCAAAGCTTGGTTCAATTGCAGAAACGCGTAGTTTAGAATCGTATTCGAAATCAAGTGGTTTTGAATCAGGTGGTGTCTCTCAGTCATCGGCCTCAGACGGAGAATCCAACCTCTTATCTGGTAGCAATGGTGCTTTAAGATTCAAATTGAAAGACTTGGAGAGTTTAAGCGATCACTCAGCACGGAGTTCACCACTTGTTGGTTCAAGAAAGCCATTTTTTCCTTCAATAAGTGAAAAGGGAGAATGGGATCGCCCCCCATCTCGAACATCTGCGCAACGATTTGCGCCTGTATCACCGGAAAAAAGACAGTTTCCGGACCTTGAACTCACAGACAACGAGGAACTTTTTGGAAGAATTATGGATCTTCAGCGTCGTTTAGGTGTAGATTTAGGAGATTCTTGGGAAGATTTAACAGACTTAAAACCTTCTTATTGTGGGTCGCGGCGACCTGTGCCATCTTCTTACCACGATGGTTACACATCAGATGTACCTGTATCGAACTATGCATCAAAAATGAACATGTATTCTGAAAACGAGAAAAACCAGCGGTGTGCGCGGTTATTACGAGAATTCAAGCGTCGGTCAACCAGTGATAACGAGAGTCCGACGCCTCTTAATGAAAAGTCAGTTCGAAGAAGTAATAGTTCAGTAAATGATTATATGCGAACTCCTCCAGCAAAGGTGCCTCCTGTAGTAAATCAAAATACCAGTTGTGGAAAGGAGGATGCAGGGTTGAACGAAGTTGTTTATCGGGAATGGCTGGTTTAGATACCTAGAAACATTAGACCCATTTGTACCCAGCCCTGCTAGAGTCAACTGAATATTCATATACAAAGGCCAAACCAGCTGCAAGAAAGGGCAGAGGGAGCTATCCATATACATATTTTACATTTGGAAGTACCAGAGCTATTTCTGTGGTAACTGCCAAAACAAGGCATGTTTAAATGGGATAAAAATTTTGTGATATTAATTAATTCTGATTTTAAACAGTGATGATATTAGAAATCGACAAAATTTGTCAGTTTTTGGTCATACACGAAACATCCAGTTTTTAGCCTGACAATTTTTTATCGCATACCATTGCCGTTATGCAATTTTTGTGTACATTCGCAGATTTCACATAATAGTATGATTGAGGGTCAAAAAAGAGAGAGATATTATTAATTGACAAAAACATTTGAACTTGTATAACGGAGAGGTGGGTGGGGGAGGGGTTAAAGAAAAAGAATAAACGTGATCGTGTAGAATAAGATAAAGGAAATGCTGACGCACCACACGCCGTTTTTTAATGATAAATACTGCTCTTTTTGAAGTGGTTTAATTTACCATACCTACCTACAGCTTTTATTACATATATTATCGTAGCCTTGTTAACCTGGGTGTAAAGTGGCTGTGATCCTGGTAGGATGTTATTTGTGCCTGCAGCTATATTTCTTTTAGTATTTCTGTTGTTTAAGTTAATTTTGAATGATACTATTTACCCCTGTAGAGAAAAAAACTCAACCTGGTTATGTTACAGAGACTATTATGGCTGTCATAATTAAATGCTATCATCATTAACAGCAATGTTATCATTATTGTCGCCACAATTTTTACGTATAATCATGGAATTTGACTTTACGTTTTCCCCTCTTATTTTATACATCGACTTTTGAATTATAACAAACTGCATAGTACAAAGTTATATTTTTGCCTCAGTTGAGAAAGCATATGAGAAAAAAGGTATAATTGAAGTATCGTGCTGACCCGATAATAGGTAAAAGAGTACGAATTATAAAATATACATTGAAATATTTTGCAGATCTGTGAAAAAGAAGAACCACAACACCTGCGTTTGCAAAATTTCTTTTCCTCGTAGGGCTTTTAATAGTTTGGCCGGTGCAAAAACGTGAGAAGCAAAGATGATTTTCCAGATGTTTATGTACGTATGTACGTATGTATGTAAGTATGTATATATATGTATATGTGTATGTATGTGGTTCTTTCTATCTATCTATCTATCTATCTATCTATCTATCTATCTATCTATCTATCTATCTATCTATCTATCTATTAGTCTGTCTAATCAAATCTGATCTAGTCTATATATAATATGTGTTTGTGTGTGTTTGTGTGTTTGTGTTTGTATGTTTTTGTGTGTTTGTGTTTGTGTGTGTTTGTGTGTGTGTTTGTGTGTGTGTTTGTGTTTGTATGTTTTTGTGTGTTTGTGTATGTTATTTGTGTGAATGTATGGGCAATGATAATTATTAAATAGATATTTTTAGTACATTTATAACAAGTATTCATTAGATCCAATTTGTCTTTGCGTTAAGAGAAAAGTCGTTATTTGTCATGATAAATTTATTGTTTGGCGTCTATTAAAATTTTGTTTGCACCCTTAAAATAGTTTTAATTTTTTATTTATTATTTTTTTTTAATAATTCGACCCCAGATAAAAGGTAATGTGTTACAAGTTGTATGCAAATAGCCCCATATGATTGAAGAAGAGGTACATCTGATTAATAAGCTGCAAGCAGAAATGAACCTCGGGCTCGGTTATTGGGATAAGGTAAAAGCGTTATATGAGTGCCCATCGAATATGTTTGTAGTTAAGCTAGAGGGCTTGCAAGAAAAAGGTAGGACTGGTTGAATGATGCTACTTGTGCATATTTTATAGCTTTGTATTAGATTGAGTCGGAAAAGAGTTCTATAAAATGCAGTTAATACACTAAGTTAAGGAGCCAAGTTAGAATAATATTGCGAGAGAGCTGTTGATTCGAGATTTTGTTTTTGCTGTGTTGTAAGACACGTGTATCTACCGATTAGCGCATTTTCCCCTGCCCCTCCTGTTAGTATGACTTTGAAATAGATTTTGCTAGATAGGAATTCTTGTATGCTTACCTCTCTGGAATGCAGAAGCCAAAAAAGATAAGCAATCGCTGAAACACAGTTCTTTGTGCTACACGATCTGGACCGTCCTAATTTGCTGGTACATTGGATTTTTTTTGATAAAATTGTCAAACAGAAAAATGTTTCTTGTGTCACGAGGCGACGATAGAGCTATCCAATATAATTAAAACTGGACGTTTGAGATTTTTAATACGAGAGAGCAATCATTCTGCTACACAGACGTTCGTTTGCAAGGCTTCTGTTGTTGGAAGGATAATTCTTTTACACATTTGCAGTTTTTATACTTGATACGGTTGATGAAGTAACAACTGCATCGTGCCAAACGAATTTGAATTAAGCAAGACAGGGTGCTCAGATGTTAAGAATGTCGGTCCCCAGTTTTTGACACCCATGCAAAGGCAACTTTTTCTTTGTTGTGAAGAAACCAGCGGAGCACAAATGTATAATTTTTTTGTTAGTTACGCTACCCTAATGTTGTTATCAGCAACTTTATATAACTGAATGGTGCAGGTAAGTAAAAGAACATTAAAATGATGGCGTATTTGCTTTGGGGAGCTGAACAAGAGGAGCCATAATCGCAAACGTTTCTTCTCAATTCATCTTTATTTAGACCAGGTCTCTTCAAGGGCCGATGTTCAGCACTGAAAACCCCAAAGAAAGGATCCTTGCACTTAGCCAGTTATCTTGTCATGAAGGTTGTGGATAGGTTATACCTTATTGAATACCCGCTCCAAGACTAGAATGGGTAGCGATATTTGGCGAACTTTTTACTCTTATCGATGGTCTCTTTTTAAGTGTTCTGCGCCTAGATCTCCTTGAAATTCAGTGCTAAACGCTACCCCAAGCTGTAAATTTAAACAAAATTTTCGAGCCACTTCCACATGAAAATATGATTGCCTGGTGTTTATGTATCTTTTAAGGAGGTTTTCAAAGAACTTTAAGATGAGCATTTAGACCTGTTAAACTTCACGTATTTGATTCGAATACAGAAAGTGTCCATTGCATATTAGGACGGTCTTAACGCAGAGTTAGCTTATCTGAAGAAAGGTGAAGTAGTGAAACGTCATTTGTTATAGTTTTGTTTTACTAGTAATGTTAAACTAGTTATCAGTAGCCTGAGCTTTGTTATTTTCTTTCTGACAACATTTACAGCCCAGCTACATCCATATGGGGCTCGTTGGCGAGCAGCATTTAAGACCACGTTAACATAGCTGTTATCCTTAGGATTTCCTTGATCACGTCATCAAAATTATCCTGGTATTCTGACTGTAGAATGCTAAAAGATTTATTTATTTTATAGCCACGTAGATTATAAGAGGAATTCTATCCAAATTCTCCCTGTAAATTATGATCTTTCATGATGCGTTAAAGTTTTAACATGTTTTTATGAAATAAAGAGTGAATAATTCGTTTAGTCTTGTTTTTGTCGTTTTTGTACCTCTGCAGTCGGGGTAGCAAAAGAGAGGCGGCGTCATGCTTGTGTCGCTGAAGGAAATGCCCATTTTTGAAGTTTCAAAAGAGTATGTAATTGCTACCCGATCCATGTTGCTTGTTTGTTCAAAGCTCAAATCGGGGATGGCGAGACTCGAGCCTTTGCCGAAACTGAAGTGATTTTTCTTTGTGGTGAAATTAGAGTTGCAAGCTTTGTAATGAGCTTGGTACTAATACCCTGAGTTGTGACAGTATGTCGGGGGTTCGGTTTATATTTGAAATAGTACATTAAAGTCATTATATTGAAAACGTCTATTCACATATCGAAAAGCGTACTATGGTGAGTACAACCAAAGTTTGAACAAAATAAATTGGGATCGTCATGGTAATTGTTTAAGCCGCGCAACTGTTTATTTATATGGTCATCTGAAAACTAAACACTACAATCAAGGCAAGACTGAAATCTGTAATAGCCAGTCACAGATCTTGCAATTTTAGCTTTCGCATAAGAAGACTGAAATGTATCGAAAGTACTTTTATAGTGATACAAATCCGTAAAAGGAAGAAAATATTTCAATCTGCGCTGATTATATTGTTCTTTATTACAGATTTCCAATACATTTTGAATAAACGAGACCCTTGTACCCATTTTTTGGTTACTGGGGCGTGTTCATTAAAGTTTATTCCATCCTTAGATGCAAGTGCTGAAAAAAAAGGACGCATATTTACCGTTTTATCTTCTGCTGGAAAAAACCCCAAGCATTCAAAGATGTGTGATGTGGAGAACAAGCGCTCACACGTGCAGTGGGACCTGCCTGGTAGCGCACAGTTTGTCCCCCCATCCTCAAAAAAAAGTTGGCCCATTAAACTGTCGTTCTTTGCTTTCGTAAAACGGTATCGGTAGAAAACGTTCGCATTAAGCAAATTTTAATTCAGTTATGGTAACAAACAAGATATATAAAATACATTATTAAGCGTACAGTTTAAAAATCCCATCAAACGAGCCTTGCAAATGCCCTGTATGTACCACAGGCTTCTCTGCATAGACATTTTTTCTACTTAAATGAAAAAACCTATGGCAGTTAACGAATGCCATTATGCTCCTGTGTGTTAAAATAATTTTAGCTGGCAAAAAATTCATTTACCTACAAAAATTGTGAGGTTTGCCGCAGATTTAAATACACCATTTGCAATTAATTGGCCACCCTGAGTGATAACACGTTTTTCAAAGTAAACAATGTTTTAATCACAGTTGGCACAGCGAAAGTCACCGTCAAATTCGTGTCACCGTTAAGTGCTGCAACGGTCTGATACTAAATTACTCCGATGCATTTCCATTCTACTGTACAACAACTAAAGGATTTAAAGCATTTTTACTGGCAATAGTGCATGTCATGTGTAAAGATGCATGATATCAAAATACCCAATGATTTAATTCTTGAGGCTGAATTAAATAAGACTGTAACCTGTAAAGCTGTAATTGTGCTCCTGTTGTGCTCATTTTTTTTCGGGTAGAATTGAAATATACTACTAATTTTGAATTATTATTTGGCAAGTTTTAATGTCTGGTTTTTACTCCCATCATCAGTGTGCCCTTTTATTTATGACATTCACAAAACAGCGGCAGATGACGTATCAAAATAAGTGCCAATGGCATTCATTGCAAATAACTATAGCACAAAGATTTACTGAGGGGCTTGGGCCTTCCCTTTTCGGAAATTTTGAGTAAAATGGTGTTAGTTGGTGCAACCTGGTGAATTCTGAGCACCAAATTATCAATATTGAGGTACGTGTTATTCTCCTTTAATAGGGGGATGATGCTAAAGTTTAGTGATTTATACTTTATTGTGTTTGAGAAATAAATACGATCCATACCTCTTTCAGATTGAAGCTGGCTTGGGCTAAGGAACACTCGTACAATAGGAGGACTGGAACATCCTTGGGTGCCTCGATGTATCCCTGGGAGATTTTGTTGAGGCCAATGTCCAGATGTAAATGCATTAGGATGAGACGCACAAGATATTCTCCAGATGGTGCTTCGCATGCAGGTTTT
The DNA here is from genome assembly GCA_003991215.1 of Morbakka virulenta. Classification (NCBI taxonomy): domain Eukaryota; kingdom Metazoa; phylum Cnidaria; class Cubozoa; order Carybdeida; family Carukiidae; genus Morbakka; species Morbakka virulenta. The sequence continues at coordinate 266,765 of RDPX01000009.1, read as the reverse complement.
TGTCCTTTTGTGGACTGAGAACGCGATCTTTGCATCTGCACTTGGAACGTAAAGTGTACATTCCTTGTTGAACAAAGCCCTGATGTTGGGATACATATCCTAATCTGCTGTTCTTGGGTACCATACAATATTTTGGTGACGGTCATCTTCAGCAAAATCATTCCAATGATACTCTGATTCCTGCAGCTCATGGAAGAATGACGAAGGTGATGGCAAGTTCCCTTTCCAAAATAATAAACTACTTGCTGCATCCTGCAGATCATCTTGTTTACTATCATGTTGGTACAAGAGAGAACAGGTGATTCCTAGCACGATTGTCACTGTCAAATTTGACTTTCAGCTCATTCTCTAGACGATCAATTTAAGATGTGGCTAGGTTAATACGATAATGTTGTTTTGGGCTTCAACTTTAAGCATTAAATTGATGCATCTGTTTTTTAGAAACTTTTGGCAGTTGAATGTCTACATCCATTTTTGCAGCTATTGGGGTACATTTCTCAAATCATCGTTCAAATTTTAAATGAATGTTTTTACGTAGTGTTCTGTCTGATATTGCCTGTATCATTGTCAATCATACTATAAGCCTGAACAAAATCTTAATCACTCGTTTGGAGTTTTTCCGTAATGGGTTTGGTTTCATAGCAAGTGTGCTCCTCCATCACCCATGCCACGCAAAGTCCCTGAAGTTTTGATTTTCCCGAATCTAAGGCTTGGTTTGCCAGTACAGATTCAAGAAACCTTTGTCTTTTGGAGACAAATTAAAGAATAAATATATTTCATTCAGAGTGTCAATCATGTTTCGAATCTGTGGGTTCTTCCAAGCAGCAGTTATACTGACATTAAAAACATGACTCCTGCAGTAGGTGTAAAGTGCAAGAGGTGCATACGCCCTGATATTCTTTTTTATTCCAACCTTTGATGATGACATATCAGATGTCTCATCATATGTCTGCCCTTTAACTTTTGTTATGTCAATGTTGCGCTTTTTTAGACTTGACGTTATGGCATCTGCTACGTGTGTTCCTTTAGCTCTATCAAGGTGTACAAAATCAAAGACAATGCCATTGACCATGTTGACCAAGACATACTGGTAGAACCTCCTGCTTAGCAAATCGATCAGTGAATTCATCTGCTATGATAGAAAACACAGCTGATTGCTGTTGCAAGGCTTGTGCTGTAACTTTTTTGGAAGATTGTAACAGCTCTGCATACCACCTTGTGGTATTCATTTCCTTCATGAGCAGCCAAATATCCATCTTTTCCTGTAGCTTTTGGGAGATTTTTGCATTGGTGTTTGCGACAGCGTTTCAATTGTAGCAGTAGCATCTTTAGATAAAGACAACACACAGTATCTGCAATAACCTGTCTGTTGAGATGGGCTATTTAGAAGCCACTTGAACCAATCTAACCAGGTATGCTGTAACCATAGAGTCACTTTTCTGTTTTCTTTACCTTACAATACGTGAGATGCGAAACCCTCATAATTCTTATTGGGTTTGAAGTGATCTTTTACGCAAACATTTTATTTTTCGATAGTAATTCCAGTGATACTCGCCAACTTGCAAGGCTTTAACCACGTTTAGAACTGGAAATTCTCTGTCTGAAGGAATTTTACATGTTGCTTTGTCTTTTGCACCACTGACAGGATTTCTCTATCATACCCATATCTGAAATTTTAAGCGAAATGGTATCTATGTTAATTTTAAAGAAATGTTCAGTGCTACACCTTATTAAATGAAGTAGGGAAAACGTTTGTGTTATGTCAGTTTTTTCTAGTACTACCCTGTGAAGTTAACGCCCAGCTGGCCACTTGATCGCTTTGATTGAAACAATACAAAAATTATACTTCTTTTATTATTATTAATTTTGCTAACATATAAAAAAGCCTATTTTATTCTCATAATACACATCTATTCAGATACTATTACCCAGCAGAAAACAACGAAAAAAGATAAAATGAAACTCATGATCCTAGGAACAGTCTTACCGGAGTAGCTGGGAATTTATAGAAGTGAATTTAATTGGAATTATTACATTGATCTCGGGCAGGGAAACAAAAAAACTTTACAAACAATTTATACTAATGGTTAGTAATTTCAATTGCACAAGAATGACATCAGCAATAATCTTTAAAGGAAAAATTAGGGGTTATTTATCATCCATTAAACACTACATGTATTTCAAATCGGGGTTTTCAATGACATAATATTTGGATAGCATGTACATCCCACTTTTAATACACACAAGTTATAGCAAGAAATAGTTAACAAAATAGTTAAATTGAATTAATTCTTGATTCAAAACTAATTCATGGGATCAAAATGTAATTTTTTAATTTGCTGATGAATTATAGGGAAGCAGGGGACAAAGATGCCAGTATATAAATGTTCTTGGTTTTCCGAAGGCCAGTGATATCCAATTACCTTACCCCCAACCAACTGGATCTCCACACTAGGATCTGGTTATCATAAACTGTCCGAACCCTTTGATTGACATGTATCTGCCTAACACTGACTGTCATGCCAAACTGTGTTACATTTTTCGAAGTAAACATGACTACAAAATGGAAAACAGCTAACCAGCGATCAAAGACAAAAAAGGTACACTGAATAAGTTAATATTTAAAAGGTGTTTGTTGTCATTCTGTGATTATGATTATGTATGCAAATATTGCATACAAACAGTAACTTTTTGATGTGTCAAAAATGTAACAATGTTTCTAAAACTAACATGAACTTTGCTTTTTCCTGAAACAGAGTTCATGCATAAGCAGTCAGTAGGCGTTTAGGACAATGTGGACAATTTCATTGTGTCTTTAAAAAATAGAAGTTCAGGAAGCAAAACCAATTGACTAAAAAAATGCACTTGCATTTTTCTCCAAGATACCTTCCGAATGCATAATTTTAAAAAAAAATTTAAATTTTACCACGTTACGAGAGCATGCCTCCCCAAAGCCATCGAGAATGCCATATGACTTCATAGTGGACATAATAAACGGAATATCACTATAAATGGCATACCCTAGCCTCAAAAATATCTAGCTATGTCACTGGCTCATGCATGCAATACCGCTTTAATATAAAGCTAACTTTATAAATACATGTAGTAAAATAAAGTACATAAGTAAATATGAAAATTTCAAGCAAATAGCTTTAGAGAAGTATCTTTTATTAGCTTTTGATTTTTCCTTTGTGAGTTGGACATGGCTGTTAACTTATCACAGTGAGATTATAATGTGAGTGTGAGTGGCACACCAGGAAGTGTCTGATCTTGTGACCAGGTCAAACAATTATTATTAAAACACAGTACTTTCAGTTGTATGCTATAAAATTTTAAGATAAATTAGGCTTGCTAAACATATACAATGTTACCCTATTGACTTTCAAGGCATGACATGTAAGAACTGAGGAGGTGCATCAACAGACTGAAAGGTCTGGAACCCTCTGTGAGGAGAGTGCTTGGGAGGATGAGGTGTAAAGTTAGCATTGTATGGGTATATCCATTGACCAAGCCTATTAATTATCATTTATTGGGGGAACCAAAGGGGGTCTAGACCCGATGAAGCCCTTGCATCCTCTTATGCAAATGTACTCTTCCTGTCCATGTCCGTTTTCTTGCATCTTCCAAAAACTGTGGTTGTAATGGTGATACATAAGATAAGATGCATGCATAGTATGAACAGATCTTCAGAAGTGGATCTAGGAAAAAATTTGACTAGAGCTGAAGTGCTGAAGGCAAAAATATTAAGAGGTTTGGAGTGCATCCCCTTAAAAACGTCACTGACCACTTTCCTTTTTGTTTTACAAAAACGTCTTTCTATACACAAATGTTTTGGTAAAAAATACAGATCACTCTGTTGTCAAAATTACATAATATTTTTTCTTTAGACCTTTCTGTGATTAACCCAAACACTGAATTAAAGACTGATGCGTCGTATTATCTTAAGTAAGCATCTTCTCGTAGAACAACACTACATGATATGCAATACGGTGACAAGCCGATGTCAAAATTGTTCATGACAGAACTCAATTGATATAAATATATGTTGCTAAAGCACAACTCAATACATTCAAGTTTAAATCACTGTGTATATTTCTAATGTTTTTTATTTCAAACTGTTTCTTTCTACTGATTGACTACTTTAGTTCATAAAAAATATCCAAACCACACCCTGTGAATTTAATTTTTGATTTTAAGTGTGCTTTCAGCTAAGGCACAGTCCGGGATGGGGGAAGGATAAGTATTTGTATATGATCCTTATTTTACTTTTTTGGATTTGTAATTTTCAATTGCTATTTTGTGTGAGAAACTATTCAATATTATTCAGGGTTTAATATCCGCATTTCTAATTTGAATTATTCATCATTTAAAAGATTATATGCAATTTTTCTATTTGGTAGTATTGGAAAGTAAATACAAGTTTAAACCATTCAGAGACTTTACTTTTGTTTTGGAAAACAGAAATGATTACTCATTATAGAACGAAATTATTCAAAAGATCCATTCTAAACACATGAAACCGACCAATCCACTCTTCAGCCCCACCTTTCCAGTTGCACAACACCTATACTTTCTGATCAAGTTAACTTTGCTTCCGATAATTTATTTGTCTTAGCTAAGTACATCATTGAGCTATAGACATTATTTTTTAAAACATTTAGCTTAACTTACACAAGGCCTGTATTCAGCCTCTGTTCTTTCAATGGAAGCGAATTGCAATTCTGCATACTCACAAATAGGAAAATGGCCTACTTCCAATTTGTCCTTTCTTGAAGAAAACAGATGACCCTGTCAATAAAAACGTTCCTCCTAAAACATGAGGTGTTGTGACCTCAGATAAGTTTTTTGTTGTTCTTCATGAGTTAAAAAACATCATTTCGCGATACTAATGCTGCCATCCATCGATCCTTCGAATAGCCTCTGAAGGAAATCTTCTCCGCCAAACCTGGCAACGCGTAAAACCAGACTTTGATTGCTTACCTGTTGTAATTTCAATTCTCACTAGTCCTTTCGCCCTTATGAATGATGCTCAATGGATAATTTCGATTGGTTTGAAACTGCAAGGTTTACCAAATAGTGGGACACACTAGTGCTCGAAATACAACCAATTTCGTAAAAAGGAATTCAGAAAAGAAATCCTACATGCTGTTATATGTTCTGTTGGAGGTATATTTTTCAAGGTCCGAAAAATATCATTTGCCACTGTAACAACCCAATTGGTTATGACTTGCTGCTATTATCAAATATGTGGAATAGAGTAATAAGAAAAGGTTAAGTAAAAGTTTTATATTAATTCCAACAAAAAGTTGAATAAAAAAAATTAGTGAATGGAAATCTGACTAGTGCTCAATCATCACTAGAACTAGTCTTAATCCATCACTGATCCGAAAAAGTAGGCGATAATATTCCAGGATGTAATGCAAGTGTAGAAAGAATTGCAACGAAGCTAATCCCAGTCCCCAAACATATCAGGTGTTAGTGCTGTAGATGAGGTGGAAAACAAAGTTTGTAGACAAAGTACCAAACACAGCTAGTTGTTGGAAGTTAAACTAATCATTCTGTATTGTATATTTCACTAAAAGTTTTTTTGTGAGTCCTTTTGAGCAATCCACTCCTTAGTTTTTGAGTGATCATATTAAGTAGACTTGGGATTGAACTTTTGTTTCAAGTTTTGTGTTTAGTAATATTTTCTCTTACGTTTAATTAATTTTTCAATGCACTTGAAGAGGAACTTGGCATCCAAGTGTCAGTTTAAACGCAGAAATTTAAATCATAAGATATGTTTTTGTGCGCGAAAGATATAATATTTGACCCAATAGCATTTCGGCGTTTGAAACAGTCCACAAGGAAACATTAGAAATAACCCACTGCTGGAAGTTGCCTGTTTTCTATTCATTGATAAAATATTTAAGCACTGTTGAAGCACTTAGAATTGGCAGGTATTTTTATCAAAATGTTGCATTGTATATTCTGCTAAATTGTCTACAACAAACTGGGTATTTTAATTTCTTTCCCGCTCATTCAGAGGATTTAAGTATCCCTGTTATTTTCCTTTTATGAAATGAAATTGCATTCTTATCATTCTTATTTTTATCTGATATACTCTATATAAACAGTTCTGAATTGCTTCAACCCGATGTTTGGACGTGTGGTTGAGCCCGAGGAACGGAACAAAACTTTAATATATTATAAATCAACCAGAGGTTTACTGTGAAAAAGCGTGTAACAGTAAGACTATTAACTCCTCCTAGGGCCACAGACAATCTGTTAGACTGAGTTTTTAGGTAAGTCCAATACATCGCAGTCTTGAACCAGCTGCCAAACCTGTATGGACGCTTCCTTTCCATAAAAGAGGACTGACCAGACAGAGGTTTTGAGAAGACGGAGTTTGGGAGCCAGTGACATATTTGGGTCGGTGAAGACAGCTCTCACGTTGTTAAACGTGCCTATGGGCATGGCTATTCTTCGTTTTATCTCTCTTTTACTATCGCCACTGGCTATGATGCATGATCCGAGATAGTTAAAGATTAAGAAGTGTTCTATGATTTCGACAATTGTCTAAAGTTCCCATTTTGGTTCTCGGTCGTGCTTTTAGATGGACATCATCTTCATGTTTTTGCAATTGATGTGTTGACCTCCGTGATTATAGGTTACGTTCAGGGCGCCCTCCTCAGATGTGATAGTGACGACTGTTGTCAGCATAGCAAATATTATGTATTCGGAAGCCATTGGCATACCTTCGGAAACTCAAACAATCCTTAAAAACTGTTCAAATCTTGAAAAAAATCCAACTTATGCTTATTCATCCCAGTTTTGATGATAAAATGGTTTTCTTGCAACAAGTCAATTTTACGCAGAAAATATTGTTTGTTTTTTGACCCTTTAAAAACCTCAGCTATTAATTTCATGTCGTAAATGGCATACGCTCATTTCTTACGACTCGAATGTGTTGAAGAAATACCATTCTTCCATAGTTATTTGATTAGCTTCAAAGTATTTCAAAACGACACCATAGAAAGTACAATGACCAGAATCAAGAATATCAAATGTTGACTATCCAACAACATTGCCTTTTTTGAAATACCCCAATGTACTACCCAATTCTCGTTACTCTAACAGATTTTATCTAATTAACTGTCTTTGTAGTTGATATGTAAGACTTGACAAAGAAAATTTTATGCATTGTCTGGGCCTATATTTTTGTAGCTATGGCACCGTTTGTTGCCAGACAAAAGTAAATCAATAGTATGTTTGCCTGAGGACGATAACCTACATAAATTACAAAATCTGTGCCAATACGAGCTTCTATTATTTCAAGTAGGTGAATTATCTATTTTGGTCTAATTTCATTTTTAATTTAAAACTACACAAATTCTCAAGTAGATAGGTACACGTTCAAAACTAGTGTTAAGAAACATTGATACTGTGCCCAGCTAAGATACAACTTTTCCTAAAAAATTCTCGGGTTTCTAGAGCTTGAGAAGTAGTTGCTATGACTACAACATACCATTACTGGGTTGTATTGACAATTAGCCGAAAAAAATGGTTAATATTTCTGAATACATGCAGCAAAGCAATAAGAAAATAATCTTTTTTGTTAAAAAAGTGTGTGTACAATGTCCAAAGCAACGATCTGCAGCTTCGTTTTCACAACTGATCAACTCGAAGAATAAAACTTATTTTCAATTCAAAAAATCAAGTTCATGAAGAAATAAACGGACAATATCTAAACCTTTGAGCATAAAAGTGTAATTATCATGTCTTCCACAACTATCCAGAAGTCGGTGGCAAATACTCAAAAGACCAGAAAATAATTAAAAGGCTATTGTAATTCAACCAAGAATTGGCGCCTTACCTCACAGTAGTGGCTCCAAGGTGTGAGGGGTTGGACTTCAGGAAAGTATATTGATCAACAAAGAAAACCTCAATTTGAATGTTACATAAAGACCTTTGAAATATTAAGCAATGCTTGACGGACGAAATAAGTTCAATGTCTTTTCTATTTGTGGCTGGTCGGTTGTTGTCTTGGCACTATAGCTTTGTAACGTTTTTACGTGACCTAAACGTCCAAATGACAATACTTCTATGGATAAAAAAATGGTAATTGGTATCTAAAACGTTCAACATAGAGGGGAGATTATAACCTTTAGATTCAAGTGTGAATGCTGGAAATTTGGTGACTTTATGACTGGGTGTAAAATTTCAATAAAATGATAAATGAACTTAAAAAAATTAACAATGGTTAAATCTAGAAGTTGTTTCTTCGACATCGAGCCAACAAATTAGTAAACTGCCAGAAAATGAAAGCAATAAATAAGGAAAACACGAAAATTCTTAACAGCAAAAGGATAAAAGCATAAAAACCACACATTCAGCGGACCATTTCACATATTTAATTGCAGAAGTTTTACTCTTTTTTCAAAAAACAAAAACACCCTCTAACAGCAGCTTCATTTAATTACATTTAAAAGCTGCAGTGAAAATGGGATAAGTATTTTATATCACATGTACCATAAAATACAAATATGAGTAAAATATATTTAAGCTTTGAATTTTAAAAAAAATGTAGTAATGAAATTCTTTAGACACCATCATTGTGTATTTCGTACCAGAACTGAAAACAAGAAAATAAGCAAGCATTAATGACCCATTTAAAAACTTAAGTCGAATAGAAAGAGCTTCATTTCCAGTAATCACAATAACATGGCCTCTGTCACTACGTCGTACAAGTTACATTGAAATTTGAAAATAAAAGCGACAAAAACGTACTACTAAAATACACTTGTACATAACATTGCTAGTAGTCCGAGAAAAGGTACAAAGTGTGCTGGAATTCTAATTACTATGGGTCAGAACCAGAAATTTTCATTCTTTTCCTGGAGACATAAACCAAAGATCAGAAACCGGACAACATTTTTCAAACAGAGACTTATTAAACTTTTAATACGGCTTACAATAAATTAACATTAAATGGCCCATGATTTATGGCTCTGAAAGGTAATGCTAATTTGGCAAAAAGAGAAAAAATTCTCATGAGACACAAAAGTATTTTCTCTCTGAGTATGATTCCACTAAAAGCAGCTCATTTTTCTTAACTGACTGATCTTTCCGCGACGCCAGTTTTAAAGAAAAATTATTAGGTGCCAACAAGAAGCAATCAGGCAGACAATTGAATTGTTATGTTTAATTATACATTATAAGACATTATAATGACTTGTGACTTCAATTTTGATTAGCTTCAGCTATGATCTGTTTGATTGACCTATTAAGGCCCTCGTATTAATATGCCACACGACATACACAGAATACTGACTGAAAAGTAAGCATTGTCTTCCAGAAATGCAGTGCCTGCTTCTCACGGACCGAAGTCAGAACTACCGTTACACTTTTGTCACAAGTAATGGATTATTTGTTAATCCATAATATCAAACTAAGCACCCAAACCGAAAAATTCTTGCTCTCAGTTCCAACTAGGCAGGGAAATGAAATGAAAATAATCAGAGCCCAGCTATATCTAAGCAGAGTAGCAATAACATTTTCCCAAACACAACAGAGATAAACAAGATAGTGATACCTATTTTGAAGAAACAAAAATTTCACGTTGGTAGGTTGGTCCGATCTGCAGTATTCTACTGCAGACAAGAACAAGCCTACTCCTTTTCAATATGTTTGATTGATACTTGACAGCTTTACCGAAAGGCACTCAGCAGGATGATTTTTACATATGCCAAGATCGGCATTTCCCTTAAACACCAAGACAAATTCTAGACTGAAGCCTGATACCCACTGTCTGCTTATACGCACTATCTACGTCTGCTGTACAAGCTTATCTTGAAGTGACGGCAAAGTATCATAAATTTATCTCCATCTGTTATAAATAAAACAGTTTTACGGAGGATCAAATTATGATTGCCTGTTTAGGAAGTACTTTAAATGTAGAAACAAATTTAAATGTAGTTGTCTCAAATGAAAAAATGTTTTGTATCATCAGGATCTTCGGTTCTTTCAAAAACAATTAAAATCTGCTGGTAACTCAACAATATTCCTACTTTACAAAGCAACTTTCTGCTCTATTGACTTCCTTATGTCTTGAAACTGTTCTCTCATAAGGCATAATTGGCATTGTCACGATAAAACGATATAAACAAGAATAAAAACAAGCCTCTGCTGGTTGAAACAACAATTCGCACCACCACCTGTTATTCGATAAAAATTGTAAGATAAGACTCATGTGGCAACTCAGCAAATGATAATATTATCACTGTCAACCATATTAAGTATTTTAAAATTTAAACCCAAAACGCGATTACAGAGTGACATGGAGACTACTAAACTAGTAACAGACTAACAACAGTCAACCATTGCCATTGAAATACCAGCAACACGTTATGTTGCAGCATGTTATAATATCTATCAGTCATCCCCCAACCCTCTCCCTTCCTCTCTCCCTTCCTCTCTCCCTTCCTCTCTCCCTTCCTCTCACTCTTTTCAACTTTTAAACATGTCCTTAATAAGCTCTAATAACTATTTACTGCTACTAACACAAATAATTAAATCCTAAAAACCCAAAATCTAATACAATAAGTACACACAAATAAATGACCAAAACTAAACAGCTATAGAAATATGGGAGCATGTAGAGATTTAAAGCTTATTTAATACCGTTAGCTTATTATAATTACCAATGTTGGTATCAGCATTAAGTATGTTCTTCTCGTAAAAGCAGGACAAGGTTGTCCTGAAAAACGCGCAGCAAGCTGCAGCTGGCCACGGAAAAGGCCAGAAAGGCCACGAAAATAATTTTCTTACTTTTCAGTACAGTAGTTACTTATTCAAATTGCCCCTGGCTAATAATCTAGAAGATACTGTTGTTGAGGTAGATTCTTTCGAGCTTGAAGTTGATACTAACTTTAAGCTTGATGTGCTAAAGAAACGCATGTTAAGTTATGAAACAACTATGCATCTACCTTTTTATCTGTCTGAAGCACAAATCTTGTAGAGGCGCATCCTCAATCAGCAAAGCTAATCGAATTTGCTGTATGTACCATTAAAGCTAAGTTGAGTTTAATGAACAGAGTTGATCATCATCAGTATTTCACATTTCCATATAAAGCACTTAAAAAAATTAAACACAAAGTTTTATTAAGTATAAGCAAAGTGTGTGGTTAGATTAGAATCTTACTGGGTTTATTGTCTTTGTTTTACCTGTATACATTTTTTTCGAATCCTTACTAAATAGAATAAATACATAAATGTGTCGATTTCAAACAAACAAGTAACTTAAGTTATAGTATTGGTCTTAAGAATGAATAGAATCATCATTTTATTGAAGTCTTATGCGGGGTCTTTTCTTAATGACTTTACTTCTCCCCCTGACCTGTGTTACATTCTGCGTTAGCTCGAGCCTCCCTATCTTTGGAGGCTACTTTATTGTTTTCATCCGACCAAGTATGACCGATTCCTCAGTAATTACTCCAACCCTCTTCAGATAGTTTTCTTCACTTACCCTTCTGACAACCATGTTTACCGGCTACTTATTCTAGCGTCTTTTCTTTTCTAAAATACTTTGATTGTGGTCTGTCATTTGTATTTTCATTCATTCTTTTTTATTGGCTTCTCTGAAACCAAAATAAATTGTCTGGTTTAAGAGAGTCTCTGAAAGATGGTCTCTGGCTACTAAAGCGATTTTTTGCTTGTAGTCCAAATTTCGACGCTGAATAACTTTTACCTCGTACTGTGCTTTCATGACAATCATGGACAATAACTTAGCCATACAAAATGCAAAATATTCAGTACGTATTCCAAGATTATGATTGGAAGGTTAAAGATTACAATATCTGGTGCATATAGGTGGAAATGTTCTACTTTGTACAACCTCATTAAGTTAAAACAAGGAAAATCAACCAGCGGCAGCTAACAAGTTTCTAGCCTTGTCATTCAGAAAACTCTTTAATCATCATCTTAACTTTCCTCCTTCTATTCTGGTTATGAATTATCAGTCTACTGCTATCTTTAACGTTATTGGTACCTTAAATTTACTATTCTCTTCAAATCCAATTTCCCCGAATCCCGATGACTTTCATCCCCCTCCACCTTTTGCATTACATGCCAACTCAAATCTCTAAGAAACACCACTTGCCCAGTTTTTATTGCTATACCAACCACTGTCTTTATCTGCATACGACACTGGAGAAGCTTACACCCCTATTTTTATGGGCTTTTCTGGCATCGACAACCTCTGTTACGTCACTGGATCTCTTTCACTTATTCCTCGAAGTACTCATACAACTGGGATAATTTTTTCTGCTGTCTTTTCAATAGCTTACATCTTTCCAAAACCATGTTGGTTTCTTGTTCATCGTCGCATACTTCCTTCGACCTACAGTTTACCCTCTTTTCTTTATTTTACATAGACTTCAAACTGCAATCCCTGTCCAGTTTCACCCCACACATCTTAAGTGCCAGTCATTTATCTCCATCTGCTGAGATGTTTACTATAACATAAAAACGTAGGTAAGAGACCTATCGAAGACGTTTTATAGCACGGTGTCTACGCCTTGTAATGCATTTCGTTTAGCACAAATAACTCCAAGGTTACAATAGTAAGTAGCATTGTCGATTTCTGGGTTTATGACAGAAAGACATTTGGCTAAAGTTTTAAGGCCAGGTCTTTTCTGTAAATCTCCGATTTGTTTCGGAGGACAGCTTGTCTTTATTATTTCAAGAATTGATGCAGGGATCCCTTATTTATTGTGCAAAAATTGGAGATTAGCTTGCGTTGCCCTGTATAACTTGTCTTCTTAAATTCAAAAGTTGCCAAGAAAATTTGAAAAATGCCAGTCCTGTTTTTATTTTCTCCTTTAGGCTAAACAAGTTTTCTTACGAACGCCATAGTTCGGAATTAGGTAACGTAAAGCTCTCTTTGAGCATCCCTTTTGTAGCATTTTGTATGCAAGTAGCAGCTTGTCATTATTATAATTCAAACTGAAGCACTTGAATAAACATTAAATCAACCAAAAGTGCAAGAAACATCACGTTATACACTACCCTTTCTCCCACTCCCATTGTTTGAATAGGTATTGTGACAGATTTAGGACCTGACGAATGAAAAAGGAAAATAGGCCATTTCCATATTCCTTCTATTGTTTAGGGGAAACTCTAGATTTGTCAGACCAAATAAGGTACACAATGGTTTAAAGTTACTGAATTCAGAGAGTTAAATAAAATATTACTGTTTAATTCTGGTATTATAAAAAAACTTGTTTTATATTAATTTCCTTGTAGATGCATATGGGAGTCAATGACCTAGGCCACCTACAATAGTCAGTTAAGGCTATTGATGAATTGTACAGGAAATTCTTTTAAAATAAATCTCCAAAATGCGGTATCTATATCCTTATATCTGAACATAAATGGACTAATAAAGTTAATAACTAATGACATTTCCTGACTTGGAACTCAGTAGGTAGTCATTTCTGTATGCATTTTCTAAGGTCGTATAATAGAGTCTAATAACTTCCTTGCTGCTTTTGTCAGAACAACTGTGACCTCGAAAACTTGATTTAAAGGGTCGTTATGCCCAGATACTGATCCTATGTACCTATAACAAATTTGAGAATAAGATGCTGTGGAAACCTTAAAATATCCTTTCTTTAAACCTATGCATTTTTAAATTGACAATGACAGGCAATTACAAAATTTCTCCTATATTCTTTAGGGTAATGCTTCAGAAAAATTTCAAGTTGCTTTCAAGGTGCTTTATCCGAAACTAAGTTTCCCTATTGTGATCAGGTTCTTTTTCATTTGATAAAATTGCTAATATGACAACAGAATAGTATGAAACAACAGTAGTTAGTTCCCAAAATTGGGAAAGTACACTTTTACATGCATTTTTCAAAGCGGCTTCTTAAGTGGTTTTTAACTCTCAGATTCTCTTCCTCGTATCATTGGGAACTACAGAGCATTTTAATAGCGAATGGCTAGCAGTGCGGTAGTTTTTTTAAACATAAAGTCTGATCATGACAGGAAAGAAAAGTTGACAAAACAAGGAGCTCCGTTATCCGTTTGTTGTGATTTTAGGGTACCTAGTTAACATGAAACTGAGTTTTGCCTGTAAGAGGAACACAATGGCCATAAAAAATCAACTAAAGGAACTGAACCATAACGAATTCAAGAAGATGAATTCAAAAAAGAAAAACAATGTATTTCAAGCACAAGAGAAAAGCAAAAGTAGTAGCAGTATCAGATAACACTTTAACAACATGACTTGATGGGCAACAGCGTATCCTATGGCATTGAACTGGGTATATGATACCTTTTACGTGAGCAGCTGATAAGAAATATATAATATTGTATTAAACTGCATATATTCTTTCTTATGTGAAGCTTTTAGGCTGGCATGAAGCTCTCTTTTCGAAAAGCAGTTAAGAAATAAATGGAAGAGTCGGATCTAAAGTATATTTCTAAACCTTCTTAACCGGCAGAAAATAGTTTAATCGGATTCTTCTAAAGCTATTTTTTCCTGGCAATGCGTTTACAGTGGAAGTATAATTTAAAGGTGAAAGAAACGCAGAGTATTCGATGTGTTGCAGTCCAGAAAACGAGCGATGGCCTCTTTCTGGCCCTTCCAGACATTAAAAGATTCACAGGCTCAGCATTAGTTGCGGATTAGAGCCCTGGTAAAAAATAAACAGGTCTTAGGAATAACAGGAGTTAATTTTCCTTGCTGTTTTATTTGAATTTGAAAATTCTGTCTCATTTTTATTTAATAAATATACAAATTTTCTCTTGTGCTACTGTTATCGGTGCTCGTATAAACTAAATCGTAACTTTGAAGCAAATTGTCCTTTAGATGGTAAATGCTTGTCTAAATGCTCACTTTACAAGGCCATAGTTGAAGCAGAGAATGTGATTTCGACGTAATAATACGGAATATGTGAAGGGAATTTGAAGACCGGGAATAACGATTGGAAAATATCATTCCGACAACTGAAATACGGTAAGAAAAAGAAGCTCTCAAATCCAATCTGGAAGCTCAAAGATAATAATACCAAATATTCAATATGATAGAGTATTGAAAAGAAGACAGTCCTTTACAAATGTGCAACAAGAAAGCGTGACTTTACTAAATCCGAAAAAGTGGCTATTCTAAGTACAGAGACTTTTTGCCTCTTAAACAAACGGAACCAACTTTTTTTTAAGTACCGTCATAGAAACATAGAGTTTAAA